>LUCM01008440.1:80454-99506 GCA_008360955.1 Fasciolopsis buskii
ACATCATAATCCGCTCCCAGCCGCATAAGTCCGGTGACCGTTTTGTAATCTCCATTGTCCCTCTGTCTACAATTTTTCATATAGTTACCTCGCGTAAATAGTTTGATACAACGTTGAAGGTTTCCGGCTGACTATTGAATGTTGTTAATTACCATCCTCCATCCACCTCATATGATATCCAGTGTGATTTTGACTCTTCTCCTTCCCGTTGATATATCCATATTGATCTTTGTTTTTGCCATATAACCCTCTCGCCTTTTGAGGAACCCTGCCATGTGGTACCGCCTACCATTGCTTCCTGGCCGAATTTTGCGTCCGCGATGCGCACCTTTGATGCGTCTAAACATGGATTGACTAGCACTGTGCGACTCATAGTCAGCCCCAGAAAGTTTTGGCAATGGACTATCTACCTCTGACTCAGAGCTCGGAAACTCGTGTTTAGCCCATCACATTGCGGGTTGTGTTCATGAGAACACAGACAATGCGTCTTCACTACTAAATTTTGTTTTCCCATTGTCCACCGCTCCATCTTTGTGTAACTTTGACCTTGCCTTGTGCATGGCTCTCGATATCCCAGAAATATACACATTATTATAATGATTATCATTGTAAGTTCTCATACTCATACTCCACCCCGCCTTCGCAGGCTGCAGCCCTCAACTGATCAGTGGTGCCACTGAGACCATGAAAAGAGACCTCTTTCTAACCAGCAATGTTGCAGTCCTCCTCAATTTGCAAGGTTCAAGCAACGTACATAAGGTTCTTTCACATCATAACATCCCCTTCTGATCTATCATGGCCCCACAGCTGAGCCGTTTTCAAGGCAAGCTTAACTGAGTTAGACCTCAACTTCTTTATTTTGGCGCCAATAAAGAAACCCACAGCATTAAAATCCATCCTTTGCTACCCCACCCGATGCGATTCCTTAGCCATCTAACTTGTGCTTCGGTTACCGCCAGCGAACTGGAACTGATTTCCATATTACGGGCTCGTCAACCATTCACCCAAATATACGCATGAACCGTAAGAACCTCGCAAGACCTCATTTTCGTTTTTCTGGTGACCGACCATCTACAGCCAGTAATTACAATGATTAAGCCGATCAGCCTACACCCGCTGCTGCAATTTCCCAGACGAAGTCTTGAGGCTTCCGACCAACTAGAAGTTGGGCCTTCCTACATCGCACCACTTACAGATTTATTTCAAATGCCGTCAAGATCTCCTTTGTTTTACCCGGTTTCTCCTTCATCCATGTGATACCCCCAACGTTACACAGCCTTTTTACTACCCAGCAAACGCACCCAGATTACTAGCTCGACCAACAAAATGGTCGGAACGTACCCTAGTTTATGAATCACACGTAACAGGACATAGTCTCCCAACTGCCTTTCGACTAACATCAATTCTTCGTTGCCCGTCTCACAATGATTTTTCACTTCATATCCAATCTTACATCTCCGGTGGTACTTACTCTGGTTGTCCACATTCACGTGTTAACATTACTAAGCCATTTTTACTATTTCTAGTAAATGCTCGCTTGATCCTAAATGAGGTGCACTTGCAGCGTCCGTTGATTCATGCATGTAGATATAATTTCATTCACACCAATGAGACATGGCTGACCGACAGTACCCTCGATATAGACATTGCTTTAATCGGTTACCAAGCTTTTAGGATGGAAAGCAAAATAAGCCCGGGGTAAGCTGTCTCATATACTCAAGAGACACTCTTTTAGCTTTGTGGTACAAACACTCCATCCTTAATAACCAGTAAGTTTTATCTGGGTGACCGTGGCTATGAGGTCTAAGGACTAAATGACAGGTTGCATCTATTTTAGTGGAACCAGTCAGAATTGTTGCCGCTAATTGATGCACTTAACGCGGCCGCCGACCATCCAGTCCCTAAGCTGATTGCGGGTGACTTCAACGCACCTGGGACTTGTTGGTCTTCCTTCTCCTCTCTAAAATACCTTCTCGCGTTTGTTTCCAGTGTAAGACTGTGTGAATGGATGCAAAATATTTCGCTACTCACAAGAGCCGACATTGTTCTTGGTCTTACTCCTACAATTAGCCTAACCCAGCTAATCACATCCATAGACGACCAACTACTTTGATGTGATCATTTCCAGATTGTTTGCGAGTTTTAGCCAACATGGCCAACATATTTTCCTTCAACGTTAACCATGTTTTGCCTACATGACTGATTACTTAAACATAGTGACGAAGGCTGCCAAAAACGGAAAGTCGATGATTGTGGTTTTCTTTGACATGACGAAGTCTTCAGATCGCGTATCTCATCGCAAGCTCCGCATGGATATCAAGAGCTACGATGTACCTCGAAACTGCTGGCTTGCGTTTTATCTTATTTGAACTCTAGAATGCAGTGAATGCGAATGGATCTCTATCCAAACCCCATCCGATTACTATTGGGGTTATTTAGGGTAGCGTACTAAGTCCGTCACCGTTTCGGCTGTACATCAACGATATTTTTCTTATCTCTAAGCATGGCATTCCTTTTCTATTTGAAGAAGATATACAACTTGTCTACACGTTTCCCCCTTGTGACCTAGACACCATTATAGATAATGTTAAAAATGATTTATTATCTGTTGATTCATGGTACACAGCTTGGTCGATGAGATTCTCGGCTCACAAAAGCAGCGTACTCGCATAAAATACCAAATTTCTACTGGAATCTTTAAAGTCAACCAATAAATCATTCCCTCTTGTCATACAGTCACAGACGTGGGCTTCCAATAATTCAGCACGGTAAACTTCTCAGAACACACCTTCATTTATGTTACAAAAACTAGGAGTCTACTTGGATTGGTGCACATAACTTTTAGAACCCCGGAGAGCAAGTCGATAATGCATGAAAAACGTACGTCTTATCTCGGTCTACTGTTCCACTGTGTGTTCCAGCACGCGGCAGAATGACTGACTCCAGATTGAGAATGTTTAACGAACATTTACGAAACGAACTCTCAGCTATTCTGTACAGCCAAACTAGAGGGAACGTTGCAGAAGACTACACCTTGGCTCCTTATGGCTGCGTCAAGTTTAAATTAGCCTCTTCATGTTCCATAATATTATTCGTAGAAGTATGTGCCCCTCCGCACACCAAATAAGGACTGACTCTTCCTATGGCTTGCAGTGTGCTGGCTTCTCGGTTTCAGTTCTCATGCGGAGGATAACACCTAGGGAATGCTAGTTCATCGACAAATATTCCTCCCTATGGAACAAACTACCCCAATATATAAGGATGATTTCATCTGCCTCTGCCACACTTGAAATGAAAATAGGAATACAATAACCATACAAAATTTGCTAAACTTACACGAATTTTACACTCCAATAGAAAAAACATGAGTCGGGCCTAGGGTACTGACTAAATATAACCCTCGAGGTCTTTTCTCAACCCAATCAACACGGTCGCGCCATTTTTTCAGTAGTCTCCAAAAGTATATATCATTATGGGTTTAGGCAGAGACACACCATTAATGAAACAAAGTCAGCGCAATTTTTCACCTAATATTATCCTCATTTTGTACGTTTTCAGCAAGGTGAATGACCACCCTACGGAATAAACATCTTTAGGAACTCCGCTGCCTTACATTAAGCACGAATTATGATAAACCGTGACAGTTTCCGCAGAATTCCTGAGCAACCTGTCCTAATGCATCATGATTATTCCTGGATAAGTTCTTTCATATTATTTGTGGGGCAATGAGTGTATTTTTTTATTTTATTTGTTAATTTTCTCCCTAATTTAATTTTTACCCTCGCATTTTTGGCTGGAATGCGATATTTATTATTGGACGCAAAAGTCTACCATACCATACAATATAACACGATGCATTAAACATTCATATCAAATTCTCACTTACTCCCAAACTAATAATTATTATCCTCACCCACACCGCTTCTTCTGGATGCGTGTGTTAATTAGCCTAATTCAAGTGCAAAGTTCGGCATCATTTTGCGCATCATTATTCATCACTTCTTGTTCTTTTTGTTGCTCGAACCGTTATCCTCCGCTGGAATACTTCCAAAACGCATTCTCTCTTCCGCTATCCGTTCCAGGTGTATGCCTTTTCACTCGCATCTCGCTAAAGGTTTACTGTCTAGTTTCTGACTCCATCTTCGCCCTTATCAATACACCGTTAAAGCAAATTGGCCCAGGGTTCAAATGAACTATCACAGGACGGATATAAGATCTATTTCACCGGCACGGTGAAGTGAACACTGCTGTTGGTCTTCAAGACTCTCCAAGGCGAACAGATGAGCTTATTGCCAGTCTGTATATCATTCTAGGCCACATAATCTGCTCCCCCACTCTTACGACCCTTTGAGCGGACAAGTCCTTCCAGTAACACAGATTTACCGCTCTGACTGCCCGGTCGTGGCTGACATGCCACCACTTTGACACCCAGTCACCAGGAAGGCACCCTTCACACGGATCCCTACTTCAGATGCCGCCACTGTTGTCAACCGCAAACATCGCCTCCAATTCTCCCTTCGATTCGCGCTGCTATGAGTATACCAAAAACTGTAATTAGTTATGCCCCCAAAAGGAGCAAATAAACCTGTTTTTGTTTTACACTGGCTTGCCAGCGTCAAATTGTTTATTAAGCGCACGCCATGTTAGTCTTCATTCTTCAATGTTTTTTGTCTATCCGCACTTCCAAAAAACTATTAATCATTTTCTTGCCTGCAGAATCCACGTTAAAATAACAAACGTTCTTCGAATCCCTATTTTAATACTGGGCATTTTTTCTGACCTAAGTATTTATTTCTCCAGCTTGTTCGGTCCGTTTTAAAAACTTTTTCCCCCGTACTCCCAGCTTTTGATTACTTTCTTCGTCGCAATTTACCTTCCCCGTCTACTTTAGAAATTTGCCGACTCGATCACCGGGAACATATCTTGATACACGACGCCCAATCAAACTTTACGCTTGCGATACACGTAACTGGTGCATTCAAACAATTTGTTCCTCGTAGAATGCCGTTTTTGTTTTCTCTCCTTTCGTCCGTACCCGTGCACTTACGCCATCCGAGCAACCCTTAATGCTCTTGTATCGTTTGACAACGCAAACAAGCATGCCTCTAGAAGCATCCGAAAAATGTACCAATATCTATGAGCTTCAATGTCACAGTATTTTTGGTTCTATACTGGAACCACTTTGCATTTTTCTAGGCCAACCTTACATTTATGGTGAGTCCAGAAAGTGCTTCTCGCAGACATTACAAGCTACTGCTGGGCACCAAAGCTCGCTGATTTTGTCACCCGCCCGTTTTTATGCACATTACCGGCCTGTCTCAAATCCCTCCGTCATCACTTTCGGGTATGCAATCGACGTGAATCTCTGCAGTTTCTATCCTAATCTTTTGTAATCTATAATGAATGAAGACACAAATGGCATCAAGATTGCAGCTCTCTCATTAACGACGATAAACGCAGCCGCATGACCATGGGCAAAGCAGATCAACATTCTTCGACAACAGAAATGCCACCTTGCCCAGGGACGGCCGTCAAAATGCGATAGGTTTCTGGCTAGATAGAACTTTCTATTTTTTCATCACTATCTGCTTTTGCAGGAAAATGGCGCTTTCCGTTCCAAACGTGGTCCCCAGATTCCTGGCGCGTATATCGATAGACAACTTTCGATGATTCATGGAAACGTTGGTATACCTCGCAGAATATTGGAGTCAGATTGGGCTTCCCGACCTCCTAAAAAATCATGATGCAGCCGAGATGGTCTAGAGACCCACCCCAAAATCGTTTATGGGTTCAAGCACCTGCCGCAGTTCTCCCGCCTCCCAAGCCTTACGAAGCTTAGCCCACCCTCTTTATTTTAGGCCTGACCAAAGTACGCTTCTTCCTGTGCACCGCCTACTTACGTAATGTCACTTCCAGAAACATTTCGTATTCTTCCATTCCGCTTCACCAATAGGACCCTCCAGAAGGGTTTCTAAACCAAGGCCTCAGGAAATCCTGAGTAATGGTTTCGTTATCCGTGGGTGATATCCATGAGGAAATCAGTGCCTGGGTAAATCTCGACACTAGCAAGCAAATATATTTTAAGGAAACATTTGGATGCCCCAGAGTGCCTAAAATAATTGGACTTCATCAGAACTTTTGCTGAGCCCGTAATAGAACACCTCGTACAGATGGAACGGTCATCTATCTGTCTAGCGCTTAGGTGTTTATCTAATTTGGCAGCATAACTGCTGTGACTTTGCAGAATTCTATGGTTCTGGTACTTGTTATCCTGCGAGCTTCTCACTTCAGCTTGACATTCACCTGTCCTGACTCAAAGGAGAGCTCACAGATCGGGCAAAAAAAGCCTAATTTACGACGTGGCTGAAGCACCAGTGCTACTTCAAGACGTGTTTCAGTGGTGCTGGCAGCAAATTCAAGAAGAGATGAGGCCGACGGCCTTGAAGGAGTGGCATACAACTAAATAAGGTCACATTGGGTCAGATGTTGTAACAAGCGATTTATCGCCTACCGCCAAAGCATCCAGCACGCCCGGAATTCAAATCTGTTATCGCCTTGGCGATCGATGGCGAATTTGCTTGACCACTTCCAGCTTTGAGCCGACGTGTTTAGCTCTTTTCTGCTCAACGCTTAGTGAACGCAGGCGGGGAACATCCAGCTTACCTAAGGGAGAATTCAGATCAGGTGAAAACTCCTTGAAGTCAATGTAGATGGATGACACGCTAATGAACATTGTCAATTGGGTTGGAAAACTAAACTAGTATAACCGGTCATCGAGAAACAGCCGCGAATACTTACGGATGCCGAGATGCACGTAATCAGAAGTTTAGAGTAATTCTTGGTGGAAATTACTTTCAGCCCATGCTATCACCTCTAATATCACCCGGATTTATTTAATTATTCACAAGCTTCATGTACCAAACGTTTTCCCGGGCCTTTCGTGGTTGGCAGTAGTTTTCTTTACCACAATCTGATATCGCTATAGAAAATAGAATACCCAAAGTCCTTACTAGTTTTCTTGCATTGCAAGCAAGAGTGCGGACCAAAAGGCCACCCAGTACAACTGAATGAAAATCAGAGTAAATTGCAATGAATTTTTTCTGTTATTCGGCTTTTGCAGGCCTTTGAGACGGCGCACCACAAGTTCTTTTCGTATATTCTGTTTCAGCGCTTTTGCCGCAAAAATTGGTACAACAATAATCTCACTCAAACGGCGAGAGAACGAAATTACTTGAGGGTTCCCCTATACAAACAGCTACTATAATGCCAGACTCCTAAAGTTGCACATGAGGAAAGATGAAAATACCCAGTTTACAAAAAAATAACCGTCTTCTGTGGAATTTGTCTTATTTCGTTTTTGTATTTCCCTCTTTTCCATTTTTCCCGGTTTAGGATGGTGGGGACCAAAAATCCTTCCTAGCCTCAATTGAAGAAGACTTTGTTTTGTGCCTCAATGACTCCTTTGAGCAAACTTCCCCAGAGGGATACCAATCGATACCTGAAAAATGTTTTTTATGCGTTCGATGTAGCAAGATGCTGGAACACGCTTGTGGAGTGTTCAGACTGGAGAGCATAAAAACATCCACCGAGCCAGTAGAAAGCAGACCGAACATCAGAAGTGAGCCACACACATTCTACGAATTTCCAGGGGTACTTGACTGAACCAGCCAGGCGCTGATGGTGGGGAATATCCGAAAGACCGCAAACTCGATTATTTCCTCTCGCTGCACTTGCTCAAACATCGCAGTCCATGGCCAGACCTAAATGTGCAATTTGGCTACCGTACTCAACTATAGAGCAAGTGCTGTTGCCAGGAGGAATCTGAAATTTTCCAGGGGGCAAGGCAAGCCAATGTTCTGGCTAGGTGCTGTTTACGGGAGAAAGATATTGCTTTGTTCGGTTACAAACCTGAGATTTTATGCTCCTTACCATTTGGGATCCGAGTGTTTTTCATAGTCAGACTTTGCTTAGCCGGACCATTGCCAAAATACATGATTACACACTTTTCGTTGTTGACCGGCAGGCTCCGGTCGATGGACCAGCGCTTCACACGATTCATTGCCGACTACACCACCGTGGGTTCGGTGGTGGTATTAGCAGCCTACGCAACAAGTTGCTCTGGGATTCCACAAGGAAGTTCGTTTGTGTAGATACGGAAAATTGAGGCAGAGCCACTAAACCTTGCGGCATTCCTTCCAGGGTAGGACAGGGATCGGAGAGGGAAAGACAAGTTTTGACACTGAAGAAGCGAGGTGTGAAAACCGCCGATAGGAGTTAATACTCAACCAGAAATACCACACGGATCAGACCTATAGAGTAGAGAAATATACGACGCCCGGTCAAAGGCCTTTGCAAAGTCAATGCAGGTTCTTTGCGAAACCATCCCATCGTGGAATGCATGCGTCAGGCTGTTAATAAGACACAAAACGCTTGTGAGTTAGAAATTTCTAGGCAAGAAGCCCATGCCAGCGGGCAACGAGATCGTTCTTCTGTAGTTGTAACAGGATGACACGCTTTAAAATGCATTCAAACATATTTTGGGGATACAAATAGGACCAACTGCTTTGTAGGTAGCTGGGTAATGTCGATTCATTTTTTTAATCTGGAATAACAATTGCTTTCCTACAAAATGTGGATAAAATGCCCGGTCCTATAAAGCTCTGAAACTGAAAAATATAAGGGTCTGCTAGCAGGGCGTCCATTTCCTTAAGAACACATTTATGAATGTCATCCGGTCCAAATGAGCTGAAGACTTGAGCTCCATGGACAGATTTTCAAATTCTTGTTTGCAGGTAGTCAAGCTGTTCAGTATGTTTGCAACCGTCGCTGGTGGCAGCTATTGGTGGGAAGGAATAAGGTGAACAGCGAATGTCGACTTAGAATGAGACCTGAAGAAATCCGCTATTTGAGTCACAGGTTGCAAGTGATCCATTGCTAGGGCAGATGGAAAAATCGTTACACCAAATTTCTTCGTCTTTCGCAGAAATTTTTGGGAAACAAGGACTTTCGACTCCTTGTCCCATGGTAGCTGCCAATACATATGAATTTGCGTTCTTCTAAGTCTGGTCTGGTGAACGTGAACCTAGCGAACCGATTTGGGCGCTCATCAATGAGGCATCCGATAGAATGAGGAAGGTTTTTTGTTCTTTTGAGATATTCGCTTTCCTAGATTTATTCCTTGATGAGTTTTGCTTCATCTTTGGAAGGTGATGAGTGTAACTTGATTCTCATCATTGTTATTTCCACGTTATTTGACTGAAATGCGATGTTTTATTTACGCAAAAGTCTATTCAATGCAATAAAAACGACCAGGTGGTTTGTCTGATTGGTGCAGTCCTCAACACGAAGTGTGAGGGCATTCACGTTCACGTACCAAGTTATTGTCAGCTTTTGGCGGGATATAAAAGCACTCAGTTTGTAAAAGTTACTTCTGCGGATGAAGCAAAGGCTTTTAATTTGTAAAGAAACATGTGGGCAATTGAAGTATGCATTGTAAAGAAGAATGGCACGATTGCTTTGCCTAAAGGTTCACTAAACTGACCGTATCTAATTGACGGCCTTCATAATGATAACACTGATGAAAGTTTATTTCTCGGGTAGATACATCCAACGTTTATGATGGAAAAGTGCGACCACAATGATAAAAAGGGAAAAGCGGAAGTTGACGGCGCATAAAATAAAACAAATTTTGTGTCATATGGAGACCGTAAGATCACAAATGGTAACCAATAGCCATCTGGCCGACTGGAGTTCGCCGGGGACTTCCCTTTGTTATCGTTTTGCCAGATTTGTTGCGCATCACGCTGGCTGTCGTATGGAGGCAGCAGACCAGATGATTCGTCAAAGCCAAAAGTGGATCTATTTATGTGGCTGGATCGCTGACTAATGGAGACAAGCGAACTGGTTTTGACAGTGAATAACTCCCGGGGAGAAAAAAATGCCGATAAATGTCAGAGGAAAATCAGGGGAAGCTTTCCACGGAATGTGCAGTTTGGTGAACGGTATACCGGGCGGACAGGCGTCATAAAATGCCGAATTTCGAGGCACGGTTGGTTGCGAGAAGTGTAATTGCATTGTTCAATCACATGAATACAATTGATAAGTGATAGTTGTTGTTGTTAATTTTGAATTTAGTAAATTTTACCAGTGTCCAGTGGTCGCATCGCAGTCTGAAGAAAAAAGGCACATTATCGGCTAGCTGCTAAGAACCTGTCAGATTTGGGGCAATCTCAGAGGCGCTTCTGTGAAGAGCAGTTTTGAAGAGCATCATCCTGTTGTGGAATTTCAAGGGCACAATGAATTTTCGTGAAAAGAGTTGGCCCTGAAACAATAAAAAGCACTAACTTTTGACAGCGGGATTGTACTTAACATGGTGTCTGGTGGGCTTGTTAACATTCTAAGAGGAAGCAATTTATTTGACAAATGGAACATAAATCTAACATAAGAGCTTCATGGAGCTGATCTTCATCCAGTCGGCAGACGGATCAATAAAGTTCATAAAATAAAGGGTGATGGAGTTGACAGCCGATGCAAACCTCTCACTGCCTTGATATGGCCTGGCGGCCTTCAAGGTTACCTTGGGGTCTTCAATGGATAATACCCAACGGAATTTCGGAAAGAGCGACACAAATTACGATTCAGAGTGATTTAGTGAGAGCGATGCACAGTTGCAAAAAATTTATAATGTATATTTTTCGATTTTCGAGAGGCATGCGCAAGGCAACATCAAATTCATACAAGGAAGATGCGCAAGAAATGATAATAATAGAAATCGAAAGAGGGCAACTTAGAGTTATTGCAGACGCACACTGGAAAGTGAAACGAGATAATGCAAAGCAATGGGGAAACTACAATTATACCAGTGAAGAGCGAAATATAGGAAACAATTTTTTCATAACCAAACAGAGTTCCCTGGGAGTCTTTGCAGGCATCGGAATACGAGTCACTTCGTGTTTAAGTGCACTAAATGTGCGCTTTGCTGGCGCAAAACCTGGACGGGGCTCAACGGCGGATGTTTAGATAGGTCTGGAGTCCTCAAACGTCAGGAGCGTTACGTAATGGGCGGAAACTTTAAGCTGAGGGGATGACAAGGAATGGTAATACGGTAATTGGATGGAAGTGGTGAAAACCACGCGGAACATCGGGCAAAGGGGACCAGACACGTGTTTTACAACAATAATCGGTCGAACCAACGGTGAAGGTGGAAGAAGACTGTCACGATTGTCTCAAGCTATCTGGAGAAGATTCACAAAGCTTCGGAGCTCCCAAGAATATTGATTATATTTACATGCGGATAGCGGTAAACTGTACTGGGAGGTGCGTCAGATAAGAGAAATTTCGTGTAAGAACATCCTTAAATTCACTAGCTAATAACGTCCTCTATGCTGCAATTTTTGCTGTCGCTGCATTTGATCTTAGTCAGCAGTGCGGGTGGTGAATATGAGGTGCGCGAGCTGCTCCGGAGACAGCAGCAATGGCGGTTTTGCCCAATCGTAAAGATGCGAGTTGAGGCATCCAATGCAAAAATACCTGTAGTTTCGGTTGAACGGGCCAGAATTCCAGCGCCAGTTCTAGCTAACAGGTTCCTAGCAAGAATGATTGGGTACCAGATTTGGATTTGCCATTACAAGGACGGAAGCGTCAGCAGAGCGTCTGCTGCGGATGCAAGATCTGAACCGCAAGAGAAAAGTAGTCTGTCTTTGGTGCCAGCTTGGCGTTATGATGGTTATTGGATGGCGGCAAAATACCTGCAAAATGGTAAATCTATTCCGTAGAATGTGTTTACTAAAGTTGAGCTACGGTTACAGTTTTATGTATAACTGAAGGTTTAGGGCTACCAAGGACGACCTATTCAGCCCTGCCAAGCCATTAAAGAGGATAAAATGACATCATGAAAGAGGGGTACACAAGCTGAAGGTTTCTAAAATCACGGAATGTGATGAGGGTATTGATCCGTCAAGAAGTACGTTGACATTTTCGTCGGCCCACACTGAGAGAAGCTCAAGAGTTATTTTCTGAGCCACTGGTAGAGGGAGTATATCACTAAAAGGGGGGTCCAGAAAGGCGTTAGCATGGACGTACCAGAAATTGAGGAAGTTAAAAGCCGAAACCTATCAATTGCAGAGGATGATTTCAGCAAAGACTCGGTCATGAACTAGAATTCTAACCCATGTTCGTAAGCCGCTTCTAGTTCAAATTTAGCTTGTGTCACATTGATTAAAAACGGGACATCCAGTAACTTTGCCAGCTAGGCTTTGGACTGGGCTACACTTTAGCACGACCGCAGGGAACTAGAAAGTTTGTTCAGAGTAAGCACCTGTGAAGAATTTAGCCCTGATCGATAGCCGAGACAGGGGTATTCTTAACGAGTAGTGTCTACTACGAAGTGGATAAGAGGGACTACCAGCGTCATGTAAGACGTTCGTAGTAGAGTGGGCATTATTACGGCAAATATTAAAGAGAAATATAAGGTTTAATTTGACGCGACGAAGCTACAATGGTTCACTTCCAAGCAGCTCGCATGTGGCCTTGTAGTTTAAGCTAGATGAAGAACATAGGAGATTTCCAGTGAACGCCCGCTGCACCTTCTCGATTGCAATTCGATCGACTTCTTGCATACGCGTGAAGATAATCGGGAAGTACTCGAGGTGGGGTCTAGCGTGGGACTTGAAGGTGATAATTCTGTGGTCTTGAATGCGCAATGCCCTTAAGATCATTGTGGCGCTTCTCTTAGCTGTAGTGGTCTGATGGTGAGCCTGCTCGTGGAAGTTGAAAGAGCATGAGTATTGTAACCCTAGGTTTTTAACTATGTGATACAAGAATCGGCATGCCGTTTATAGAGAGGGCGCCCGGAGGAACATGGCACTTATATGTTATCAGATAACTTTTGTCAGCAGAGAACTTCATAAGCCACTTGGAACACCAGTTATCAGGAGACTCTAGGTCTTTACTGATAAATGCAAGAGTAGAGCTAAATGAAGCGGCCTTAAAAGAGTAGACTATTTTATTGTCATCAGCAAACAAGAATGGTATGCCATGAAGAATAACTTTACAGAAAGCATTAATGTATAGCAGGAATAGTAGAGAACCAAGAACACCACCCTGAATGACCCCACTGGTAATAGCACTCGGCTGGAAAAAGCAACCGTTTATTTTGATTACCTGAAAGCGATCGGAAAGATAGGATGATAGCCAANATGGTCGGTATACACATCCTATGTGGACTGGGAACTCCGATAGTTGTACCAGAAGCTAAATAGTGTCAGGGATAGAATCAAGAATTGGGTGATGGAGAACGGAAGCTTTGTTTGGCTGCTTCACGCAGGCTAGGCAACCGCAACGATTTGATCTATTGGTTTGGAAGGGCGTATACCCCGCCAGTAAAATAGACGGAGTGGAGCTGTCGTCTGTTATCCAAGTCTCTCTTACCAAAATAATATCATAAGAGTTTCTAGCTGGTAACAGTCTCAGCTCCCTTACTTTATGAGTCAGTGAGCGGGAGTTCAGGAGAAGTAGGGAAAATTCACTGGAATATTTAAGTTCACGTAATATTAAACAGGTGGGTTCGGTGGGGGTCAAATAACCAAGGGATACTTTAGGGGTTCGGTTAGTGCATAGTTGTGATAAGAGAGTAAATTCAGTAGAGTTAGGTGTGCTGGCTGGCGAGGA
The DNA here is from genome assembly GCA_008360955.1 of Fasciolopsis buskii. NCBI lineage: Eukaryota > Metazoa > Platyhelminthes > Trematoda > Plagiorchiida > Fasciolidae > Fasciolopsis > Fasciolopsis buskii. The sequence continues at coordinate 94,123 of LUCM01008440.1, forward strand.
ATTGTCTTTGTTAATGGATTTGTGGGCTGAAGACCAAGGTGATGGAAGAAACTTGGGAGTTAATGAGCCGATTGTCAGAGGACGCCGGTGCGAGGGATGTGGTATCACTGGGGGTGGGACAATGTTAGGTGGCCAAATTGTGACCCTGTTACGGCGGAACAGGGAGGGGGCTGTGGAGAGTGCCGGGAAGAGGCCGGTTAGTAGGTATGCGCATGAATTTTTGGGGATAGGCATTACTTTTGGAATTCGCAGGAGTCAGAAGCGCAGTGTTTTACAGCTGGGGCAATAAGGGTAAGGGCTGGATAATAGTGGGTTAGGAAAGGGTTCTCATGAAAGATTTTGGCTCAAGGGGCAAAATAGGATAATCTAAAGTATGCCAGGTGGTCTGGGGAGATCCAGGGGTAAATCGCGCAAACTTGTGAGGATACTGGTGGTTGAAGTGAGGATGTGGGCGTGCAAAAGTAGGGCAAGGGCATTGGCGGGAATGCATCTAAATAGGGTTGACTGGTAGGTGGGTAGAATTAATGAGGATAAGCGGCAGACCCTAAATATGGAGGGGCATTATTATCATAATGGAATGTGGCAACTGTGTTACCGAGGGAGAGTGAGGGCATGAGTACAGTGGGCCAATCACCTCGTGATTGTAGTCGACTGCTAGTTGGCCCTCGTAAAATTTTGGACCTTCAGATTTGGCGGAGCTCATGCCGAGATGGCTAACTCTAGTTGAGTGTGCCGAGACTGCCAGGCAGTCGAGGTGGACAGAGACTGACCCACGGGGTTAGCAGGACGCCTGCTGAAGCGCGAGGTTGCTTAGTTGGTTGAATAAGTGAGCAAAATGGGCTTCCTGCGGGTTTCAACTGATTTCCATTGGTTGCCGTGCTGTTGTTTGACAGGAAGTCAAAGAAGTGCCTGAGGGCGTATCTGAGATAAGGTATATGCCAAGCGATTGGTGCTGGCTTGAAAAGACATTGGTGAGATGGAAGTCATCTGCGTAGTTATGCCGTCAGTGTTCTTATCTTGGGGTACCACATTTGGTAGATGGGGTGGTCGGGCAGGCGATAGGGAATGAATTTCATCTGGGTCCACCGGTATTGTATGAAACCAACGGAGATGCTGTCAAGGGATTACCACTTTCGCAGCGGGTATATGCAAAAGCGGGGTGCCAATGCCATCATTAGATTTATTCTCAGATAGGCCAGTGACAGATTCGAGGGGTGAAGAGCTTGGACGGGAAATCGAGCGACGTAAGTACGGGAGAGGTCGCCTGTGCAAATCGCTTGAAGGTGTAGTTTTTGAGGAGTTTTGAGCAATTACCGCCTGTATGCTGTTGTCGGTAGTGGTCATCGGGCACGGGAGAGCCGGAGATGTGAGGCGATGGAGCCTGTCGCAAGGAGAAGGTAGGTTATTTGAAACCATGGCACTAGGCTCAGGATTTGGCCCATCAGGAGGAATGTGTACTGGCAGCGTACTGGTCACAGGAGGAGTGATAAATGCAACCGAAGTCATGCCACCTTGGGAAGTTGCGATGAATTTCTGTGTGCGCAATATATCTCTCAGGAGGGGAGCTTTATCCTCAAAGATCTTGATTTTTTTATAAGGCGTATGGTTGCCAACTTTTACCCTGTCTGCTATTGGCTCCTTAGCAGAAATTTCATCACGGAATTGAAATAATACTGGGCAGTTATTCTTGGGGGATTTTTCCGGAGCCTAGAGAACAGACGTGAGTGGTGGGTCATAATACACACAATAAGAATGGTAGACTGGATCAGTGGCAGTGGGGGGGCGGTCGGCTACATCAAAGACAACGGCGTTCTTCGCATTTGCAATATGTTTGTGAGCTTCTTTATTTACGGAATCAAAGGAGCGCCATGTGGAAGTGAGGTTGCTACAATTAATTTCATTGGAAGGGTCAGCTAGGCCAGCTAATAGGATTAGTTTCAGTGACATATCCTCGATCTGATGTACTTTGACTTCTAGGTCCCTCAGTCTTTTTGAGACATCCAGGGCTTTGGGACATGAATGACCAAATATGTCAATAAGCGGGACTGAGTACGTCTTTCTAGGAATCAGGGGGGTTGTATTGAGATATGGTACCAGTCTGCCTGTTTATCCTCTGGGTTGTTGTTATGGAACACCTAGGGTGACCTAACACTGACAACTACAATCTGCCCGTCTGATTTTGGAATCCGCTACCACTGAGGTCTGAAAACGTTTAACCGAAGGTAATAACGCATTCCTGTATAATGTTCACGACTCCGGTTCTAGAGGCAGTTAATCCACGCATTCTGAATGCGTATGGAACGACTTACCGCCAGTTTATTTGCAGCAGGCTGTGGAAGACTTCCCAGTTTCATAAGGTTCTCTTAATTTTCTAATTCATAAATAAACTTATGAACAGATAATTCGCCATCAGCCCATAAATCATTGTTAGGGGCAATGTCTTAGGACAATTTAGATGTTTACGAAAGGTGCCTCTCCAAAATGAAGCATTCAGCAGTCCAAGAAATAATCCGGACCATCGGTATCTCCGTAGCCACAAAATCATCACATTCCTTTAGTTTTGGTCCCATAGGAAAGTCGCAACCGCGTTAGCACAACTTTATTAGATAAATTTCAATTTAAACAGCCTACCAGCAATCGAATGAGCTTTCTTCTCCCAAACACAAACCACGCTCAAATCTGGTTGGAGAGATCTGCATCGGCGCAACACGATCACCTTTGGTAAACCTTTCTAATAGTCAGTTAGGCCGTTAAAATAGCTGTCATCCAAAGTAGCCTCTCAATTGTTCAACTCCAAGGGACAGAACTGTCGGTCTCTCAGTGATGTGCTGCTCGATCTCACCAACTGCTTCTCTCCGGAAAACCATCGCGCCTGCCCGCACGTGATGCCTCTTTACACCACCGCCGAAAACGTCCCTCTTTATGCAAGGCCCCAACAACCTTTCCACGGTCTCGATCCATCTCCTCACGGCTTACCTGACTCTAATCAAAAACACCCCAAAAGTGTTTCATCTGCATCGATCCCTTCTTCCAGGACTGGAGCCAATGGCCATTCCACAAAGCAATTGTTATCCGAAAAATTATTAGATCTCCCGGGTAAATGCTTTATTATCCATTATCTCCGCACGTTTGCTCTCTCCCAGCCTGAACCAAGTTTGACAAAACCAGAAATCAGCATTCATAGCAAGAAGCCCACGGTTACAATTCTTCAATGGGGAAATCCAGAAATCCCAACAACACAGTCCTTCCCGTTCACCCTGGTTCACTTATTCACCGGATTCCATCCAACTAACAAAACACCAAACCCTTTGATGTCCACTCGGGTTCGCCATCTTCATCCACGAACTTTCGGAGAAGCAGTTCGGAGCCCCGAGTTTCTGTCATTGTGCGCCCACATCCGGTCTTTCAGACGAAACTGAACTTCTACGCATCCGTGTCTTGTCAGACAAATGTCAAAGTTTAGTACCTGTACTAGCCTCACCTCAGAAATACGCTACCGGCCCCCATGTTCCATCGATTTTCCCACGCCGCTTCCCCACCTGTAGCAACCAACTGCCAGGCTTTTATAATATTTTTCTTGGAAAGTAATCTTTTTCTGGCACATCACATCAGGAAACGCGAACCCAAGACGCTCACAGGAGGGCGACAAAGTAGACTCTAGCGCATCTGGTTGATGTCGTTCTGCGCGGTACTTTGATGGTCAGTCTTGATGTCGTTCCAGCTTGGCATGCCCACATGTAACGCGCTAAATGAAATCCAGTTCCTTGGCTAGCAACCCCAGGCGGTTTGTGACAATGATACTGGCCCTGTAATTAATCCTCGTCCGGTTTGCTAGACCTGTAGGGACAAAAGAAGGGAAGAGGCTAGTACCCTTAGAAATGTTCTGGCATATCCTCAGTGAACCAACTCCAGGCAGCTGAGACTGCCAAGAAATGGATGACAAAAATTAGCCTAATAAATCAAAAGTCTGATTAGAAAAAAACGGCGTGCGCCATATAAAGGGAAGAAATAAGCTTTAGTAGACAGGATGCACGGAGGAACTGCAGGACCCCATGCAAAGCCAATAAATGAATAGCGGGCACTCACGACAAACTTCCCAGAAGGATCAAGAAGGACCGAAAAAAGTTGGTTAAATCTCTGAATGTATTCCTGTAACAGCGTGCAAGTGAACTAAATGTATGCATATATGTGTATCTGAGGGACAGCGCAAATAAAATAGACCACTGAGCTTCACGCAGTTAAAACACGAGGTTGTCGACATGTAGTTCATCAGGAGAAAAAGAAGTCTGCGGGTGTGAACTGGGTGGCGTTTTTGGACCAGGAGAATATAAAAGGAAGCCGACGGTCGAAATCAATGGAGGGTGATGCAAGGACGATTTTGCATGGGTGAACCCAAGCGGTCGAGTGAGCATATGTGTGAAAGGATCAAAAAGACGAGGAGGGAATAATAAACTTGCAGATTTGAACAACTTTACCTGCGCAAATTGGGTGCTTTTGTTTTGTTTTACTTGCTGCCAACAAGTTTGGCAAGGTTTTAAATGCAAGATCTTCGGAAAAAAGGGTTACACTCAGCAACAGAGCGCTTTTGGCTTTTGGGTACAATTCTAGTGGGCTTTCGGGTGAGTAACGTCTAGTCGGTTGCTCACAGTTGGTCTCGCTTAATAGCGCCGCTGAAATTAACAAATTGTTGGTACTACTGTTAACATGCAACTTAATGTAGGGACATTCAACCCTCGTTACTTGCTTCCCCATTCTCTTAACCTTGCATTATATGTGAGCTCGTTTTAGCACAATTTCACATTATTGTGATCAACAACAAAATCGAAATTTTCATGAATCTCTCCAGCGCCAGTTGTCCGGATTCTGATTTCTTACTGGCCACGTTGTTAACAATATTCCGATACATCCCGGAAACATTGAGAGGCATGCTTGGTTGCATGATCAAATGTTACAGGGGTATTGCAAGTTACATTGAGCAAGCAGATAAACATTTGGGTACAAAATGAGAAGAAATAGCAAAAGTGGCATATCAGGAGGAAGAAAGTGTTTATGCGCACCAAAGATGCGTATCGCAGGTGCGGAGTTCAGCTGGACGATGGTGGCGGGCGTGCAGGTGTCTGCAGTATTTGGATTTAACGGGTCTACAAAATGAACATGAATGTTAAAAATGTCACAAAAGTCTCCAAAGACCTTGAGTGCAAGGGAAAACTTGTCAAAAGAGACCAAAACAGCTGGCGACAAGAGTACTAATGGCCTATAGATACCATCGATCCTGGAGTCAAGAAAATAGTCAAAAGCCTTTTGAAAATGCGGAAGGACGAAAACAACTGGCTAATCATTGTTCAAAGACATGAATAATGGAAATGACTTCGGCATTTGGGAGT
>LUCM01008441.1:0-10347 GCA_008360955.1 Fasciolopsis buskii
TGAAGTTCGGAATAGTTGACGATTTGGGTTGCAGGTGAGCATTGAAAATGTGGGAAGTCTTCCGAAATGGGTTAGGTGACCCAAGAGCTGGCATTTCCTGCCTTTTTAACCTTAATTCGGAATCCATAAGAAATTCATGTTGCAAGCGAATGACTTGCCTTAGAACCCGGAAGTCTCCCGTTCTGTTGGAGATTTTTTGAGCCTTCAAATGTTTCGTCTGGAGCTGACCAACCCTACTAGGCTTATTGGATTTATGTTGAGAGATCGCAATAGACAGCCGATTAATAGTAAAAATAAGTTTTACATAAAGGTCGTCTGCCGCTGTCTGCGGTTCAGGCGATAAAAGGAAGCTGGACCAATCAAGGATTCGCAGAATGTCAGGGATTTCGTCCCAACGAGTCGACATATGGGAAGAGTCAGCATGGTGCGTACACATGGGCGAGGAAGGTTTATCATCATCATTATTATTTTAAACAACAAGAAAGAAATTTGATCTTAAAGAACTTTTGAAGATTTCTTTATGGATGGTTGAAGACCTCAGACGGAGAGAGTGGGGGCTGTCGGAGATGAATATAGGTGGGTCGGTTGAGAAGGCACGCCCATTCGCCAGTTTATGTTAAGTGTCAGATTAATTTTCAGTCGCTTACTTTTGAGGGCCGAAAAGCAGTCGTCGTAGTTTAAGGTCACTGACCAACCAGCCCTTGATTGGTGAAGTGCATGCGAATACTGTCACTGGAAATCCTGTCCCACTTTGACAGGCGGATTATATCAAAGTGTCACACTCAAGAAGTGACCACGCGTATTTTATAAATGCAGAAGATACTGTCAGATAATTTACATTTCGTTTAGCTCTAGCTGACTGAATACCCACATGCACTTGGAAAATTAGGGAGCCTGAATAGTTGAGACGAAGTTCTTGGATTGTGGATCTACATGCGATGGGAAATCCGCGCAGCAAAATTGAATCTCTAGGTGGCGCACATATATGTGTGAGTATCCCACTCTTGTTTTTAGGGAAGCTCATCATCCAGGAGGTACGTCAATCGTCGGAAGCGTACGAAACAGTACAGATTTCTCTTGCCGCGACACTTATGTCATTGGGCTGGCGAGGGTAAACAATTTGTATCTCATTAGGAAAACGAAAATGAACAACTTGAGATATCGGATTACGTGCTTCAATTATATATATCTGGAATGACAAGGGACCAGGCAAGATATTAGCAGGCCTGGGATTGGAAGAAGTGCAGTCAATGGAGACCACCTGTGACCTCCGGGTTAAGTAAAACGAAAGCCAGGATGGGAGAAGATCGGCGATGCCAAAGTAGCTGATCTCAGATAAAAGGTGAGGGTGAAGAACACGGTCAAACACCTCAGACATATTGAGGTAGATGACTGCGAAGACCATGCCCTAGATGGCTACGTTGGCTTGAAAATTAGAGAAATCAAAGTGACAGGCAGAACGGCATCGAAATTGGAAAAGTTCGTGTTGTTTATGGCTCATCAGGTCGGATGCAAGGAATTAGTCTATGATGGAGGTTTTACCATCACTTCCAATACTCTGGAGACGACAGGCGCGAGGAAAGTAGGACGATATTTAGACAAGTCATACAGAGATCCTTTTGATGGTGGAAACTATTATAGAGTGCTTTCATTAACCGGAAATACGCCAGCGTTTATCGAATGTGCGGAGAGGTTTAGCGTTAGTAAAGTTAAGTTAGAGCCACAATCAAGGGCAGACGTTGGGGAGATGCCATCAGGTCCTTGGCGGGCCTCTAGCTTGAAATTGGTTAGAGGTGCCACACAATAGTGTTGACTTCAAATAAAAATACTGGAATGGGAGAATTATTCCTATTCCGTAAATGGGGTTGGTTAGTGAATGTGGCAGGGGCCCTGGAGGAAGTGAAATACTAATTGAACGCCTCAGCTTTATCTTCTGGGTTTGTCATAAACCTGCCATTAAGCAAAATTAGGAAGTTCGCCGTAAGCTTGCTCTCAGGCGATCTTGCTATAAACGGTTTTTAAGCGGTATGGGGTTATTTTGAAGCCTCAGCACTGTAGCTTCTTTCCGAAGAAGAGATAAACCTGGGAGACAGTGTCAGGCAGAGAGCAAAAACAACAAACGCGAAAACGTCATGTGTCAATGACGGTTTTCGTCGCAACTCTGCATGTTTCGTTTTCAAGGAGGTACGCTTTGAATTGTTATCTCTGGTTATCCCCTCGTTGATTATTTGTTTCACGACGCAGCTGGGCATGTTGAGATAGTATTCATCTGCAGCTTCGCTGGTCAGTCGCTATAAAACACGCTTCCCTTGTCAAGCCGGTGTTTTAGAGAGGGAACGAGCCGCCAGGTAAGATGAGGTAGGCCAGTCGCGTCGACAGGATGAGTAGCGAGAATAGCATGGACATGGATCCTACCACCAACTGCCTTGTGGCCGCCCTAAGGGAAATTGCTTCTGAAGTAAGTTAAGGTGTGGTGATCAGTATGTGTAAAGATCAGGTCTAATGTAGTATAACTTCAGTTGGTTGATGTGGAATGCTGTACCTAATTCCATGACACAGGTGGGAGACAGATGATGTTTGGTTTGGTGGTGCCAGGATAATTGATCACCCCCGCTCATTTAGATTCTACGTGGTACAATATTCGCTCACCTTGTTCGAACATAAATTACTGATGTTATAATTTTCACGCTTCCGCCTTCCCAGTCCTTTATGATTTTTTGTGGCAACTCCGGTCCTAGCGTCAGAGCTAGAGCTTATTCCCTACTAGGTGATGGTTTGGTACGCATGAATCGAAGTACACACAATGGGAGGCCCCATTCACTCTAGATGTTTCGAATGTACAACGTATCTCCTGCTGCACTTTCTCTGGTAGTGGCGTTCGATAATGTTTCTTGTTTGCAGGGCCTCCGGACATGAGTTTGATGATTTTGCGCTGGTAATGCCGTCAAAGAAACGGATAAGCAGAACACACTATCCGCTGACTTTGGTGAATTGAACTTCCCTGAGATCAGGCGGTGCACCACTAAAATTACTACTAGAGAGGTGTTTATGTCATGGCTTCATATTCATTGTCTGGCTCAGCATGTTAAACATAGGGAAAGATGAGCAGCAATCATCAAAGTTAGATCTAATTTTAACAGGACAACAGAATCATGCCTGCTTTACGATAATGGAAGAATCACTGCGTGAAATCGATCGCAGTGTGTTGCAGGGCAGGGCATGACAACTATTAAACTTGTTAGGCGTTTTTCCGGAATCGACGAGGGGGATATGATAAATGTAGCAGATAAAATTTGCTGCATATCAAATAATTCGTTGCTGTGGACAAGTGGGTCGTAATGCGAATAACATTGGTTTGTCTAGCTGATGGCTTTCCTATTCCGGCGGAGCAAAGCAGTCAGCACCGTCTCCATTGGCGGAAATAGCTCTTAAATCCCGAAAAATTTGTGAGTTCTTTACAATAGCCATATGACCCACGCCACCTGGACCACATATGCTAGGCTTGAACCAGAGTCCAATCGATGCAAGAAGACGCTGAACTTGAGTATTGAAAAGAACTATCCTGGGATGCGAAGACAAATCTAAGAAAATTTAATGCATATATGCAGACTAGGAAAGATGTGCGCGAAAGTGTAGGAACTTTTCGTAGAGCCTGTACACCTTGACGTTTCTAGGAGCCTACAGTGGACCGGGAGGGTGCCCTAACTAGAAAGGTTGAATGCGATGACGACCAGGTGGTGCACATTTCAATAGCAGTAAGGTAAGGCAAGACGGCATCCACCCAGGAATTCTCAAACGCATGGCAGATGCTTTATGCAAGACTGTATCGGAGTTCTATGGAGAATCCTTAGGACTGAGAGAATTTCCGGCAGATTGAAGAATAGCCGTTAATATCGTTTCAGCAATGCGTGGCCAAGCTTTAATCTCCAAAGGGAAACAATTTGTTCTCACATTCTGCTATACTGTATTGTGAAGTCAATCAATTCACAAGCATAAAGTTACCATAGCTGTGCAATCATAAAGATTCAGAGCGGGAATCGGTCACTGTGCAGAAATAAACACTCGGTTCACGCGGGTTCCAAAACAGTGCATATTAAAATCGTCTGGTGCAAACAAGCATTTCAGTAAAGTAAGGCGACCAAGTCGATTGTACGGCAATAATCTCATAAACTATGAGAAACAGGGTGTTTCTTACAGGACTTTTCTCAGCCCTCCGTTATAATGGCTACGTTAGTGGCGATATTCAAGTCATAATTCAGGATAAGGGTTGAGAATTGCAGACCGACAAGTCTGGTGTTAACACTTCTAATATAGTTATAACGAATAATTTGGTTGTGTTAGTAGTGGGAGGTAAATGTTATTATGAAATAAATAACCATGTCTTATGAGCGATCATCTCGCAATCAAGACACCCTACAACTGCACTGTCCTTGTTAGGCACAATCACCTGTAGATATCCACTAAGCTGGAACTGTGAAACGAACACATGACGAACGATTTTGAGTCGAACGTCTCAGCTAATAATCTGCCGTCACTTACGTGCTCTGTCACGCCCCGATAGCGCACAGAGTTCGGGCCCATTTCGAGTTCGGTAGATACTCACTAATGGTGAAACCTGACAGGGAGAATACAGTTGCAAAGTGCTTTTATGATTTTTAATGAGTAGCTAAAAGCGAACAACATATAGTGAATCAATTTCTGTGAATGATGAAGGGCCAAGTTTTTTCACACCTTTTAAACAACAGGTTCTTAACTTTGACGCATCTTGGATCATCAGGAACCGATCGCACCTGATTCTCTTAGCTGAAGCAACCAAACGCATGGGTGAGGGGAAAATAGTCGGCTTTTTATCAGATGCTTAGTGAAGTCCTGGACTCAATAAATCGTCTACTAGATCATAGACTGCCAGCATTCGTTATAACTGGGTTGGCCTAGCATTAGGTGAGGGAGTTTCTCAGCGCTCTTATTTACACAGTCCGGATGGGCAATTGCGGACTGGGACCTGAAGGTGTCACGTGCAAAGTGACTCAAAGTCCTGTGCTTGGACCTTCTCTGTTCCTTCTACTCATAAATGAACTGGCACAGGAACATGTTAATGCATGCTTCCTCTTTGCGGTTGATGTTATGAGAGCAGGAGAGGATATATTGCATGATTTAGAAGCGGTAAAAGTTGGTCAACCTTATGGCATCTGACCCTAAGTCTTGACAAGAATCATTTACTGATCACAAACGTGGACCAAGTCCTAAGTGGGAGGATGAGCTGCGTATTAGAACTAAAGTAATTAGTGGTCAATACCACACACATTGTCAAGTGGCAGCCAACAACGCCAGAGCACCGCTGGTTAAACTGTGCACGGCAAAGTCGTGTCTTTGCACAAAGTGCTCATGCTTCATTTCCTCAAAGACCGTACAGTTTTGGCCAAATTGTACCCCAAGTCTATGGGATATGCGTTGAAGGCAGGACACAAGGCAACTAGAATATTAGATTGACAGCGAAGAAGGAGTTTTGAGCAAATGCTTCGGGAATTGGCCCCGGATCGATGGAACGCAGGTGAAACAGAAGGGACTTAACACAGACCCCTAAGTTTGTGAAGGACCCGACAGACGGTGAGAGCCTGTCTTTTTAAGTTTGCTCTCCTATGTGGTCCGAAGCTACAAAGGAGTCAGTGTAAGCTAGAATTGGGGGCCAATGTTTTTGGGGACCGGATTGCAGCATTTTGTGCCGTTCGTTGCATGCCAGCAGATGCATTCGAAAGGGCCATAGATCATTGTGGGAGCACAATATTCTCGTATCTGGGAACAGGAGGAGAGTCGGGATAATTTGCTCAATTTTCGTCTTGCGTGTTTGCTTACAGAGAAAGACTGCGCATGCATGTTTGAACATATGACTATACGGGAAACCATGTTTTCGAAAAAATAAAAAATCGCATGCACCTCCTGTTGGACCGATTATTTTAGCGCAAACCGTGCATCACATTTGCTTGACTTTAACTGTTGTGACTACTTTTTGCATCAGTTCCAGTTCCGGTTCCAGTTGGATTACAGGACTACACGGAGACATGCCTGATCGTACAGGTTCTTGCACTGAGATCATGGGCATAACGAAGCTTCCATAATAGGAGGGTCGCTCTTAGCCGGCTCTGTACTTCTGCAATGCTGACTGCACAAACACTTGAAAACTGCAGTATATTTGACAGGAGTGTGCAAGTTAAGCTTACGTACAGAATGTCCATGTGGCAACCACGCTGTGGGTCAAAATTTCATTAGAGTAGCGATTCGGGTAACAGATCCATGTTCCGCTACAAGCTAAGGAAATCTTCTAACAGCACCCATCTGAGCGCTCCTTTGACTGTCATGATCACTTCCACCTGTGCAAACTGAACTGAACTGGAATAATGGCCTTGAATGTCAAGGTGCCCGATGTTGTCGCGTTTGCCGCGGATGATGAGGGCGATTCGCGGTGCTCACATTTCTGTGTCCAAGCCGTTGCCGTCCATAGAAAGTGCTTGCGAGGATTTTCACTGAGTTGCGATCATATTGTGTAAAAATACAATATGTTGGAGCGATTGTTACTTTTTCTTTTTACGACCAGTGAATGGTTTTCATTTCTTTTGGATAACGAATGAGTGCGCTTTAGACTGAATATTCGTTTTTAAAAACCGTCTGTTTAACTGCAGTAACTTTCCGGATTTCGTAGCGGACGTAAAAAATGACTTCTTGAACTCTACTGAATTTTTCTGCGAACTTATAATGATCAACTAAATTGTAACTGAAATCCGTGACATTTCCTGGCTATTTGGGACATTCCAAAATAAAGTCGTTCGTTTCTGAGACCAAGTTGCCCATTCGACATATGGGTAATATAATCGCCATCTTAAATGGGAAATCAGTTAGAATAAGAAACGCCTAACTCTTTCAAATTCCTGGAAATCATGCCTGAAAATTGCCTTCTGGGATACTTCTTAGATAATTTAGCCACAAATCAGCATGTGTTTGGTTGTGCCTTCGGTCTTGCAACGAACATGGTCGCTTTTGTAACTGAACGATAACCGACCTGCGCGGTGACGTTTGTGCGTTGCTCGCGCACGCTGTCGTCAAATATGCTCAACTACTTTTGACTATCTTTTCGTTTTATCGATTGAGTGCCTTGACTTTCAGTATTCTAATCGTACATCGTCGAGTAAGACTAGCGCACAAGTGGTCCGGTGTACCAAAGTACGTCCGGGTAGGCGAAAAGTTGCTTGACTGTTTGGACGGGGAACTGCGGTGTGATTTGATTCACAGTAACGTGCGGGCCGGTCGAAGCCACACGCTTGGCCGCCTATTATTTTCTTGCGCCGAGTATCGGTTAACTGTAACAGGGTATGGAGTTTCGGAGATGAATACCTAACGAAATAATCAATTCGAGCCTAAATCAAGAATAAGTAAGCAGTGATCATACGTAGGGATGCCGGCGGCTTTTGCCGCTCTTAACGTCTCTGTTCGCACTGACCGATTCGCAGGGAATACCGCTCATCATAGGGTGCACTCGTTTTGTTGTTAAGCCCTTGACACTAAGAGGGCAAAGTTCGGTAAATAACCCGGCTCCATCTGTCGAAATGACCAACTGGAACCTAGTTTTTGTCTTTTACTGGGTAATCTGCACCTTGGGTCACATTTTTGTTAATCCTCCAAAGCGGTTGCAGTACATATAGTATCCTTCTGCCGATGGGAGGAAGGATCGCTTCGGCGAGGAGCTACTGTCTGCCTCGATGCGGGCTGTGCCTACCTCATCAGCTAGCTATTTGTGCTACCCGTCGATTCTCGCCATGATAGTTGTTAAATCATTCTGTGTTGGTGAGGGTGAGGCTCTGGTGGATGAAGAAAGGGCCCTGTGCTGAGACACACGAATCAGCGTGACATGATATCATCCGCGTTTTGTGTGGTATCCTGTAACAAATATTTGCTATTTGCACTAAAGGAAGTTCGATGTCGAAACCACAACTCTTTTAATTGGGTCAACGCCGAATGGTACATCCCTTAGACGCCGCCTTTGCGGAGTCAGTTCTGAGGGCTTCTTACTCTCCAGTTTGACTTGTTGCAGCAATTTCCGGATACGCTGATCTTTAGTAGAAGCAGTCATGATCGCTTCCTTCAACGATCACAGCTGCGCGAAGGTGCTATGATGTCCCTAACTTCGAAGTGTTACGTCTGGGGAAGACGGGCAGCAACCCATCTAAATTGACTATCTTTGCTGGGTGTCGGACGTTGCATATGGAGCCAGAGTCTCTTTCTGTAAAATTCTGTCGCCACGTTGCATTGGCGCCATGCTTGTTCTCAAGCCGGCGTAAAATATATACGGAGCCTCTACCATGGAGTATGACGGTTGCTTTCGTTCCGCCGAGCTGGTATCGTATATTTATAAGAAAAAAACTACGTCAATGAGACATGTTGAACGAGTCCAAATTGACAACAACACGCCGGAATGATACATATCTATGCGGCTATACAAAAATGCAGTGACAGTAAAACATACCGGTAAAAAACAATACACAAGGCTTCAGCAAAAATAGAGACTCGTGACCAACTAATCTCATCGAGCTCAACAATTTGTAGTGCAGGTTATCGTATTGTTTGCCTTCCCCTAACCGTAAGATCCACTTGTGCATTATTCTTACATTGCGCTGTACGATTAGAACACTGAAAGCCAAAGCACTCAACCGATAAAACGAAAAGACAGTCGGAAGTGGTTTAGCAGATTTGACGACAGCATGCACATGCACATGCAACGTACAAACGGCCAATGCGCAGCTCGTTTACCGTTCGGTTAGACAAGGCCATGTTCCGCTATAGTCTCGAAGTTTCCGCCCGGTCAATTATTAATGCGAATTAATGCGTACGCTGCCGACCAGCATACCAAATATATTTTGATGGAACGGTTTCGTCAGAACTCAAAATTTCCAGTTTCTGTCAAGTAAGAATAGCTGCCGGAATCGATTCATTTGAAGCATCCACCAGAACGGGAATGTTTGTCATATGCAATGTTTTTATACGCATGGAAGAAGGTAATCCCTCCGGAACCACGATCGATTTTACGGTTGCTGTCCCAAAAACGAACACTTTCAAAACTTTTAAAATATACATAGGCTTCAGTTCTGAGTCGCGCAGACATGGTTCCACTTCTGTAGTCATTTCGTAGCCAGGGGGAACCTTTCTCTCTCCCTGTTTACATTTCAGGTTATTCTATTTCCATTGCTCGCGGTCAGGCTGATTTCGGGATCGCTATGAGCACGAAATCCCAGAAAGCACTGTTAGATTGGATTCCAGTGAACAGTCGCGTGTGTGCTGTTTGGTGGGACGGTTCCCTACACCACAGTAGGATTCGACTGAATCTTCGTTGCTGGTCGTTGCGTACGTACGTGCCTGCTGACTGCAGCTATCCCGAAGCTGAAGGTCCTACTTGGGCTGAGTCAAAGTACTTCGGAGAGTGCGTGCAACGGACATTATGGTGGTTGCTGGTGGATTCAACGTCCAAGCGAGCTACTTTTGGGATACAACGGCGAATTTAAGGCTCATTTTTCCTTCAACTAATGGGACAGACGGCGATGACTGTCTTAGTCAGTTTTTTTTCAGGGAGGCGCGAATTTTCACCATAAACAGCGGTAGCGGTTCACCCGGTATCCTCCTTCATCTTCACTGTTGGGCTTGGATGGGCTACAATATCATCAGTTATCGGTGGCCTGGGTCAATCGAGGATTGCCGATCATTCTGGTTCGTACATATGGACAAAGAAGATGGTTTGAATTGAGGTAACTTTGGTTGACATTTAGTGCGTGTCACAACAGCACGAATACTGCACGTCCTGCACAGTTGATTACAGTTAGCAATCACCGACCTCAATTTCAGTCGGAACTGAACGCGGACTAAGAACTCTGACAAGCAGCATTGTAGACGGGCAGTGGGATAAAATCAGGCAGGAGATGCATTTGACAGCAGATTTCGCCTGTGGTCCTAAGTCTAGCGTCTATCAAAGACACTGGATCTCGCAAGGTGCGCTCGGTCTAATGAAATAAGAAAAGCCAGCTGCCTAACTGCAAGAAGATGAGTAAGATGCGTTGATAGTAGCAGCGTCAGTTGACGATGGATATTAGGAATGATCGTGAAAACTGTTGTGTTAAGGTAGCCGAAGCGATAAAAGTATGGGTCACTTCAGGTAACAGTCAAAGACTGTTTACACGTGTACGTGACACCGGCGGGCGGTGAACTTCGGTTAGTGAAGTCGTGTGCAATAGAAATGGAGGGCTTATCCGCAGTAGATAACGAACTTTGTTCCGTTGGGTTGTGCGCTTCAAGGCTCAGTTTAGTTGG
>LUCM01008441.1:11273-33958 GCA_008360955.1 Fasciolopsis buskii
GCCGTTGCAGGACTGGACGACAGTAGTGCCGAACTTGATACTGGATGGAGAGGAACTAAGGGTTGCGGACGGTTTCACTTACCTTGGTGGCTGCTTGTCGAACGATGGTAGCTCGGCAGTGGAGGTAAACACATGTATATCGAAGGCTTGAGCAGCTAACTCTGGACTGAAGCACTTGTGGCGTCGGCTTGATATTTCACTGAAGTTGGAAGTTCGTATGTACTATGCTGCGGTGCGTTCAGTTCTGTTGTATCGTTGCGAGACAGGGAGTATGCGTGTGGGCGATGCTCGTTGGTTGGAGGTTTTCGACCATTGCAGTCACGTAGTGCAGTTAGGACTGGATGGACTGACCAGGTGAATAATGTTGAGGTCAGGAATCTAATATTTGGTGCCGACTCTCAGAATCCCTTATTTTAGTGTATGAAACTTTTTAGACTTCGCTGGTTGAGTCACGTGCTGCTCATGGCGAACACTCGTCTACTATGCCATGCCTTATGTTGTGTTTCTCCCAAGGAATGGAAGGAGCCACGTGGAGATCAGCAGATGAGGTGGTAACGTGGAATGAGAAAATGTACAGCGAACTTAGGTAAAGTAGGTGTCTCACGCCTTCGTGGTTGGAGCCCGAAAGACTCGTCAACTAGCTGGCTGGAGACACTGAGGAATATGCCAGTGAATCGTGAACAGTGGCGATCGCGTTGTCCTTACAGTTAGACTGTGTTCCGTATGTTGGCTGCGGCGGCACCTTAACTTTTCTCATGCGCTGGTCCACTCCCTTTTCCCCTTGAATGTTCACTCTTTTTATGGAAACGTGTAACTCTGAGAAAGGCAGTGGTCAGTGGGGTTTGCCTTGCTGTTTAACACTGAGCGATGATGCTGTTGCCGATGATCTGTTGTTAATGCGAAGAACTTACATGCAATGGCATTCCATAAGGCAGCTGATTGGTGTTCATTGTCTATCTCATTGACACATTGGCGATACCATTGGTGGTCGCTCTTGATAAACGTCTGTCCGTAGCTGAATCGCATCGGTTAAGGTAAAAATTGTCCGCGGTAGACAGGTGTTTGCGAATATTGGCTATTGAGATTAATATAAATAGTGAACACGGGCAGATAGCTGTATCTGTAAGAGACATAAGTAACACTTGCTTACCCAGGTCACGGTTAGACTGATCGCAGGAGAGTAATTCAGTCAGGTGATCGGACCAATATATGCCATATGTTCATATATTATAATATTGGGCGTAAGAAAACAGGTGGCTCATTCGTTTGGTTAGTCATTCTTTTAGGTTGTCAAATCCGCGCCAGTGATTTGAACCGACAAAGCCATAACAGCTAGCGCCATACATATATCCCTGATGAAGAAGATGCTGGTTCCCTTCATGAAAACAAGTTTGTTATGTGAACGCGTAAAGTGTGTGCTCGTTCTTGGTATGAGGTCGCTTTTGTTTCATCACGTGGCACTGTGAACACTACGAGATTAGTTCTGAATTTCCATTCTCTATGTAACAACCTAATGAAACCTTATATGGCTCTGTGCGGATTTTCGCTCCCCCCTCGTTTTGTGGTTATAAGGCATGTCCTTTCCACAGTATTTATGCGCGAAGCATTTCATATGCGAATTGTTCATAATCGCTGTATGTCCTCAGTAGGCGCAGGTAACTTGTCGACTTGTGGAGCTTGTGTTGAACTCAGGATTTGGGAGCGCCAAATGCCCCTTGTTTTTCTTCCATCTCAGTTTCATTAACTCTTCCCAGCCACCACTGGTATTTTTTTCTCAAGTAATAATATTTAGTGCAAATCACCTGTGTTCACATTACTTGCAGCCGAAGGATGTACAACTTTTTGCGTCAAGGCTTCGAAAATGTTCCCACAGTGCATGGTCCCCATGGGGAGGTGATTCTCAATCTGTCCAAGCGTGAACTAGATCGAATCGAGCCTGTCCCATCCAATGTGAATGTGCTGATTTTAGACCAGAACTATATTCGACGTTTGGAGAATTTGGGCAATCTGTACGATTTACAACAGGTTTGTCTCTCTTCCAGTCTGTCGGAATGTATGTATATTCCTAATCCTTCCAGCTCTCACTTTCTGGAAACAAACTATTGCAGATGCATGGAGTGGCCAGTCTGACACATTTGACCATTTTAAATTTGCCTAATAACGGAATTGTCGCAATCGATGGTAAGCCTAATTGTAATAACAGTAACAATAGTGGCAAAACCGATAATAATATTGATAATAACAATAATAATACTGATGATAATGTCTGACTGGTATTTCTGAATAGGTCTTCTTAAACTCAGTCGTCTCAGGTGGTTAAATTTGTCCGGAAATCGGATAAAAGTAGATTATTCTGTTCATCTTATTTATGGTCTCTGACTGTTCTAGATCATAGACCAGTTGGATGGAAACGTTAATTTGAAACACCTAGATCTATCAGAAAATTGCATCGTCCGGCTGGGAGATATTTCGGGTTTACGCAAGCTAACGGTAAGTGACACATTTTCGATGAGTCCAGTCATGGATTTATTTCTTCGTTCATTGCTAGACTTTACTTTTACACGCGAATCGAATTACCACGTTAGAAAACGCCAGCAAATATTTGCCCCATTGTTTGGAGATTTTATCCATGGCCGGTAACTGTCTGACTGATATCAACGAGGTGATTGTTGTCTGTCAGTATTTCTAACGAAATTTTTACAGGTGCAAAAAATCAGTTTCCTGCACGATCTCGTCCAGTTCTCAATACAGAATAACCCTTGTACAAATTGCGTGTATCCTTTCCGGCATCACTGCTTCTTGTGGGGATTGATCACACATTCGTCGAACAAACTATGTCATCTTGTTTCACATAAACACCAAATCTTGTGTTGGAGGTCCTTAGAGCTACTACCATATGCTGTCGTTCTCGGCAAATATGGGACTAATGTGAGCTTTCATTTGTTATAATTCGTTGTGTTTGAGTTGGCAATGGCTTTAAAAGCTTTAGGAGTTTAGTTTAGTCTGTTTCTCATTTTTAGAAGAAGGCAATCATTATTAAATGCAAATTGACCGGACGGTTTTCGTTGAATTAAGAGACTGCCAACATACTGGGAGAAGCAATTGTAAAGCGCAGCAATGTCTAGTTTCGTCCTTACACACACGCACACAAACATACTGCCCATTTTATTTGACAAATTAGCGGTTCTTGACAAACAATCATAATCAAAATCCACATACTAGCTGAGGTTCAGTTTAATTCATTTTACACAACCATTAACCTTGCAACAAAGTGCTCTGGTTTTGGGTGTGCGCGCTTTAATGCAAGCTGGCCAACAGGCGCGTTTAGGTCTGACAGTGAACTCACTTTTGACTGATGTCTGCTGAGTGAGCGAAACACGAATTCAGAATTCGACTAGGGTGGAGCAATTCAACTAACTGTGTCAAATGTCTCGCCAAGATATTTTCTTCGCACTTCAGGAGACGAAGCGGCTCAGGCTGTGGGTCAATGTAATGCAGGAATAGTGTTAAGTGAGAAGGCTGAAACAGCCCTTTTAGACTGGGTCCCGATTAACAGTCGTTTGTGCGCTGTGAGACTGGAGGGATCAGTCGGCGTCCGGAAGGATATTGGTGTTAAGCGCAGTTTATTTGTTATCTCTCCAACAAACTGCGGCACTGACATGGAGAAAGACGAGTCTTGCGATGACCTCGTCACCCCTGTTCGGAAGAGCGAGGGCTCCGACATTGTGGTGGTAGCATCGGAATCCTGTTTAGGTGGGCGATGCGCGGTGCCTATTCAGCAAACAGATAACGGGGAACCATTTCTCCAATTCTGTGCGAACAATAACCTATTCCTATCTAGTACGAATTTCCGACGGAGCTCGCGTCGCGCGGCGACATGGCGCTCTAACTCGACAGGTTCTCTGAGTCTGATCGGCCATATTGCAGTAAGCTACCGTTGACGCGGTTCTCTTCAGAACTGTGGATCGAACTGGACCACGTACGTCGAATGGGACCATTTGTTAGTTTTGATGGGATTTTTGCTTCAGCTCAACAGCCATCGACGCAGACCATAAACCCGATTGGCCGTCGAACGTTTGTGTCATTCGGCTGTTCGCAACATCATTCGAAACGACTAACTGCGTTCGACAAGGGTTTCCCATCTCTCCATTTTTGCTCATTTTCGTCATGGATGAGGTGGTGGAAGATGTTTTAGGAGGTCTTCAGAATGTAGGAGTGGAACTAGGAAATGGAGAGAAGCTATGTGACCTAGATTACGCAGATGACTTTGTGTGCCTGTGCCTGCAGACCATGCACAACGGGCACTAGATAGACTCTCGAGGTCGGCTGCTCGGCTTAGCATGTGTTTTGCACCTTCCAATTGGAAAGCGCCGTTGCAGGACTGGACGACAGTAGTGCCGAACTTGATACTGGATGGAGAGGAACTAAGGGTTGCGGACGGTTTCACTTACCTTGGTGGCTGCTTGTCGAACGATGGTAGCTCGGCAGTGGAGGTAAACACATGTATATCGAAGGCTTGAGCAGCTAACTCTGGACTGAAGCACTTGTGGCGTCGGCTTGATATTTCACTGAAGTTGGAAGTTCGTATGTACTATGCTGCGGTGCGTTCAGTTCTGTTGTATCGTTGCGAGACAGGGAGTATGCGTGTAGATGTTCGTCCGTTATAGGTTACAGAATACTTCGAAGGAGTGGTTCTGTAATTCTGCATGCGCGATTCATATACAAACCACCGGAAAACATTTTGGTTTAATGCCTGTTCTAAAGGCGTATTAGCTTATGTCTGATCTCTGGTTTACTCAAATGCTTCTCACCGTATGTGTGACACTTGAGCTGTTAAAGTTTGGATTGGTTCATCGTTTCGCCGTTGTGGTCTTTGAAATATATCACTACGATTGCTTTAAGAAGCCATCATATTAAACTGAGAAGTTCTCAAGTTGATTTGGGTAATTCTCAGGTTGGTCTTAGAACGCTACAGTTTGTTGGAATGCATTTTAAGGAATCCACGGATCAATAGTCGTCGTCGATAATCGAATAACTTTCCCGCTTCTTTGAGTCCAATGCAACTTCACTGATTGTCTAAATTCGATTGAAGTAAAAAAAACTATGGGGATAAAGAAAATCGTTCTGGATACTACCGCTGATCACTGAAACAGCCCTCAACGATTTAAGTCTTTGAAATTCCTGTTAGGTGGATAGGGATAACGAATATGTGGATTAGACAATATGGTTGACTGAATTCAGTTCACCAATTTCCGCACGTTTAAACCACTTGACACTTCTTGCGATGTTGGGTTTCATCACGGTGTTCTCCGTAATTTACTGGCCAAAAGCCGCGTTTTGTAAGCTTCGCGATGCAGATTAAAAGCCAGACGCCATTAGTTTACCGTGGAATTGGATAGACGAACGATGCGGCACAGACCTTAATCTGCGGGAAATTGTGGTGTGTAGTGCGTACCTTCGGTCTGAATTCCTTAAGAAGCTTATATAAGTTATACTATTTCTCCCTCTCCAACAGTCCACGGAATAACTGCTATTTTAACGCTCTTTCCAAACGTGCAGTTCACTTCTAAGTAGTGTCTGCCATTCCCAACTTTGTTCAGCCCCTCTTCGAATAACTAGTTTCAGTTTCATTCGTTGAAGTTCCCTCATATGAGGCAGCGTGATTGTTTGTTCTCTATGATAAATACGAACGCTTTTGCGGACTGTCGTTTTCGAAATGCTATTTCTCTGAACGATAATGTAGTGCACGCGAATTCGAGCCCCAGGTTTTATGGGCTTTGCCGAATTTACGAATTCTTGATGGATCTCCGGTTGTTCGTGAGAACGTTGCGTGAGTCTATCTTTTCTACGTGAAAAATGATCAGCTCTTTTCTGTTTACCGGGTGCACCCTTCGTTTTGCTCCTCTGTTTCTCTCTTCGTTTTGACGATCACATTGTGTTATCTTACGTCGTGACTTTTGTGAGACTATCTCCCGCCTGACAATAGGCCAGCTTCAGTTCGATCGTATAACTGTCCTGAGAACGACTACCCGAGAAAATCAAATTGTCGAAATGTTATAAACAGTCCCAACTACTCTGATTTCATATTTCAAAAACTTGACCGACTGTTTGGATGCACGTACGGTCGACAGTCCGTGGCAAAGCACGGTCGATGTATGGGTATAGCGCAGTGGTCATGCGCCATAGTCTCGAAGGGCCATCATGCTGATGAAAAGGCCGGCAACCGTGTCTGATCTTAAAAAGATCAGATCGCTTTTGTTAGTCGGTTGAAATTGTAGTTTTGCTTTTGAAACTACCCTAGTACCGTTTTCCGAATGCTGCCCCCAAAATTTTTTCAACCATTATTTCAATCTTTTCTCGGAATTGGCAAATTCGTTTAAGAATAACAGCAAGCGACAAATAAGCTTGTTTTCAGCGATTCATATTTATGTCATTACATCACACTAACTAGAAAGGGTCGGTAGCTTAATTATTCTCCTTTGGATAGGTGGGCAGTGGGCACTAAAGCTTCCCTGGCTCACTGCTCGCCTATTCGAAGGGGGAATAACTAAGCCAGTAACTCTTTTGTCTGGTTCAGAGTTAAATCTCGATCGCATCTGTGCACCTTTTCCTTCTCTTTTTTCCACTCTTGACTCATTCACTTCATTCAACGACTATCTTTCCTTATCCCAGTTGAAAGCAGTTCTATTTACAATGATGTAATGGCATGAATATGAATCGCTAAAAACAAGCTTGTCCGTCACTTGCTGTTTTTCTCAGTGTGTCCTATGAAACTATTTGCGCAAATTTGTTTGAGCAAATAGTAGGTTTTTTCAATCGCTGAATTACTTCTAAGGTCATTGCCCACTTTTTCAATGCCATTGGATCGGGGTTTTAGTACTGCATAATCGTGTTTTTAACGATCAGACCCACGTTACTCAATTACTCAGAATACCTCTGTGTTTACGCACGTGTTCACTAGGATTGTGTGTGAAACTGTGAAAAACGTTCACCAAGAGCTATTGCTCCAGGTGAGTCGGCGTGTGTAAATTCTCTATCACTTACTTTACACGGGGATCAGATGTGAACTCTTTTTTTTCTCACCTTTACCTTAGAGTGTCTGCAACTTGACCAATGGTAAGCCCGTAAAAATTCAACCACTAAAACGAAACACATTGAATGTTCTCATAAGTTATCCATATACGTTATCGGTTCCCGTTAGAATGATGAATTACAAAAATGGGATTATTCTTCCTCCGTTGTCGTCCGGTATCTACTCACTTCGGTCTAATCTACAATCAGATGAACACATGCATTCGAAAGTGAACATTGTTCCCAACTGAACGAACGGATTACTAGCCACTAACCGGTATTTGTTCCATTCGTTACCATGTTCTAATAGCAGGTGGTTTGAATTGGGAATATCATTGCTCAATCAGCCGTTGAAAATACTGTAAAGCCGTTTTATTGGGCCTGTCAGTGACATACCATTTGTAGCTTGGCTGGGCTTCAGGCCCGAGGTGGACAAATTTGAATCTGTCATCTTACCTTGTAAACTAATCGGGCTGGTTCTCAGCGGTTCACATAATATGAAATATGATAGTGTTTGGTTTACATTGGTTCACCTCTGGTTCACATCCCAGTCATGGCACAGGGATTACTCATTGCTAGGACTTGCAAACGGGAGAGAAACAGTTGTACAATCAATGCTCCCACAGCTTTTGGTGGTTAAAATTTTGCTCATGTATGGTGAGGAGTAATATTCTATCTACCATTGGGGGTTCTATTCTATAGTTTACTCGAATGTATAATAAATGATACTCATTTTTCCTTGTGATTTGAATGCTGCACTCGGGCTGTGATGAGGCTGCGTTCATTGCTACCTGAGCTTTGCTAAGGATTTTTTTGCGGGACCTGGTGCTCGGCGGTATTTCGCCTTCATCGGCGTTGATCTCTACTAGGTGTCTCTGATCGTTGATTGTACATGATTAAACCAACTGGTTCCATAAGGCTTCGCGTATTGAGAACGATTCTTAACGGATTCTCCTCGTTTGTGATCATATCGAAACCTTAAAAACCGATACTAACCATTGTATTTTCACTGGAAAGAATGTGTCAATTCCAAACGTGTGTGCTGCATTGTAACTAGTCTGTTCAGTATCGACAACCACCAAATTGTTATTCATATGAATTTTATTCGTCATTGTTTTATTCGCTACACAAACATTTGAAAGTCTTGACAACATTTTGAACCAACAATTTTCCACATCTTTCCATCTTTTTAAAAGATCTAATCATGTGCGTATTCATCGGGTTTGGGTTCAGGTGAACAGGTGAATTGATCATCTAAAATATATTTAAATAGTGCAACGCGTTAGCACCGGTACCGCGATTGCTGACATTCTGAATCAACGTGCATTCGCGTCCGCGATTGGCTCTTCCGTTGTTTTTTGTCACTTCCCTGATAGCGCGTATGCGAACTAGTTGAATTCAAAGGGCATGGATGCTGATTATGCAAAGTAGCATTGATGCACGTGAACCTGTTTTCACAAAACATACTCAGACCGCCATAATTAACGTTCATTGGCCTGGGCCTTAGTTAACTTCCGTAAAACGAACCTTATATGGTTCGCCGCTCCAAACTCGTTGGCTGGGATACCGGTTTACCTTCATACAAGCACTACAAAGCGCTCGCGTTCACACGAGGGCTGTCAGTTTTCGAACGTCTGCTTCACAAACATTCGTGGCATCAAATATAATACTGACTCTTTACATCGTTTCCTGAATCTTCTTCCCCACCGGCGCCGTTTCT
This sequence comes from Fasciolopsis buskii, assembly GCA_008360955.1. Lineage (NCBI taxonomy): Eukaryota > Metazoa > Platyhelminthes > Trematoda > Plagiorchiida > Fasciolidae > Fasciolopsis > Fasciolopsis buskii. Next base: position 20,065 of record LUCM01008441.1, read on the forward strand.
ATCGGAACCTTGAATTATTGACTCTGGTGATGTAGCCCGCCTCCAGTCCCTCAGTTTATTCATCCTCCATGCCTTCTTGTTTAGGGCTGAGTTTGTGCACCCATCTGCAGGTCCCTCGCTTACTTTAGTTTACCCACTTTCAGTATTTCACAACGCGATTTTCCGATTCAGCAAACCTTACAGCAATCGCGCCACTGACTTCCATTTTGAACCATATCTCTCAGCGTCTCTAGCCAACAACAATCCTCATTTCTTGAGGTCCATCCGGGAAGGCGGAAAGCACCGACGGAGGTCGAAACCGAAGCAAACTTTTTCATACTTCTGAGCCATGCCACAAGTCTTACTCAAAAAATATGCACCAGTGTCTGCTCCCGTTTCTCCGTCGACTGTACTATTTTATCCCTTCAAGTGAATGTTTCTTTTCATAAAATCGTACGTCTTCTTTCTATTTCAAGCATAGTGATCCCTCCGAACTCAGCAACAGTTATCGACCCATTTCCCTTCCCCCGGTATCATCCAAAGTCATTAAAACTGTGAGTTCTAACTAAATAATTGCTATCGCATGAAAGACCAACAATATGGATTTCATCGTCATAGGTCCACTGGCGACTTGCTGGCATACGTCCGCTATCAAAAGCGGCAACCAATCGAGTCTTTTTGTCCTAGGCCCTCGATCGCGTTTCGCACCAATGACTATTGTCAAAACAGTCTGGTTTTTGTTCCTAAACAGAACTTATTTTTTGGAATCGCGGTCACTTCATTGGGGTCCGGATGGACGGGACCCTGTCAAGCGTGCATCACAGTTTTGCGTTCTCCTCTGTGCTGTTTTTTTTCTTGTCCGTCCTATCCTTCCCCGTCACCAAACGTCGTTAAATGCTGACGTCGAACAAATTGTTGCATGGGGCTCCAAAACCTGGTGTTCCTTAACGCTTCCTATACCGTTTTTATGTCCTTTTCTCGTAAAAGTGGTTATTTGGACCCTACGGTTTCCTTCGATTCCATTTTCCTCATCTCCATCTGTTTTCCTCAGTATTTCGTTTTCCTATTCTATTAGTCTCTGCGCCTGACTATTCTTGCCTGAAGCGAATCTAAAAAAGATCGATCTGTTTTTTGTTTTCCCGTCATTCTACATTCTCCCAACTACTTATTTTCCTTAAGGCTCAAATATGCCCCATTCTTAAATAGCACAATCGTGTTTGGAGCAACGCATCGTCATCTTTAGCCCTCTTCGACCGAAGTAAACGAAAAACCGCTGGACTACGTGGTGACTCTACCCTGACTTCCAACTCGCAGTTCCCAGCATATCACGAAGCACTGTCAGCGCTACCAAAGTTTTGCCCGCAATAAGCTACTTCTGTGTTCTCTGTTCGTCTTTTTAAACACCACTCCGATGTCCGGGCAGCAAACCATCCATACAAAGAGTCTTTTTGGACCTGTTATGCCGTTTTTCCTTCGGACAACCGCGAAACTGAGGAACATTTCTTTTAGTTGAATTCTCTCTTTCCCATACCATTGAAATATTAAGACGCAATGTAAACATGGGTATCCTTCTATTCTTTATATACAGTAAATATTTCAATTAGAAGCATTTTCTTTCATGTTGTTACTTGTACATGTCGTTAATGAGGAAAATGCATACCGTTTATGTGTTAAACCACTCCACTGTCCAGAAGCCCGTTTGGACTCAAAATCGCACGCGAATACCTAATAGTACTGTTTTTTTCGTATCAGTCAGTTTCATTCGGTCTTTTTCGCTTGAGCAGTCAAATTCGCTCAATTTGTAACTAATTTATGCAGTGCTTGCTTCTTAAAGTTTGTTATAGATTTCCTTCCTTAAAACTGCCTTTTTTACCTAGTCCCACCCAACGTGCTGGATTGGCAGTTCCTTCATACCCCAGTCTCACAGAACATACCGAAGTAGTTGCACAACCACAGCAACACCAGCAGCAGCAGCAGCAACAACAACCACAACCACAACAGGCACCGAAAACAACTCCTCGGTTGATTGACTCAGCTTGTGCTCACAATACGGTACGTTCCCCGTAGTCACTGCTTAGTCTACCTCCGTGTACAATAACTGCAACACAGAAACAGAGCAATTTAATGAATCTCACCCGCTTATGACCAGCATACGTTTACGCCATACTCCACACATCATCTTGGCTGAGTAAGTTCAAATCTCTGGTGTGTCATCGAAAACTGTGTTGCCTACTTCCTGCTCCTACAAAGTCATTTTCACCCCACTGGATGAAATATGATGTAAGTGGTTGGCAGTGCGGTAACTGCGTAGTGTAGAACTTTCGCGCTGGTTGATCAGTGTGGATGTCGGCCGTTCGACCCATCCCTTTGTAAGTTCTAATTTGTTCTAGATTGGCTTCTGGATCCGTTATTCGCCATACTCCTGATGAAGTCAGAATCCACTTGAACTAATCTTGCAATCCACTAGGTACTTTTGTCAGTAGGTGGGGTATTTTTACAGCTCATAGGTTAATAATAAATCTGATCGTTTCATGGTTCCTGCATTTGTCACCATTCTTCTAATTGTTTCAAATACCCTGGGTATTCCAGCAACGCCTGGATTTCGCCTTACTTCCACAGACTTTGAACAGTCATTTGAGGTAAACAGAACCCTTCGGTGCATCCGCTTGTGGTTTGTCGTTCCTCTGTGAAGTAAGTTGTAAAAGACATTTTACCCCGGCATGAAAACCAGTATGGTACCAAAACGATCTTCACCTCTTGAGCAGCAACTAGGAAGGGTGGAATATCAAGCAAATCTACGTTCTTCATGCTTCTTCGCCTAGTCATGGTCTGACTGCCATACCACTTCTTCCGGCCGTGTCCAGCACGTGCAAAAAATCTCTAAAAGGTAGATAATGATTAAGTATACGCAGAACCTATCCAAGCTACCGAAGGCCGTGCCGAACGATTGCATCAGTGAGGAGACAGGTATCTGCGACTGTTATGATCGACGACCATTCCAAGGTTTTTGGAGCCGCAGATTTCATTTCTGCTACTAATTTTCCAAAAGAATTTATCCTTTTCTTAATATTTCGAAATTGACGTTATTTTAAATATTGCGCGGTCGAATATTTTTATATGTCCGCGAAAAGATTCATAAAAGCCCGTTCTGTGATTGGCTAGTCCACACATCGATCAAGGCTACCCAACAAAACTATATAAACGATAGAGCTCACTTGAATTCTGACTTGTGTTGGCGGGTCAACAATAAACGCGCGGCAGTACTCTGTGTCCGTCTTCTCTCTTCCGCTAGCGGGCTGGGCTAGCTGTTCGTATTTCGCGCCGCTTATTGTTCCGTGTGGCTGCTCATTCAAGATCTGTTCCATTCGTTGTGCGACTACGGGCCTTGAGTCTTGAGCCCGAACTTTTTGTGTCTCCAACCTCTGAGTGTGTTCGTGTCCTACTAGACTACAGGCTGTGCTCCTGGGATATCGTGCACTGCGAGTACTTGTGTCTTGTGCTTCAGTGTGTGCATAGACCAACCAAACTCGGCAACACAACAGCGACCAACGAAGACCACGCACCTCATGATTGCTCACTAGATGTTTGCGCTAAACTCGATCAGTGCTTCGGAGATATTGATGGTCAGATACAGAAGGTCAGCGGACATCCTCAACATGGAAAAACCAGAATTCGCAGCCGTAAACAACTACTTTTGCGCAGATCGAGATACCGGTCATATACCGTCGGAATCATGAAGAAAGGGGAAAAATGAGCAAAAACGTGGAAATGAAAGCAAACGATGTGCAGGTCACCACATAAGCAAGTCCTTCCATTGTTCATCACATCCTTGGCCATCCATCGGGATCCATGATACCTCTGTAGGCCCGATACGACCCGGCTACCCAGATCGAATTATAAGGTTGACTTAGGAGACCCTACCCTTATCCTTTGATCACATGGTCTAACCCACAAGTTAGCAGGACACTCTGGCGGTTAGGCAACCTATTTGGGACCGGTGACTGATTGCTCACTTCATACGCCCTTCGGGTAGGGCTAGACATCCTGGATAGGCAGTACACCCCTTCGCTGCAGTTGCCAGTGAGCATGCAGCCTTACAGTTTGGAATCAGAGCCTAGCCAACACTTGTAGACTAATTATCAATGACCAGTCAACTTGGTGGAGGGTGTCGGCCATCTGCCTTCATCATATCACTGTAGTGGGAACATCACCACGAGAACGCAGTGTGTAGGACTTTCTCAGCAGAGGCTGTGTGAACGTATGGCCATTTTGGGGGGCTTCTGGGGAAGTAGTCGACCCGAATCCTTTGACGTCTACCCCCGACCGTGCTGATTCATTTGGAGGCGTAAAGAGGAGCACTTCGAACTGTTGCATTGTGCACCCTACCCCATGGTGGAAATCCAACTGTCATGGCTGCGCCACAAGTGTCGCAGGTTCGCGATTTGTGCTCTGGCTTTTGTTGTTCGTGATGTGATCCCCCCTCCAACACATCCGCCAGTTGTAATCAAACGCACAAGGTAATTAAGGCTACTGACTACCTCTGGTAATCAACACAAATGATGGATCCAGACAGGCTGCTGACACTCTTGAAGAGGTGCTTTGAAGGTGCAAAGCACGCACCATATCTGGATACCTTAGTCAACAATTCTCGTGTAATTCAGTGTACTAGTTCTCTTTTCCTATCAGTTTGGTCTTCGATATCCTGGTTTCTGTCACACAAGTCTACTTTCTGTTTTCTTATTTCTTGGTTTCGGATTGCGTGACAAGTGGCGGGTCTAGTAGTTAATAATAATGGAAATGCATTCAAAACACAATCGTGAAAATGATTGCCATCCAAATTTGCTAATTCGGTTTCATTTGCGTTCCTTTTTTTACTAGTCCCTGATTCTTAAGCCTAGCATTCAGATACCAAACGTCCGGTCACGATTCAGGATAATACATACAAATGAAACACATGTTTGTACTAGACTTATTTGTTAGTTTCCGATCAGTCGAGTTTGTGATGAGTTAAGGTGTATCCGGAGTGCCTTTTGGCGCAAGATGTCAAAGCTAATTCCTCTATGGCTTATATGAAACCGGTAGTTCACCGATCCGTTTTTGGAACATCGACCTCAGGTTGTAAAGGAGGTTTCAGCCTCGGAGTCTAAAACCACTACGCTGCCAACTGACTTCATCGTTCCTTTATTTGGTGTCTCTAAATGTTGTTCATGAACGTGTTTGGATAGGTCCATGGTTGTGTCCAACTTCCTACGCTGACTTATGAAAGTCTCATTCAGTTCTTGATGTCCGAGTTTTCATGTTGGCTATGGTCGTTGATCGATCATTCGGATGAGCAGTCGGTTAGTTTTGTCGACTGCATGGCCAATTAGGACCCGGGCTTGCGGTGGCCAAACGGATAAGGTCGCGGCGTTTGGACCTGAAGGTCGCGGGTTCGAATCCTCCCACCGCCGGTCAACTTCACCACTTGGCAGCCCTTTGTTGACCGCGGCCACCTCCCTGAAAATTGATGTACATTGTTGTTTCATTAATAAAGGACGTGAAAGATAAAGGATAGAAGTCTGGTAATCACTGTTTTCCATCGATATGCCGTGTGGTGCTCGAAATCATTCCGGGACTTTATCGCTGGTGCATATGATTATTGCCTCATTGATCAAACTGAGCTTGTTTTCCGATTTCACGTTCTGATATATGACATTTTGTGATTGCATGTGTCGCCCATTTCTTGATGGTTTTCCGGGTATCGACCAAATATTCCTCTCTCTCTTCCCACTTCTTGAACACATTGATAATGTTCCAGTTTTGCATTCCCTCGTTGATACTTTTGAAGGTTGTCCAACAATCGATTTCACAACCGGAGGAGGTATCCACTGGTGGATATGTTTCGGTTCTATCTTCTCCTCCTGTTCCTCCCCCACCGCCACCAGCCGCGCCTATTTCGGTTGCTCCCGTAACAGTCACACAAGATTCTCCCTCCCAGGCGATGATGTATGCAAGCAATTCTGATCTACCTCCCGGGATTTTGAAATCACAGGTTGCTCGTGATTCGGGTGAGTCTTAAATTGGTGACTGGAGAAAACGTATAGATGCCTAATATTTGCCCACGTCAGTCTCTATTAGATCACCAAAACAGATTTTTCTGTCATAGTGAACCGGTGTGTGCGTATGTGCGTGTGTGCGTGTGTGTGACAGATCAGATGAATGTGTTAAGGTTATTTAATATTTTTTTTGTTGTTGTACTTCAGTTGAAACTGAAATAACGAAGTTTGTCAAGGAGATCATGGAAAAAGTATAAGGCTGCTGAATTAGATGAGTTGCTTCCCTCTTTTTTCTGCGTTAAGAGCAAAATTCTGATGCCGTGGTGAACTAAATTCATCAGACTAATATCCAAAAAAACGATTCCAATGAATTAATGTTTAAACTAATTCACGTGACGTTGATTAGTCAGAAAAACAATGATCAGTTGCATAACTGTTTACGTCCAAACACTGCATTTTTTCTGATCTTCCGCCGATTCCTCGGCTTTCGCAAAACATTCCTGGGAGTCCAGCTGGTCGGAAAAGTTGTCAGTCATTTCTTTATCTGACAACAGACAGTCACAGGTCTGTCTATGTGTTAAAATGGCGTTTAATTCAACTTTTAGACCGTTGTCTGGCTTTTCCATTTTTTGACTGTCCTAATGGAATTTAACTGTATTATGAATTTTTTCTATGTGAATAGCTAGGGCTGATTTATTATGGCGGCGTTACACTAAAGATCATTAAGTGGAATAGCATTTGTCAGTCCCGCCGTCCATTGGTTTTTCTTCGCATGGTATTCAATTTAATTATAGAGAAATACCTGCGAAGACTGACATGAGGAAATTACTCCTGATCTTTTTCACGTAAAGGCCCTTGATCTAGACACTTACTTCATTGGTCCATGATTAACGAAAATGATTGACTGGGCTGCCTTTTTAATGCTAAGCCTACCTCGCAAAGGACTGAAAAATGTTTATTTTATCGACCTGTTATGTTCTAAAAGGTTTGATGAGCCTCTTGCAGAAATTTTGAAATTAATTCTATCCTCCTCCAAATTAGGTGAACAAAATTATGCTTCTACATGAAGAACTGGGCGGGTTTCTTATGGTTTTAGATGAATTAAGTGACTAATAGGAATGCGTTTTTGTTCTGACTTATGCTGAATCTTGTCCTATCGAGAGAAGCGAATGGGTTCTGCCATCTAGGCAGTTACATTTTGGAATTCGGATGATGGAAATTTATCATCTTTGTGGGATGGTCTTTGAACTTTAGATAATTGGAGGCATCTATGGCTTTGGCTACCGGCTCACCGATGTAAGTTGTGGAAAGACGTACCGGATAATCATTGTGTCTTGACTCACGGCCCCCAACGGATTACGAAATCCTTTTATTGAACTAGATCTCAAACGAATAGAGTATGAGTAAGTCGGTGTTCCGTTGGAGGATTAGATCTGTGATCGATTACTATTCTATGTGAGCTATCCATTGCCAGTTTGTAGAAAGTCGGCGCTTGGAGCACAAGTTGGTTATTATTCTGACAAGTCGTATCTGGATAAACAGGCGAAGATCATCAAAATCCCATGGTGTATTTTGCGGTTATTCCCGTCCATCAAGCATGCATACCCGACACTCCTCTGGGAATCCACTTTCGTAATTAGACATACCAAATATATATGTTGTCATGCAAACCTCGTTTGGATGAGATTCCCTGAGTTGACTAAATGTCACTGCCGATGTTGTCATTTGAAGGTCATTTTCAGTAGGATGATGCAGTTCATAAATCGGATCTAAGCAAAACCTGGTTATTGTTCTACAGCTCAAATCTCAGCGGGATGAAGACCAAAAAGAGCATTTCAGCGTCATAGTTTCACAGAGGGTTAGGAAATGTAGGATGGACTAAAGCCCACGGGTAAACGGGCGTGGGTGTCTATCATCAAGGAGTTATTCTGTAGTCTGGTAAAATTTACGCTCGAAATGTGTTCGGGGCTCAGGATTTGGACGATTTCTCCCCTCGCAGTTAACCTGCTTCATTCAAGAAGGTTAGATGGTTTTGTCATGGTATTGATTTCCATTTTCCTTCGTAATTGCGTTTTAACAAATGCGAGACAATAGGAGTTTCATGTTTAGGCTTTCTACATGCCCGATCCAATAATTAGCAGAAATGGTTGTTGAATTCCGCACCAGGATATACAAATTTGTCACGGGGGCACGTGCTCTCAATCAAGGTATCACATAGATAAAAAAAAAGTCAGACGTAAGATGGGCATCGTTTACCACAGCCGACTTCATTGTTATCTAAAGCACTTTTCCGCGGTTCTCTGTCGTTTATAAGCCTCTGGTTATTGTTCAGTAGCTATTGGCTACCTTCATTATTCTCTGATTATTTCAAATGTCCTGATCTCGAAGAACTGTGTTCTGCTAATGTGACTTGGTATTTTTGAGTGGACTGTCACCATCTGTAATTTTAGCGAAGAAAGGTAGGTCACGGCCGGTAAAGTATCCTGAGGCTACTGGGCGAGAGCCAGAGGCTACCATGCTATGACCAGAAATTATCGAGTAGCCTGTACTATGAGTTAGCCCAATCTCTTTAGCATTACCAAAAAACCTGAATGACTGCCTCCCCCCCGTCGTCCTTTCCATTTCTTCCGCTTCTTTTTTCAATTTTTAGCTTTGTATTTTACACCAATCTGTTTTGCAGATCTTATGTTATCGGAAACATGACGAAAAACGGAAACAGTACGAAATAGAAGGGGAAAAAGAAACGTGTGTAGAACTCGCTATACATGTCAGCTCTCTTAATTCCCTCTTCCCACCATCGGTTGTCCGTCGTCGTGCTTGATTCCTCTGTGGGCTGTTGTGCTACTCAGTCACCCGGCCCAGGGTCGGCCCTTTTATTCGAGGGCGCTGCTGTAGCCTCTGGGCAACCAAGCCCCATCTGTAAGACAGCAGCGCTGTTTTGGATGAGCTGGGTGACAAATTAGTCGTTTCATCCCCCACTTCCGGTAAACTTTGCTGGGTCAATGAAATGCAACAAGGACCAGTGGCCTTATCCTTCTGGCGCACTACATTTACCCAATTCCGGTGCCACTGTTAAACTCTTGTAGTACTTTGTTAGGTTGAATGGTTGGCAGACGGAAACGCCCATATGTCATCGACACTGACGCTGCTTGGCTGTGGCGACTTATTCGGTGGGTTCAGTACCACCATTTTCACGGCTTACCACCGAATTGGTATCCGTTCTTTTACCCGCAATCCAGAAACGCTCTCGATGGCACACATCTCTGCCGTGGGTTCCTGTTGGGACTAGGGCCATGGATGAATTGTCATGTGTCACCACTATCTGAAGTTTCCTGCAGAAAATACTTCTCATTTTCAATTTGTGAAAGCGAACCGCCTTTAACGACCGTTGAAAAGGTTTCGATTAGTACAATGCAATCTGTTAGGCAAAGATGAAGGAAAAATTCCTATCCTTTGAAGTTGTTGAAATCCTTTGGCAGCAGTCTCCTGTTATTCGAAGCTACCACTGAAAGGAGATTCCGAAGAATGGAATCAATCATGGTTAGAGGGAGCGATCATGTTTGTATTGGGATTTTTCGGGCAGATTTACTTAAAATGATGGTGATTGTTAGTGTTACTGGAAATCTTGTTTGTGTACTCTTCACTCTGGCCTCGACATGAATGATCTCAAAGCAATTTGATCATCGTCACTATCATCATCATCATCATCATCGTTATCGTTGCTATTTAGAGTTAAACAATGGAGCAAGCTTCACTATATCGCCATATCACACACATGATAGGGAGTGGTCCCACCTGGGTAGTAGATAACACAAGGAATACAACCCAACTGTACCAACGCACATCTTCCGCAGTCTTTCTGACTCGACGGAGAGCAACAACATGATTGCTACTATTCGCGGTTTGCTGCCGTTTTCTCCAGTGTTATCACCCGACTGGTTAAGGGATTTTTTGGATTACAATGACGGAGAGATGAAGTATCTGCTTTATCCAAGTTCACTGAATTTTTTTCCCATTTCCCGTTGTCACTTCGTCTATCGACTTCCCCGTTGTATCTTCCATCTCAAAGAAGGAATGGAAATCAAGGCCCCATATGACAGATGTGTGTTCTCTGTATGCAATATATGACCCAGACAAGCTGAATACACTGTAATAGAAAATAATTTGATGCGAGAGTCACCGCGGTTAGGCGAGACACGACTTATACCTGGTGAACTCTGGCGTAGACTTCAATATTCTTTATGCGCAACCCAGGAAAGATGGGGAGGACTCGGGGTGACATAAAATGAATGGGACACACAGGTCTATGTAAGCTAAACAATTGCAGTCTTTTTAACACTAACCCCTCTTAGGTTGTGAATTATGATAACAAAATTATCGTATTTTTAACGCATTGCTGAATATGAGACGATCACCATGACTCCGTGCTCACTGCGTTCACCAGACATTTTGCAGAGACAACCCATCCGCCGAAAGCAGAATTAATTAACAAAAATTCAGCCTAATCAATTGTTGTGAGCACAACATGAAAACCGCTAATTGATGTGGACTAATAAAACAAATTGGCCATTTTAGGTCGGATACCATTTTTATTTCAACAATTTTTCTTCGAACTGAAATGAGACTTTTTCGTCAGCTTGTGAAATTGTGTCGAGCGAGGTACTTCACAATACTAATCCATGCCCTCGGTTTCTAGAGACAAACAGCAAACCTCCAAATTCACTCGTCCCCAAAGTGAGTTCCATGTGTTTGTCCGTTTTTCAACTCTTCATCGTGTGAAATTGGCGAACCAACTTGTTTTCGCTTTCCAATGTAAGGAGAATACTTTTAGATTTTACCAGGATAATCTTGTCCTAGTGATCGATTCAATGGGTTGTTATGAACAGCGTGTTTTTGTTCCAGTTTCGAAAGTGTATCACGATGGGCGAACTAAGCATTACGAGTCAAGAGCTTTAGTTCGCACCTAATCACTTACGGATTTGCTGTATGATCGGCTAATAGATTGCATCCGTTAGGAACAAGATATGGATCCCTTGGTTCGAACGATCGCGCGGAACAGAACGTGGCGTTCTAACGACTAGCGAGAGAAAGGTGAACACAAAATGCACCCGTGCTTCTGATGGTAATTCGCGAAACACAAATTACAAGTCTGATGTTGAACGAAGAACAAGGGAAATAATCAAAAAGTGGAAGTAGCACAATTTTGATGGAAGTGAAACACTCCTTATCGTGCAATGATTGAATGGTCGTCAACTTCGAAAATATCCCAAAGTTCGTTCTACTCCTAAATAATCTCGCGGATAGAAAGTTATTCTTATAAAAAACGAGATTCGAGACGGATTCTGATGCTATTTTCTGACAAATTATGCTGCCTATTTGGCTATTGCTAAAGTGATTGATAATGATCAAAATCAGCCCAATAATGTCGACAGCGAACGATGAAACATTTGGAAACGTGGGCATAATTATCTTCCCGCAGAATGGAATTCGAAAATCTCCGATATTCTTATTCCGTTATTCAAGGTAAGGTTTGTTGTGTTGTCCAGTTGGATTGATCTATACGCCCGCTGAAGCACAAGAGGTAAGCACTAGACGTCCCACGATAGCACAGGAGCACAGCCTGCGGTCTGGCAGGACAAGAACACACACTGAGGTTGGAGACACCGTAGATCGGGCTTGAGTCTTCAAGCCACGTAGTCGCACAATGCAATGGGACGGAACAGCTGCTTCCCTGAGTGAGCAGCCACACAGAACAGAAAAGGCGCAGAATTCTAACCGCTAGCCTAACCTGCTAGCGGAAATACGAAGGCGCGTTCCTTGGTGACCCACCAATACAAGTCAGAAGTCAGGTGAGCTCTATCGTTTATATGGCTTCGTGGAGTGGCCTCGGTCGATACGTAAAATGGCCAATCACAGTGCGAGTTTTAATGAACCTTTTTGCGGATAAGAAAATTTTCAACCGCGCAATATTTAAAGCAACTTTAATTTCAAAATACTCGAAAAATCGTAGGTTTCTTTGGAAAAATAGCAACACAACTAAAACCTGCTGCACCAAAAACGCTACAATGGCCACCGATCATGACAGGATTGCGATTAATGTAATTTCCTTGGTGGAAGATCTATACCCAATTCAATGTCTTCTGACTTTGGAAAGAAACAAGATGACACCTCTGGTCGTCCCATGTCTATCAGGGCCATTGATCATGCTGTGTTCGCACAATAAACTGGGTATGCGTTTTCCATGATCTGCCATTCGTTTGCCCCAATACTTTTCATGTGACTACTTTTGTTCCACCTGACAGCTTTCACCAGTCAACAGCCCTGTTCCAACGCACTCTGAAACATCGGATCATACCTACCCGACAAGACCAGCCCACGCATTCGATGATATCCCTGTTGCTTCCGTCTGGGCTCTGACCAATAGTAAGGCTGTTCTTTCTTCGTCACGTGAACCTCGTTCGATTCATCCGATGGCCCAGGAGACTCCCGGTTTTACTAAACTGAATGGTTACCCTGATCGTGCTCTCTTTACTGTCGAGCATTTAAATTCTCCCAAACTTCGCCATGTTTCTGAGGATGATTTCATTCAGGCATCTTCGTCACGAGGTGCAGTTGCTCAAGGACATGCGATGGGTTGCGGCCGAGATGCTAGTACCGCTTCGAGTCTCCTTATGTCCGAATCAGTCTATCTGCCCGTGGCTAACACATCATTCTCACCGGAACACCTGCCTCCTGGAATAGACTCAGTAATGTCGCGAAGTACTCCGTTGTGTACAGTGGGGCCTCAAAACAATCTGGATCCTGTGCGACCCTCACGGAACTGCGCGATGATGGATAGTCTGGATATGACAACCAATATTCCGGAACTGGAGTCCAGTCATGCTACGGTTCGTTTGAGTGATCAGTTCAGAATTGCTGCGGGCGCATTGCAAGCTTCAAGCAGTTCCAGTCAAGTAAACCGGTAAGTATTTTTGCCGTTCTTTTCAGTTATTCCTTCTATTAATTTGTATCTTTGCTCGCACCTGGCATTCGAAAAATGTGAAAAGTCGATAAGTAAAAAAGCGAATCATGAATAGAGATGATATGACTAAAAAAGGAACTCAAATGCACTTCATTGTAATCCTGATATTTTGTCGCCCCAATACGAAGAAGTTGCGATCATCAGTCCATAAGTTTACTAAGTCTCATTCGATCAATTTCATCATGGAATGTTAAATAAAACTGTTACTGTGAATACTAAGATTAGCCAGCAAATTTGTAAAACTATGTTTAGTTTGGTAGCAGATCACCGTGACGGTTCCATGTGTTCTTAGAGCGCTTCGTTGGTCGAATGACTGCATGCGTCGCTAATCGATAACTGTCTAACCTACTCACCAGATTGCCATCCATGCCTGAACCGGACATGGCTCGTTACTGAAGTATCTTCTGGTCTCATACAGTGAAGGTGAAAAGTTAAATTGTCCGTTCACCAGTCGAGTTCCATAACTAATGGAGTGGGGTGAATGCAAGCGGGGCCACTTCTTAAGTTTCGTAGCCAAATTAATAAGGTGAATTTTGATTTCACTTGATAATTCCGATTATCGGTCGTCAGACCTCAAATCAGCCGTGATATGTAGTAGTTAATTTTTCATATCTTTGCATTGTGTAATGGGCCAAATAATTTGTTCCCACTTCCGACCCCTATCTGCTTCAGGAAAGGAATTTGACTCAGTCTCCGTGGTTCTGCTTGCTGCCTATCTCCCATCTACCTAAAATTGGTTTGATTTAATGCTCGTTCTAAAGATGCACCTTTGGGTCCTAACATAACTGTAATTCACTAACGCTCCAGTCGTGTACGGTACCAAAACCACTTCCACGGGAACGAGATTCGACGGATGACT
>LUCM01008441.1:43193-114108 GCA_008360955.1 Fasciolopsis buskii
AAGGGTACTTCGTTCTGATGTAGCGGTGACGCACTTTACATGAGCTGAAAGAGCCGGAGTTTGTCATTGTGGACGAACTGGCCTACAGCGGTTGTGATTTAATGTCAAGTGACATTCTTGCACAGCTAGAAGGCACGGATCACTAAGCAGACCCCTCACCCGTCCGTATGCGAACATCGCAATCCCGGAGGATACTTTCACTAAACACTTTACCCCCGAACAGTGAGTGCAAAAACTGATATATATATTCAATTTGCTGCCGATCGGCCGATTGCCACTTGCCTGTCGAGTTCTCTTCATCTTCTTTGGTCTGCATTGCGATCGTCTTTACCGCCTGCCCCATAACAGTTTCTGTGAATCAGACCCTCTACTGTCTTCTCCCCCAACCAAGGTGAAGTATTCATTTCGAATTCGCTGCCAGGCTTGCTGTCTGCTGACGTTGTTTTTATCTGTCACTCATCTCGTCCCCTTTAGGATTTTCCAGTCTGATCCATTTCCGAACATCTGTTCATTGAAGCATCCTTTTTTCGTAATGATCTTGAAAGTAGAAACGGTGGTAACCCGACACTGAGCCGGGTTGGTATTTACCCAGGAAAGGCTAGGACCGTTTTATTGAATGAAATGCCGCCAACTTGAATGCCTCCTTAGCGGTCAATGCGGTAAGGTGGCTAAGGTATGAATGTCTCGTTCGATTCTGTTTGTAGCCGCGTATGTCTTGATGAAGGATTTGTTTGTAAACCCTGGATAGTAGAGAGCCTGTGAAATCAGTTTTTGCACTCACTGTTCGGGGGTAAAGTGGTTAGTGAAAGTATCCTCCGGGACTGCGATGTTCGCATACGGACGGGTGAGGGGTCTGCTTAGTGATCCGTGCCTTCTAGCTGTGCAAGAATGTCACTTGACATTGAATCACAACCGCTGTAGGCCAGTTCGTCCACAATGACAAACTCCGGCTCTTTCAGCTCATGTAAAGTGCGTCACCGCTACATCAGAACGAAGTACCCTTTATGCGGTCAGAGTCAGCAGCTCGTCATTATTACTTAGTATTATTCGGGTGAATCTATAAATGCACGCAGTGTCTGAAATTCACTATCATTTGGGAGCATTTCGATGGCCGTTCTTTGTGACTAATCAATGGGGACCCGCTTATCTTCCGTCTTGCCGACACATGGAGACTATTTCTACGCCAACTGTGAATTATACAGTTATAGGCCACAGCCAGGTTTTGTAGTCCCTCTTTCCCTTTGCAGTCCAGGGCTCCTACATCAAATATATCGTCGACAAAACGACGGCAGAAATCAAAACTCGGGATGATTCCTGTTTCTTATCGAAAAAGGTGAGATATTTCCGCCCTGCTTCGGCCCTAAGTCCCTAACCGACTCCGTCTCGCACCCGCTATCTACAGTTCCCACAAACTAGTTGGGAAAAACAATGATTCTTTTATTAATCAAAACCAAATAGCTTACGCTAGTCTCCGATAATCAATCGCTAATCGATTGTTCTGCCGGCTAGTTCGGCCCTTCGATATTCATCGACTTTCTCGTCCCGCGTTTTCGATCAGATTATCGATTGGAGTAACCAGAACGAAGTTGCCCTTGCTGTGTTTATTTCTGACCGACATAATGGTTATGACCCGTCAATTCCCAATTACCCTACCATTCTCTTCAAAGTTTCACGAATAAATCAGCCGAAGTAGGGCCTACGGGCGATCTTGATGCCATGTCATCTGTAAATGTTTCCGTTGAAGAAGAACTGAACATCATAATAGCTCTTCCAGTCTTTATCCAAGAAATCCTACGTTTGTGTTGTTGTCTCTCAAGGACTTGATGATGAATTGTATGGTTTCAACTACCAGAACTTTGGGAAAGAACAATGTAACTTTATTTGACACGTCCACATCCAATGACATCCACAAGATGAAATGTCTTTAAGAATATGTGATAGCGCGGGTTCCTACGTAGATTTATAAAAGCTCTGCAGAATGGTATGAAGAATCGAACACTGGTAGGTAGTTACTCCTAGCTTGTTGATTTGTATCAGATCGTATAAACTCGAAACAGGATCTTATAGCCCTACTCTTTTGCGAATTCCGTTGTCCATCCACCCATTTTGCTGACAATTCCACAATATGCTGTGTGATCTTGTAGATCTCATCTCACTCACCTGTGATTTTGTAAAATTTGCTCTCGTCACTCACGTTAGACGGGAACTTGTCCACATTCCTTTTTGGTCGTCAACGTGATTCCGGCCTCTTTATCGGGACTACTTAATGTCATTTTCATTACGCGTGCTTTGACCCCTTATCCCCTGTGGACTGCTATCACACAGACACACTACGCCAAAGCGGTCCGTCCTCCGACTCCACCGCACAAGCACGCAAACATATAAACACACACACAAGCCGATCATTAGATTATTAACGGTTTTTCTACCCCAGGGTTTCGGGTCTGATAGGTCATATTAACAGGCTTAAAAATTCTGAAAACTTGGTCCTATCTTCATCGCGTGACTATCGGCATTTTCCAAGAGTCATAGGAGGTATTCGCTAGGTATTTTCCCGAATCGGTTGTCTCATTTAAAGTCATCAGTTTGTCCGCAATCAATGATCTCATGAGGATCCGTAGTGAAGCCAGCGCTTCCTCGCTTGTGCCACTATGCCCTGCTGCCAGACCTCGTACGTTGCAAGCGACAAGCAATTCGCCGTGTAGTGCAACAATAAAGTGTATGCTAAAACTGGAAATTGGTTCTGGTCTTTGCAAGTGTATGGGGATCGGCAGATACTATCGAAATTCTAGTCGGAAAGTTGTTTATTTTATAACGGACCTGATTGATATTGAATGAGTTATCTGTCACGTGCAACTTGACGGTCTTCATTCGGGCCACTCCTACCAGAGATTAATCGGAATCCGCCCACTACCATATTTAGGATTAATTTTTCCCGTGCGATACAGGACAATGCAGTCAGACTATCGATTAGTTCCACTGACATTTAAGCACCAACGAGACTATCTGGTCCGATAAGGAAGGTTATTTCATCCCGTGGGAAAAGCCCAATTGGTGTTGTGTTTAGCTGTTGGACGACTCACTCTCCCCCTTTCCGGTCCACATTTTAGACAATTTTAAAAATCAGTGACTAGAGCGTTTCAGGTTCAACAAGGTTTCCGTAAGTGTACCCAATGATTTTGTTCTCGGATCATCACAGTGTTGTCTGTACTTGGTATTCACTATAGAATAAACGTACAACCATTCAGCTAATGTGACATTTAATCGACCCACTAACCCGTAAGCAATAAGAAACGTTTTTGTGTTACTGAATGTTACCGTGACACATTTTTTACTGCTCTGTTGTGTAAAATGCGTCACTTTTTCCCCATATCATTTAGACAGCTTGGTGGTGGTTATCATACAAATTATTGCCTGTGAGATATGTTAAACCCAGACTAACGATATCACAAGTGGTCATAAATGTTCGGACTCTTGTAATTTCCCAATATCCAAAAACCACGGTATTCTGAACCGTTTGGGAGCGAAACACCATTGACTTACCGTGATTCTTAGCTTTTAAACTGTGACACGAGGCTCTTAGATTGCAGCGTACCACCCTTGTTCACTCAACGGGTCTAGACATCGAGGGTTATGGAACGTTTTTGCGACTTGTCAACCCTCGGGTCAGTGTAGTGTCCATGCTGCTCGGTAGATCAACAACAATTAACTCTAATGTACGAAACACTAGTTTGTGTGCTTCCAGTTGAAGTTCACGATACTTTGGTCGGGTTGCCACACGCCACGATCCTCTGCGAAGCTTTCTGTGGTTCCTTATCTCAGGTCCCAAAGTTGAACGTCTTCTTGAAAGTTTCACTCAAATCCCATTGTTATCAATATGTATCCACTCAGTTCTTACATTTACAGGGGATTCCTTTTTTCATTCTTTATAGTAGAGTCGTGATGAGTCCTTATTTAAACTACTGAACAAACATTTTATGAATTCCAACTACTATTCAATTTAGATATTTTAGTGCTCATCTTGCATAGTTTTGCCGACTTTTGTCGTTACCACAGGCACATCGAAGACTGTTGTTCTCAATGGACCAATTATCTTTTCTTTTGTTGTTGCAATTTCATATGCTACAAAAGCGAATTTCTTAGTAGTTATTTTCTACTTGCTATCTATAAAAGTTGCTCAAACTGTACATCGTAATTTAACTCAGCTATATCTAGTTCTTCCCTCATTGAGCGAATTTACACATACGTGGACATGAAATGAGTCAACCAGTTGATCTCATGCACTCCATCAGTAACGTCCCACTCCTTCGCCTGAAGTATTTTTTTTCGGCCATTCGTCCTGACACGGTTTATTCTACTGAACCATCTACGATCGCTCGCGACTGTAGACATTTTGTGCTCTATATTTGGGCACAACGGTAACCATTATTGACCTCGAGGTGTCTAGACTTACCCGTTTGGATTCGTTTTCATGATGAATTCCAAGCAACGTCCTGTTTTTGGTGCGCTTTGTTTGAGAGATTTTGGTTCGACGATGAGTTTAGGTGGTTACATCAAAACCACCGAAAGGTATAAAAATCTTAACACATGTAGTAGTTCTGAAAGGTGGAGTTATTCCTCCCTTGATTCTCTCACTGGATGGTTAAAGACATCGTTATTGCATTCGAATTCTCCACTAATCTATAAAACGTGTTGTTTATTTTTTTCAGGTGGTCTGTGCTGCGAGTTAGCTTTCGAACCTGAAGTGTATATGTGCGAATAAAACAGAACTGAATTGAAATCTCTCTTGTTGTCACGCACATACCCCTAACCTTTTGTTTTAACACAAATCAGGAAAAATTGTGAGCATTTTGTTTCCATTCTAAGAAGCGATGATCTGACAGTTCTATGCGCTTGTTTTCCCTTCTATCCAGTGAATCCACAAGGATCTCCTAACCACATTGGAACGTCATACACGTTGCCATCCAACATTTCAATGGTTAAATCTGCAACATTGGTTCGTCATTCTCTGCAGCTTCCAGAGTGTCCTGCAAGGAGTTATACGGGGACGCCTGCACCAAGCGGAGTGGATAAGCGAACGAACGGACACCGCGTGGGTAGTTTTGCTGATAGTGAAACTAATGCTTTGGATGATATCGTAGACTGTCGTACGCACCCGCGATCCGATTCTCGCGCCTCGGCAACCTATTCCCAGACCGCATGTGCTTCATGCGGCACGTCCTATCGCGTTTTGCGGGACCATGTCGTTCTCCTGCGCACGCAGTTACAAGCCCAATACAAAGCCGCTCAAGCGGAGGCTCGGATGCGCCAACTTCATTCAAACGCTATCGAATTCCTGCTGAAAGAGGTGCGTTCTTATATTCTTTTCTGGAGACATTTGTGTTTTGTACTGCCCTGTTATTTTTATCGTTGTGGGAACCAATCGTTCTCTGTAGTCTTTGGGTTCATGACTGATGCTGAGGATTGGAATGCATACTGCGTATCACACTCTGGTAACAATGGAATGTGCTAGGGAGATTTAATTTCATCCACCCGCAGTCATCATCATCATCATCATCGATCAGCAAGGCAAACCTCACTAACCGCTGCCTTTTTCCTAAGGTTACATATGTCTATAAAAAGAGTGAATAACCAAGGGGAACTCAGGGTGGACTCACACAGGTGGGAAAAAATAGGATGCCGCTGCAGCCAACATACGGAACAAAGTTTTACTGCACAAACGATAGAAAATGACAACACGATCGCCACTGTTCGCGACTCACTGACATATCCTTCAGTGTATCCGGCCAGCTAGTTGACGGGTCTTTCGAACCCCAACCATGAAGATGCGAGACACTTACTTTACCTAAGTTCTCTGTACACTTTTTCATTCCACGTCTTCACGTCATCTGCTGACCTCCACATGGCTTTTACAACTCCGTGGGAGGAACGCAAAATAGGGCACACTATGGCAGACGAGTGTTCGCCGGGCATGATTGGATCTTCGGCCTGAGATAAGGCATCTTGTGTAGCTCGCTGGGTCATGGAGGAACGCAAGCCGTAACACCACGTGTTGTAACCTGTCGCCCGACTTATTGCCATAGATGATCCATCGGTAGGCTGTGTAACCTTAAAATGCGTCACATTGGTGACATTTGGACATCGTAAACTGTCGTGACGTTCGGGCGGGCACACCTCGATTGAAACAAACTGACCGGATGAATTTTTCTCTGCATACTTACATGTATTCATGCGCAGATGAGGACCGAGCTGATGGCCATCGATCCACCTGGTGTGCTTCATTGCAGTCACGTTGGTGAAAGACTGCACTTTCAATTAGGGCTGTGCCGGATAAGGTTCAAAAGGTTCATGGGATTTGCCCCTTCCTATGAGTAAACGAAATGCGCAGGACGCTGCTATTCACTAAGGAAAAAATGTACTAAAGATGAACATGAATGCCAGTAACGATGAGGTTAAAACAATCCACTTCTTAAACATCAGATAATAAGAGAACAGCTGTCCGAAAATACAGCCAACATAGGTTACAAATAAAGTTCCGGTGGTCGTCAATCCCGGCCATCCATAAGGGTTTAGATGGCTATTTTTATGTCCCGAAATGATTATCTGCAATGATTTCTTAACTACTGACTGCGTCGAACAGTATCATGAACCGATGGAGCCAGTCCATGGGTAACATCCGAACCACCGTGATTCCACACGTTGCGCTCAATGTGTTCAGCCTCATCACTACTGATTTTGGATTTCCCACCAGAGTAGAGCTATACTATAGAGGCACTGTTGTCCAAGCATCGATATTCTTCACATATCTTTCATCAGTAAAATTAGTGTTCTAAGCCGCATTGGAAAACCGATCGATCTGATTGTCAAAGGGGTACTTCCAACCATCGATGGATTGCCGGATTTCCTATTGACACCACGGGGGCCTCAAACAAGCTTCATACTTGCACAAAGGTACTTCATCGGACACACTATCACATGGTGCGGTGGATGCAGCGATTCATCGTTTCCATCGTTTACTAGCTTAGACTTGGAGTACAGGTTTCACCGTAGTGCAAAAAATACTAAGAAATCTGCTTTTAATTGAAAAGGTGTGCTAACAGTCAAGAATGTAGGTTCGTAAATCAGAATAATTTTCGATGGTTCAAGAAAAATAAAATTGTGCCTGTCGGAAATAAAACATGAGATTCGTGAAACCCATGTGCCTCATCCGGATCTCTGGGAAGTATGTTTATCCTACTTCAGCCCGTTACTACTGAGCTGCCGTCCGCAGTTGTTAGTCAGCTACCCACGTGACCTAATTTAAGCCGACAAGTTTCATGTTTCTTTATATTTGACTGAGATGCGAACTTAAGCTAACAATTCATATGAATGGATTTGACAAATCGTACATGCTGTGTCTGTCCAAAATCGTGCTTATTCTACAACCTATTCCGCAACTTGAGACCCAAATGCTGCAGTTTAAGAGTCAAGCTCTTTAGTGAATCGGTGGTCTGTCGCACCCAAACTTGAACGCAAAAATCTTAAACTCCGGTGTTCGCTTTCTGAGCCACGATGAAGCCGAGATGCTGGACGATTGACAGAGGCTACTGCTGAACGATAGAAAGTCCTGCGGAATGTGTTCGTTTCATTGAACTTTCGCTGACTAACCTCTAATTCTCGTTCTGTAGCCCTCCAGCTATAGTTCGATAGCCTCGGGCTGGAGTCTAACATCTCGGTCTAGAATTGCAATAAACATGCGTTCGGGGCAGCACATATCTAAAACGAACATATTGCATGTGGATTGTATGATCTAATAATGTGACTTAGTACCCCCGGTGTGGTCTTCGTCAGTAACTGTTTTTTTTCACCAGAGTAGTTTGTGCTTGCTCCAGCGCGGATCGTGGATGCTCAGACGGTCTCAAGGCTACTAAAAGATGATCGTGGGCTCCTGAACGATTGCCAGAGACCAAATTGTTAGTGATCATAGTCACTGAAACGAACAAAAACCTGTAGAACGAGCTCGACTTTTAAACCAAAACAGCCCACAAGTAACATTTTGCAATTCGAAAGTGCAGCATCCATCCCGATTAAATGAATACTTGTGATTCAGATTGTTTCACTAAAACTTAAAGACCATTTTGTTCTACGTACTGAACAGTTGTGGTTAATTTTCGAGGAATAAGATCGTTTTTCGTGTTTCGGAGTATAGTAGGGTAAACCATTTCGACATAATTCATATATGGAGGATGCTCCCGAGGCCTATCTAACGGAACCGACCGCGTCGGGCCGTGCACAGATTTTTGTTCATGTTGCGCATTTGGCTACTACTAACAGTGTCAGTAGACAAAACTGCTATTCGGAAATCGCATGGGAGCCACACTAAACCGGGATCCCTCAAATTGAGTCAAAATTGCCACTCAGCAGGCAACACGATACAAAAGACTTCGCTAGACTGTTCATAACAAACCTCAGTGGAACTAGTCCTTCTAAGAGAAATGCCAGCGAAACCAAGTTTTTGTAATGTGCCATCTACTATCCGTATTTTCGCACTCGTTTTCCATTTAGGTCCAGGAGTTGAAATCCTGGAAGGAATCTGTTTCTCGGCGTTTTTCAGATCTAAAACTGCCGTCAACAGAATCAGATGATCAAGGAAACGAAACTCAGCCTCTCAACCATGTATCCGTCATTCCCACGTCCGGTGATGCTGTCCAGCCTGATCCACTAGTCTCTCAATCACAGGAATCGATTACAGCTAAACCCGTGCGGCCAAATACGGCAATCTCAGCTCGAGGAGATAGCCCTCCGTGGTCGAGACTCCAGACTATATCACGAACTCTGTTAACATCCGGTGGACCCTTGGACGTATGCTTCGACAACACAACGTAAGTCAGAATATGTGAGGAATTTAAAGAAAATATGCACACTGTTGACGTAAGGAGTGTATCGAAAAATCGATGCGCCATGTATTGGTTTTAATTGTGAATGATATAATGTTAATAACACAGCGTTTTTGGTAGATATAATGCACCAACGTTTGATTGTAAATCTTGCCACGGTAGTCGAAACGTTGGCGCATTACATCTACCAACAACGCTGTGTTATTAACATTATATCAATCACAAAATATGCACACTATTGTTACGACAATACCCGTTCAATCTTCAAATTTGATGTTCCCGAGTTCACCTGGTCTTTCGAAATTCCTTTATTGTCTTGTTTAGCATGCAAATGTTAGCAATGAGCCGAGGAATAGGAAAAGCTTTTAAAACTGCTGAAATTCGGCTGCTTTTTTGATCGTGAACCTCGAGCCAAGTAACAGTGAACTGAAGTCGGACAACCTGGATTTAGTTTATCTTTTCTGTATTCTCCGAACCCAAAGCATGCTGTGCCATTTTTGCTTTTTTCATTCGTGGTCTAATACGTTCCATTCGTAATTCTCATTTTTTTGGTAACTCTGCAATTGACATCTTCAGTCAATTATTTGCCCGAATTGAACCGGCTACATCTTTGCGATCGACCTCTGGATCACAGAATGAAGTGGTTAAAGTTTACGCCTCCGATGAAGAAGAATTGTCTTGTCCTACTCTAGGGGAGCCTTTTTATGATCCCACTCCATGCTTGCAACCCGTGGTCAGCAGATCAGAAGGATCCCAGTCGGAAACAGCACCGTCCCTAAGTGAAGGCACGGATGTTCATGCGGCTCCCTTCATGAACGGTTTCGCCCCCAATTCGGACTCAGGTTGTGTCAATACGGCGGATGACGCTTTGGATGAGGTCCAGCTTGTTCGTCAAGCTGCTCTGCAAGTAAGCTTTTTGCTTTCCATACCCTTGCATCAATGCCAGAGACGGTTGCATCCTATTATTCTCGTAAGGAAGAAAAATGAGGTTCTTTGAAATCATTCACTCCTCATGTTTGGGAACATTGATGCGAGTTCCGTTGGCAATCGCTTCCTACGAAAAATGTCTGCCCTAAGTTTGACCATGTTACACCTATGTGCGCATATCTAGAGGTATTGTTGTCAACGTTTTTAACTTATAAAGTGTGACAATAAAGGAACTAGAGCATGAAAGCCACATCCGTGCCTCAGTGCCAGTGGATAAACCATCGATGGCAGTTCAACCACCATTCGGCAGTGTTGCTCACCTCGTTTAATTTGTGTTCCTGTTTCTCGTTAGTGTGTATCACACTAGTGGTAAGCCGGTAAGGAAATGGAATAATTTACTAACTTCCGCTAAGATCATATGAAAGAGAATAAACTTCCCCAGTAACGTGACGAGTTTCGCGGACATGATCTCTCAAGTATTAGTTGTAAGTAGTATCTAGGTAAGTGGACAATATATGTATATGTATATATACGCATATATGGTGTTGATTTGTTCATTCAGTTGGGCAGTTTGATTGCAAACGTCTCATCACCAGCCGAGGTGACGCCATCAGTGGTCTTGTGGACAGCGTCTGGTTGCCATTGTCCCCTTAAACGGATCACCTGTAGTCTAGTCGGTGCTGATTGGTTGCTCTGCGTGAATTGGTAGGGTGGAGATACTGATCAGTTGCTTTGTTCACTTTTTCTACTTTTGACCTGTAGACTGAATCAGCGCCCGTTCCTACTGGCTTGTGCTGACTGATTCTTTTGATCGGATCGACAAGTATAGTTGGTCCAGATCGATGTGTCTGTTTATCGATCCTTCCGAGGAGTCCCAAGCTTTGAGAAATTTCCTCGAATGCTTTGTTCTACCCTGGGCGACAATCTACACATTTTAGGAGTTGAATTTGTGACATTCCCGGTCTTCATGAACTGCATTGGAAAGAGGGGGATCGTGGTTTTTTTGCCAATTGGTACTCTTGGAGCCGCATCCCGAGTTTCCTTCCGGTTTACCTCATGTACATTCTTTGCAGTCAATTTGATAGACGACGTTAGTTCAAATCTTGCTGCTGTCGGTTGTTTGGTCTTCGATAGAATCTTTCGTAGGGTTTGTGTTGGCCTCTGAGCCATTTCGATTTCGCTTCTTTTCTCCTAAAGTTGCACGCTGTTATAAAAAGAATGAATGTACATTGGAGATTGGAAGTGGACATGCAGCGGGCGGGAGAAGAAAATAATGCTGTAGTGGCCAACACACGGAATACAGTCTAACCGTACAATCACACTCATTCCACACTGCCGCGTTATCTGTTGCCCTCCATGTAGCTTCTTCCATCGGGAAACGGGGTCCGGTGTGATGACACGTGACCCAACGATTCAAGTCTGCTAAATTTTATACGCTAAGACAAATTGTTCTCAGTACCTCCGCATTACTCACTCGGTCGCTTCACTCAATCCTAGCAATACTACGCAAACATCAATGATCGGAAACCTCCAGGCGACGAACATCTTCGGCACGCGTACGCGGCACAGTATGCAAAACGTTTAAACTTCAGTAAAATATCAGGCCGACGCGAAAAGTGCTTCAGTCCAGCGTACGCCATTCAAGCCCTGGATATACGTTTGTTCACCTTCACTGTCATGCTACCATCCTTCGTCATGCAGCTACCGAGGAAAGTGGAACAATCCACAATCGTTAGTTCCTCTCCATAAAAGACCAAGTGTGGTACTAACATCATCAAGTCCTGTAATGGCACTTTACACTAATAAGGTGCAAAACATACCGAACTTGGTTGCCGCCCTCCTGAGTCTGTCTAGCGTACGTTGCACATGTTCTGCAGACTAGAACAAGCACACAGGATCGTCTGTGTAATCTAGGTGACACAGTCTCTCCATATTCCCCGGTTCGATACATGAACTCCGGAGACCTAAAACATCCTCCATTAACTCGTTGACGACGAAGTTAAACAAGAACGGAGAAATGAGACACCCTTGTCAAACACTGTTTTGTAACACAGAAAAGGTGTCTGCTCTACTTGGACCTTAAATCTTCAAGCGAGTCTGTCAACTGTTTACACTATGGCGAGAAAAACGAAGTCGAGCAAATACAAAAGTTTGTTTATCGCACAAAATAAAATCGCTTGTATTGGTCTTTAATTAACAGCACCCACTGCACGATTCTTCTGCTGGCTAATTCGGTCCATCGTTGTTCTTTCACTTTCTCTTGGTACCTTTTCGCTCAGGTTATCGGTTGGCGTAATCGCTGCGATGTAACCGCAGAAGTGTTAACCTTCGCCATGCGTAATATATAAGCCGAATCAAAATCTACTTCCCTCCCGAACATCGCTAGTCGTTTTGAATTAACTTAAAAGTTCACGTTATACGCACACGCAGCCACATATATGCCAGTAAATGCTCCAATAAGATTGAGGAACTTCTCTGATATACCTCTTAGATGAACAGAACTAAATAGCCTTGTTCAAGCGGCTGAATTGAAGGCACTTTTCAAGTTCAAAAATACTGATTACTGGGGGGTTCCATATGGTGCGTCTTAAGCAATTCCCGAATAGTCAAAATTCCGTCGCTCCAAACTCGACCTGGAAGAAATCCAGCTTCTTATTACTCCCGGATGCCGCTCTCGAGCATCGGAGGCAAACGGCGTACTATCGTCAAAGCTGGACATCTTAGTAACTATCGGGATGAAAGTAATCCCCCGACAATTGCTACAGTCATAAAGTCTTTCCTTCTTGAAGTGTGATAGTCAGTCACTCGCTCCTCGTCCCAAATATCACGCCTCGAGGAGATAAATTATTTCATCAAAACTTCTTCACGCAGTTTCAAAAGAACTGGAGAGAGTTCGCCTAGACCAATAACTTTTTCCCTCTTGTGTAGTTGAATGTTCGAATCCACTTCTGATTCCGTTAGGAGGGGAGCCGTCGTGAGTCACCTCCCAAGAGTGCGCAGTCGTGTGCGTTGGAGTGAGCACCACACTAGCGTGCCGCCAGATAAACTGCTCCTTGAATTGTTCATCCTAACAGTCCAATCTTTGTTGTCTCTCCATTTCTATCGCATACAATTTCACCGATCATTGGTGTCGCGCATGAGCCTACAATCTTTGACCGTCACCTGAAGCAGCTACTACTTTCATTTGTTCGGCTATCGTAACCCACCAGCTGTCACGACCATTCGCCAGGTATATCGTGACTTGGTCCCGCGAATGCCCCACCATTAAATTCAACTCCTCACAACTAGACCTAGCGTTTTAGCTCAGTTACATTCAGCGTATTTTAAGAAATCCGATAATTCTGATGGACTTTGGTGAAACCTGTCGTCGAATGCATTGCCCGTTTGATTTGATTCCAATGCTCATCATTAGTACTATTCGTCGGAATTCTTAGTTTGTCTGGTAGCTATGTCCACAGCCCATGTGAACAGTCGACTCATACAGACGTTCTACGACCAACTTGGTTTCCGGTATACGTCGATGGCCGTTGATCTGCAGCAAAATTCTTTTAAAACTAGTCCATAGTTCTACGTAAGCGGATCAGTGGGATACAGTTTTGAATAGAACAGCGATAACGGTAGCTTACGATAATACGGTCAATCAGACTCAGACTACCTGTCGAGTCGGAGTGGCGTGTCGCTGTGCGACGCGAACTGTGTCGGAAATTTGTATTATATGAGAATCAATAATTATCCACACAAAATTGGAGAAGCTTGTCCTCGTTAACCTTACGCTGAGCGGGCAAGGCCCACCGCCCTCCTAATCAACCTCTCGATGCATTGATTTTTACAACTTGTGCATTAAAATTACTTGCTACCACTTTATTGTCAGCTTTTGCTCTCGTGAACAAGAGTGACGATTTTGTCATAAAACACCCCATTCTCCATATCAGCGTTGCAGTCTATTGGGGTGTATGCTGAGATGACAGACAAGTCGCACTTGACGAGACATTTGGCGCAGTTGGTTGAATTACACTATTCGAATCCTGAATTCGCTTCTCGCTGACGCAGCAGATATCAAATTGCAGTTAGTCTGTTGACAGAGCTAAACGCGCCTGTTGACCAGCCTGGATGAGATTGGAGGAGCCAAAATTCAGAGACTGACGAGATTCGAAAAGATGTGAGGTTGTAGACTGAAAACCACTGGCAACACTGTTTGACTATAAACCGTTGTGAGTATCGAGCATAACATCTGTGCGGGCATTAATTGTATGCAGATGCGGCAAAGAGGGCGGCTGGGGACAGAAAACAGGTTGAATAAAAGGGAGGGAACTCAGAGCACTTATCACTACCCACCCCATTCGATGCAATATGGGCAGCGCTGTCCTAGTTATCCGGCGCAACGACCGATGGGGTATGGAATTCTTCGTAGACTTGGAACTCATGGGGAATGGTGGGCTTATACTTCTACAGAGTCCAGCCTTTAGCAGGCGAACGGTTAGGATTTTCATCTAAAACTTTTGATTCTAACAAGAACGATGGAGAATTGGCGATCACGGATGCTTTCAGATAAGCGCATGGTCGTGCGGCCGATGTACATTGTCTTACAAGGACATGTGAATGAATAAACACAATACGAGGCTGCAGAATCAGAAACTTTGTCTTTCAGCCGTAATGACACCACGGGGGGTGGGGGTAGTTTGAACAGAATTCGAGACTTTGTTACGTAAAATGTCTTACTGGTGGCACTAGTCGGTCTTCTTCGTGCTATCTCGGCAAACGCTAGACCGTAAAACAATTAACAACACGTTCATCTCTATTCGCCTTATGCATGTAACACCACAAATCCCTTCCCCTAACCCATATTTTTAGCTGACTTATCCAGTCCCTCCTAAAAATTCTCCCTAATATATTGTTATGTAATGGCATGAGTATGAATCACTGAGAACCAGCTTGTTCGGCAATTTATGTTTTCTCAATGATCAAGGTTCGACAAAACATTTTGTCAGTACTTGCCCTTTTGCGATCATTCCGTTATTTTAATAATGTCACACAAACCGAGAGACACAATCAGCATCACATGTATTTATTTCCATGGTACAACATATGAAGAAGTTCGTAGTGATTCAGAAATGCTCAGCTTCCCGTTCTCCATTTTTAATCAATGAGAGTCATTTGATAAAAGTCCCATGCGCTTTGCATGACTTATCGAAGATTTGATGAATGAAAGGAGAACTATCACCTTAGTTAGTACCGAGTCGCCTTTTGTTTGAGTCTAAGTATTACGTCGATATAATTTTCAAACAATGCAAACCATCAGTTGTGTATTGTAAGGTGGTGCTTGCTGTAACATCCTAATACCTGACACAATTGACTCTGGGAACAGGTGCATCTTTGGGTAACCAGTTGCTCACTAAGGCAGTTTTGTGAAGCATTAATGTAAGCCTACTCAGAACGTTTGAATGTATCAAAATTACCCACGGAAGGAATGAGTATTCTGTGAAAATATCGTTACTGTCCGCGTTGGTGGTTTTTTTAGAGCAGTCCTCACGAGTGCAGACTGTCATCCTCGCCCTTAAAGATAAAATTCCGACACTTTATTTTTTTGCCGCCAGGCGCAACATTTCGTTGATACATAGATTCCACCGAACTGGACTCTTTATTCTTGATTGGACAAAAATTTGTCAAAACTGATCCACAACGTTACGATGGTACCACGAAGTCCGATCAGTGGGATTGCATTTCATTCCGTTTGAGTCTTCCACAACCACCTGAACTTTGAACAAACCCTGGACATCTTCCATCTTTTTTTGCCAGGTTGTCTATGTGGAGTCCACTGCATTGGTCATCTTGGTTTGTGATGCATGCACTTCACTCCTGCTCGTTTGTTGGGTCGTTTCAAGTAACCGTGTGAGACCCGACCAGATTTTAAACTACCGAGATTTTTCATTGTACCGTGTACCTCAAAGTACGCCCTAGTCAGTTCACACACGGTGGTATAACCATGATCGAGGCGTTATTTTCAGTGCTAAATCTATCTGTGTACCAAGCTTGCTACGTGAAGGTCTGTGCAAGGTAATTTTGCACATCCGAGGACCTGAAACGTTTTGTCAATGCATCTTGTGCTACAAAATAAACCACTAAAAATGCGGTACTTTTGTATGTCAGTCGTCTGCATTCTCCGAATTAGTCAAACTAACATTCCAGAATCATGCTGTGCCAACCAGTTGTTTATTTGGGCTTACGCGTTGGCGTTTACGAGGTTTTCATTCCGATGATTGGGATACACAAGGTGCTCTCGTAGTCGCATCCGTACTCCATTTCCTCGCATAGATAACCTTCATCCCTCTCTTCTCTGTTTGCTTACTCTATATATTTCCGTTCATTCTTATCACTTTCGATTAGGTCCCACTGCGATATCGGAATTCAGTGTTCGGATTAGTTTTGGCAACTGACCTGTCTAAGGATTCCCAACATGATTTGTGATGACTAGGAGACGAATCACTGAAAATAATTGTCTACCTCAGAACTCAACTCGTATGCTCAGAGCTATAGTTAAATGCTTAATATTTAGCTATGCACTACTTTGTTGATAATCCAACTGGATAAAAATATTACATTCTTTCTGTGATTATTGATATCTTCCAAACAAGACCAACGAGACTTCTTGTCATTTCTGATTCCAGGCCATAAATCTGAGCGCAAGTTTCTCTGATGGCGAAACTCTCCGACAACTGGATTCAGCAATTACGTCCAACAGTGAACAAACTGCTGTGGAAAAAACTGTTGACATGGTTGTATCGACCCTAACTGCGAACCAGACGGTTTGATTTATACAACATTACACCTGGTTCTTATCATTCCACCTGAACTACATCATTCCTCCCCGGTGTCTTGTGCTCTTCATGCCTTTCTCGAATTCCTGCGTCAAACTGTAACAATCAACTTTTGTTTTTTCTAGTCCTCTGCCGGTCGCCTCAACTTCTCGTCGTCGGTTCGTCATACGCAACTAAACGCATTCCTATACATTTGTCTGTCGATTTACCGATTGGAGACCATGGTTATACAAAATTGCTATCTTTTATTTAAACATGTGGTGCACTTTGTCTTCTCGAAATCGTGTGCGCCTCTATCTATCTGGCTATCCGTTTCCTCTGGAGATGCAAAGAGAGTGCATTCTGTGGAAATCATTTACTCCTTCGAAGGTTTTTTACACATTACTGACACCATTTCTCATGAGGGGTCTGTCGCTACAAATATTTCATACTTTTTCTTTGTATTCCTCACCGAAATACCCTACTGGTATACTCGCAAGCTGTGAAGTGACGAGCAAAAGCAGCTGAATGGAGAAAATAGGGGTCATCTTGCAAACCTCATGTTCTTCCAATCTGTCGATTCGATACGATGATCCGCGTGGTTTGAATTACCGGATTTCCAGCATTCCGATATCAGAGAATAGATATTGTTTGATCACTACCCAGTTAGAGATTGCTCTTTTCGTCTTCGTTAGATAGATTTGCTTTATAATTCACTGAATAATCTTATTGTATTATGGCGAAAACGAGTACGATTTATATCTCGCCAATAGTGTTTTCAAAACAAAGATAACATGAGTTAATGAAAACAATGTATCGGATGTGGTTTGGGCGGCAGCTGTTTCGATGTATCAAGGAGCACAAACCGGTCCAGTTGAGAACAGGAACCAGAAAATTTTTAGCGGATCCCGCAGGCACAGGATACCAGATGAATGACGAGATCTTCAAAGTGATCTACAAGGTACTGGGTGATCCATCAAAAGGTGTGCGTCATTTGGCAACAATGGAATCAACAGTAACCAAGTTGTTAGACCCAACGCTGGGCTCACAGAACCACGACTGGACTTAATGGGATGTGTACCGCCTCCTGTCAAGGTTATCGGGCATTGCTGACTGCCACTGAAAACGATATCTGATCAGAATTAACTTGTGTTTCTGATTAACCTGGAAGGGCGTTGCTAGTAAAACTCCCGCCTCCCAGTTGAAATGCCCGGTTTGGAACCCCTGAAGAGGTGAAGCATAGGAACCACCTGCAGAGTCAGCCTGATATTTCGCTAAAGTTGAAAGGTCGTGTGTAATGTGCCGCAGTGCGCTCAGTTCTGTCGTACGGTTGCGAGACGTGGAGTATGCCTGTGAGAGATGTTCCTCGCTTGGAGGTTTCCGGCCATCGATGTCTATATAGCATCGCTGAGATTGGATGGAGAGACCGGCTATGTAATGTGGTCAGGAATCTAATACTAGGTGCCACTTCTGAGAATACCTTATCTCACCGTACGAAACTTAGTAGACTACACTGGTTGGGTCACGTGTTGCGTATGGCGAACACTCGTCTACTATATTGTGCCCTATTTTGCGTTCCTCCCACGGAGTGGTAAAAGCCATGTGGAGGCCAGCAGATGACGTGACAAGGTGGACTGAGAAAATGCACAATGTACTTATTTAAGGTAGGTGTCTCGTGTCTTCGTGGTTTGGGGTCCGAATGACCCGTCAACTAGCTGGCTGGATACACTGAATGATATGTCAGTGAATCGCGAACAGTGGCGATCGTGTTGTCATTTTCTATCGAATCAGAATGATTGGAAACGTGCGTTTGTGCGGTAAAACTTTCTAACCTCTTCCCACCTGTTTAGGTCCACCCTGAGTTCCCCTTGGATGTTCGCTATTTTTATAAAGAAACGTAACCTTGAGGAGAAGGCAGCGGTCAGTGAGGTTTGCCTTGCTGTTTAACGCTGAACGATGATGATGCTAATGACATCGGAGCTTCACTGTACGTCTTCTAACCTTTATGTATATTTATATATTATATACGCCCAGGACGATCGACGGATAAATAGTCACGGCTCTGCGAAAAACGGAAAGTGCAGAGTTTGATTTCTACCAATACTTATGAACATGTAGGATCTGCATACGTTCCGCCATCCCGCAACCATTCGAAGATATACATGCCAGGCTTGCCAATAAGCCGGACACTTGGTATGAACGATTTCCCCTACCATTTGGTGGCTCGTTGGCTTGTCGACATACTTGAACCAGTCCATAATAGTATCTTTCACTACAGTTTTAAGGATACTTTCCATTTCGTAAAATTAATCAGAGGACGAGACAAGAGGGGAATCAGCATTACCTCTTTGGACCTATCGTCAGTGTTCACTAATGTCTCCCGGTTATGAACGATCGACTACTTGAACCAAAATATCCCGACAAAAGAAACAAACCTTGACATCTATTTAGCTGATATAAAAGAACTGCCCTTAAGCTGTACTGTGAACGTTTATATTTTCTTCAACAACAAGTCTTATCGACAGACGGATAGAGTCGCAACATGGTTGCCTTCGGAGCCCCTACTGTTTGATACTTTCGTTGTTAAACTGGAAAATGGTCCAGCCCGAAAAAGGATAGAACAATCACTCGTTTATTGCTGATGAATGCTAGACAAAAATAAGCATTGACAAACGCTGTGGAAAACATAACTTGGTCCACAACACGCTTAGTTTTACATCGGAATTGGAACCTGAAAGCTCATTTCATTTTTTTAATGCGAAACTCACAAAGACAAAAAACGGGAAACTCATACGCCGCGTGTATCGAAAACCATTATTAACAGACCGGTACACCTATTTTGCCAGCTTCGTTCTCCTCAAACGTAAACAAAATATAGTCTTGTTACCGGCGCCACGTGTATGAAATACTTGTTCCGAGGAAATATCAAGAGGAAATTAGATCGGATCAAGCGAACAATCAGATAGATTCAGTTTGCAGAACCATTAACATTGCATCGACATGCCCAGGTTTTGGCTGCACTCTCACAGCACTTAATAACCAGAGATAAAAGAACAAGGAACAGTGGAAGATCGAATGCGAATTAATCAGTCTACCCGCATCTACACAAGCCAGTCCACTGGTTACAGCTTCCATGCTTTTTTGTCATATCATCCACTGAACACCGAACAATTTCAGTCTCAAAAAGCGGCGTTCAACGACAGAGTCCTTCTCTGGGAATGCACGGGACATGCTTCAACCACCCCAACCTAATCTAATTTAGCGATTGTCCTAAAGGCAACCCTTGGTCCCACTACCTTACGCCATACCTATGAGTAGCTCTCAGAATTCTTCCACTATATTCCATCAGTATCACAAAGACAACGGTGTTCAAACACCACAAGCCTCCGCAAGTCTGCTCTCAACGGCTATGTTTCGGTGCCGTTTAGCAATAACAATATCACTGTTGCCGTGCATTCTCAACCGTTGGTCAATAACCGGCCGTCACCCGACCCCACAGACGTCTCAAATCGGTGAATGCCCATCGAACCTTCTGTATACGTGACGATACTTCATCCGATATACGACCTCCATATGAGATACAACCACCTGAATAATTAAATCTACTCACTTCACCCAATTGTCCCCCAGCAGGAATAAAGTTCGACTTTGAACTAGTCCAGTCATGTAGCAGCATTTCACACCTTCAGAGTTGCAAAATGATCAAGGAAAACCTGCGAATTACTTGAATCTTCACTCAGCAGCACAAAATCGTCCGCATTTTCGAAGTCAGCAGGTTTCTGTCTGAGCAAATATCAATCCCGCTTGCTCACATGAGAATAGGGCTATCTCCATAATCATTTCAAAAATAACGTTAAAAAGAAAAAAGGGGAAGGGATGAACCTAACGAGCGCCAATTCTTCAAGTGCACTCGGGTGAAGAGCGCCATATGTGCTAGGAGAGCTTCGCATGTTGGAGCACGGGGGTTGAAAAAGTGAAACGAATTTCTCCGGCACGCCCTACGGTGAGAGGAAGGTCCAAAGGACTGTATCATCATCATCATCGTTCAGCGTTAAACAGCAAGGCAAACCTCACTGACCGCTGCCTTCTCCTCAAGGTTACGTTTCTTTATAAAAATAGCGAACATCCAAGGGGAACTCAGGGTGGACCTAAACAGGTGGGAAGAGGTTAGAAAGTTTTACCGCACAAACGCACGTTTCCAATCATTCTGATTCGATAGAAAATGACAACACGATCGCCACTGTTCGCGATTCACTGACATATCATTCAGTGTATCCAGCCAGCTAGTTGACGGGTCATTCGGACCCCAAACCACGAAGACATGAGACACCTACCTTAAATAAGTACATTGTGCATTTTCTCAGTCCACCTTGTCACGTCATCTGCTGGCCTCCACATGGCTTTTACCACTCCGTGGGAGGAACGCAAAATAGGGCACAATATAGTAGACGAGTGTTCGCCATACGCAACACGTGACCCAACCAGTGTAGTCTACTAAGTTTCGTACGGTGAGATAAGGTATTCTCAGAAGTGGCACCTAGTATTAGATTCCTGACCACATTACATAGCCGGTCTCTCCATCCAATCTCAGCGATGCTATATAGACATCGATGGCCGGAAACCTCCAAGCGAGGAACATCTCTCACAGGCATACTCCACGTCTCGCAACCGTACGACAGAACTGAGCGCACTGCGGCACATTACACACGACCTTTCAACTTCAGTGAAATATCACGCTGACACCACACATGCTTCAGTTCACCGTAAGCCACTCGATCCCTCGATATACCTCGACTGCCGAGCTACCGTCGAACGACACGCAACTACCAAGGTAAGTGAAACGGTCCACAGCCCTTAGTTTCTCTCTATCCAGTATCAAGTTCTGCACCACTGTCGTCTAGTCCCGCAACAGCTCCTTGCACTTTGAAGGTGCAATCACATGCCGAACCAAGCAACCGATCTCGAAAGTCTATCCGGTGTGCTTTGTCCATGGTCCGCGGATTCGAACAGGCACACGGCGTCATCTGCGTAAGCTAGGTCACATAGCTACCCTCCGTTTCCTAGTTTGCTTCCTGCATTCTGACGACCTCAAGAAACATCTTACATCACCTCGTCCATGACAAAGTTGAACAGGAATGGAGAGATGGGACACACTTATCGAACGCAGCTAGTTTTGAATGGACTTGTTAGTTCGCCGCACACCTCCATGCGACCATAGGTATGCGAGTACAATGCTCGCAACAGGTTGACGAACTTCGCTGGTATACCACTCCGGTGGAGAACACTGAATAGTGCTGTCCGATCCACTGAGTCGGACGTACCCTTCAGGTCCAGAGAGACTACGATCGTAGGGTGGGTGTGGCGCGTTCCCAGAGTGAATGTCTGGTCGATGCAACCTCAACCGGGATGAAATCCGGCCTACTGTTCGCAGATGTCACTTTCGCGAATCGGCGTCAAACAGTGCAGCATTATCGAACCTCAGTAATCTTCGGAATTAAACTAATGCCACGATGGTTATTGCAGTCACTCCGTGGCCTTGAAAATGGGTACAATCAGTGACTCGCCCCACGATAACGAAAACGCTCCTTGTTCCAAATATCACGAAGCAAAGTGGCAACTGATGTTATCAGAGCTTCTCCATCCAGTTTGAAAAGAACCGGGTGAGTTCTTCGGGACCGGCTGTCTTTCCCCTCTTCAGAAATCGAATATTCGACTCCATTTCCAATTCCGTTGGAGGATCGACAGACACCTCCCAAGAATTTGAATCTCCAGACGTCGGCCTAAATACGTTGGCGTTCTGCCAACTAAACTGATCCCTGAAATGCTCTGCCCAACGGTCCAGTCTTTCCTGTCTACCATGGATGAGCTTTCCAGTCCTATCGCACACGACTTCACTAACCGAAATTCGCCGCCCGACAGTGTCGCATATAAGCTTAAAGTCACTGGTTGTTACCTGAAGCGGCCGCTTCCTGTATCTCTTCGGCTACCTTAACCCACAAGTTTTCACGGTCATTCTTAAGGCTTATCGTCAACTAACGCTGCAACTGTCCACGCACCTTATTCACTTCCTTGCAGTTGGGGAGCTGGCGTTTTTACTCCAATAGACCCATCGACCCTTGCGAGATCCAGTGCCTATGACGAAGGCTGGATCTAGGACCACAGGCGAGATCTGCTGACAAATGCATCGTCTACTTCATTTGATCCCACTGCTCGTCGAAGTTCTTAGTTCACCGGACAGTTTTTGCTCAAAGCTGTCGCGAACAGCCGTTCTACGACCAATCGGGTGTTTGGCCTGCGTCGACGGCCGTTGAGCTGCAGCAAAAATCTTATTAAAACGAACGCATGATCCAATTCGACATACGTAGTCCAGTACGACCTAGTTCTGGACAGAATCGCGCCAACGGTAGCTTACTGCAATATGGTCGATCTGACTCAGACTGCCTGTCAAGTCAGAGCGCCATAACGCCGTGCGACCCGAACTGTATCGGAAATTCGTACTAGATAGGGATAAGTTACTGTCCGCACAGAATTGGAGAAGTCTTTCCCCATTATCTGTTCGCTGGGCAGGAAAGGCGCACCGCGCACCTAATTACCTCCCAATGCATTGAGTTTTCCAACTTGTGTTTTGCAACCACCTGCTACCACTTTATTGTCAGCTTTTGTTCTTGCGAACAGGAGTGGCGAGTTAGTCACAAAACTCATCTTTTTGCATGCCAGTCTTGCAGTCTGTTGGAGCGTATGCCGAGATGGCATAAATTGCGCTTAACACTACTATCCTTTCGGACGCCGACTGATCCCAACAGTCTCACGGCGCACAGTGGATTGCTGACTGGGATCCATTCTAGAAGGGCTGCTTCAGCCTTCTCGCTCAAGACTATTCCTACACCACGTTGACCCATAGCTTGAGCTGCTTCGTCTCCTGAAGTGCGAAGAAAATATCTTGACGAGACGTTTGACGCAGTTAGTTGAATTACTCTACTCGAATCCTGAATTCGTGTTTCACTCACGCAGCAGACATCAATCAAAAGTGAGTCAGTTCACTGTCAGAGCCAAACACGCCTGTTGGCCAGCCTGCATTAAAGTGCGCACATTGAAGGAACCGAGATTCAGAGGCTGACGAGGCTTGAGAAAATGTGAGCTAACAGACTGAAAACCACCTACTACACAACTTGACAATAAACTGTTGGGAGTATCGGGTATGCTATCAATGGAGATACTATGGGTAGGGAAATCGGGCAAACAGATTGGGTTGGAGACAGAAGAGACAGGTTGAATAAAAGAAAGGGAACTCTGAGCAGTAGCATACTTATCACTACCCACCCCGACCGATACAATGGGCAGCGCGGTCCTGATTATCCTGCGTGACGACCGATGCAGTATGGAATTATTTGTAGGAGTGTAACTCATGGGGAATAATGGACGGGTACTGCTAGGGAGTCCAGCCGCTAAACAGAAGAACGATTAGGGTTCTTAACCAAAGCCTTTGGATCTGGCAAGAACCTGACCGCAAGGCAGCGGGGCATGGCTGAGCGGAAGCCCATCTACTTGCATCAATTATTCTTCACTCTTTTTTTCCACTGAGCTGCTAACTCAGATCAACCCCCGACCGGGAGGACCAGGAGGCTACTTCGTCAGGCCTCTACCCATCGACCTTCCAGGCATGATTGGATCTCCAGCTTGAGATAAGCCATCTTGCGTGGCTCGTTGGATCATAGAGGAACGCAAGCCGTCACACAACGTCAACGTGCAGTCTCGTTGTGACAACCCCAGAACACAGTCACACGTTTTTTGATTCATGATTTGAAAGCGGCGTGCAATCCGGTGGCGCTACTTCTCACTGGAGGGTGTGCTGGAGAAATTCATTCCTTTTATCCAATTGTTGTATGTGAACAGCGAAAGGGAGTTCATGTTTATGGCGATCCTTCACCCAGGTTGACCACAATAAGTGGTATCCGTCGGAGTCGCCCCTCTTCAATTTTGCTAGAGACGGTTTTATCTTAATTTGAGAATAGTAGCATTGACGTTTGATCAGACGGGAACCTGTTCGACTCAGCTGACGTTGCGCTACTGAATGGGAACACAAGGTGCAGGTTTCCCAGATTGTCTGAACGACAGTGCAGTCATATTGCACCTCCGAAGAGTAAAATGATGTTGCATGACTGGACTAGCTCAAACCGAACTGTACTCCGGAAGGGGAACAACTGGGCGAGGTGGATAGATGTAATTATCTGTGTAATTGTGCCTCACCAGGTGGTCGTATTTAGGATGAAAAGTCTTCGTACACGTAAGACCCGATTAGCATCCAGCAATTCGGGACATCTGTGGGGATG
The DNA here is from genome assembly GCA_008360955.1 of Fasciolopsis buskii. NCBI lineage: Eukaryota > Metazoa > Platyhelminthes > Trematoda > Plagiorchiida > Fasciolidae > Fasciolopsis > Fasciolopsis buskii. The sequence goes on from LUCM01008441.1 coordinate 68,121, forward strand.
GCGTGATATCCAGCTATTGATCAAAGGTCCAGTATACGCAGCAGCAGTTAGGCAAGCGGTCCTATAAGGCTCCGAAACGTGTATGTTCAAAAGCACATATACGAAGACTACCGGTGTTTGAACATCGTTGTCCTCGTAGTACTGGCAAAATATGGTGGAATTTCGCGAGAAACTCATAAGTTAAGCGTTAGATACTGGGTCCAACGGTTCAGTCTTTAGGATATGCACCAAATCAGAATAGGTCGTTCTTTGAAGTGGGTAATGATCAGAAGATGGTTCGAGGTGACCAACTGATGACATGGGTGAAAATTTCAGCTAGTGGACTGGCTCGTGTAAGTGCAGCTAGAATTCCGGGTTGGGGTCCACAGGATCGTCCGGAGCAGTGATTGAAGACAACAGGTGATTTGACTTAGTGCAACAGTTGGTAGCGTTTTTGTATTCGAAACGCTTCTCCTGTGTGGTTCCTCAACTTACTATTTTGATGCCGACCATCACCTTTTCTGGTCCTCTTCTGTTTGAGATAGTGCAGTGAACTAGCAAGAAGAACTAGAGCACGTTGGTTCAAAGTTATTGGTCATACAAGCTGAAACTGCAGGTTGTTTAGCTATGAAGCCGAAAGCTTGCCACCATCCTTTGAACCGTACGAGGACAACGCATCCAGTAAAACAGCCTCATATCTTTTCGGCAAGCCGGTCTCTCAGGTGTCATATATTCCTGTTAAGGGTCTGAAACCTATTACCTCTGCCTTATTTTAAGCATAAACGAAGAGCCCACTTCGGACACGAGCCAACTAAACTCCTTGAAGTGCTTTCTGCTCAACGTCCCCGCCAGTGTATCAGTAAGACAGTGGATTCCTTATTGACTTCATTTACACCAACCCTCGTGGACCGGCATTCCAGGTAAGTTAATACAGACTGCTTATTTCCGGTGACCGTGATCTTCGCTATATTTTTGTATTTCCCTATCACGGGACTCTGGTCATCTGACCTCTCGGGAATTTACGAATTTTACTGTATGGCGCATCCGGAGGGACGGATTTGAAGACATCAAGCAGGGTAAATGAAATCGAATATATCCATGAGGTTTTGTTAAACAGAAGAGCTAAACCCCATAGTCAAGTGATATACCGACTATGAGACCCATATAATCTAGGCTTGTGTAGTAAAAGCCTCAGTCCGAACGATGCGTCAACAGATATACCACGCATATGCATAAACATGCATTTTATTTCGAAGTTGACAATATTTGAACAGAAAATATTTCTATCAACAAACGGGAATCGGACCAGTTACGATTGAGTAAATGGATTAGAAAACAAAGAACAACGATTGTAAGAATAATATGGGGGAACTCTCATTACAATTGGGGGAAGAATGTTAGTGGGTCTGGGGACAGTCGACAATAGTTGCATCGAAAACAGGAATAAGATAAATTTACACCGGAGAAACATTGCGCAAATGCGGACGGTTCTTCGCTGGATGCACGTGAAGATTACATACCTAGTGGTTTGGCTGGTGGAACCTTCTTGCCAATTAGGGATTTGTGGATGTGTGGAATGACACCACCTCCGGCGATGGTGGCCTTAATCAGAGTGTCTAATTCTTCGTCCCCCCGGATAGCAAGCTGCAAGTGTCGAGGTGTTATACGTTTCACTTTCAAGTCTTTACTGGCATTTCCAGCCAATTCGAGGACCTCTGCAGTCAGGTACTCCAAAATAGCAGCGGAATACACGGCTGCTGTAGCGCCAACTCGACCATGGCTTGTCGTTCTTGTTTTCAAATGACGATGAATACGACCAACGGGGAACTGAAAAAATAGGAAGATAGATCCTTGATAGAAGATATACATACGAAGAAAAGCATCTCATTATAAATCGTTTCGTGAACAAACTTGAAGGCATCTGCTGAAGCACCCCTAACCCGGGTAGATTACCCTTTTACTACACATGAATGCGGTGGAAGAGGCATCTCCCATAGCCGTTAGGGTCCACTACACGAGAGGAAGGGAAGCCGACAACTACAATCTTGTAACTTAGAGTGGAAAAGATACACAATTTTCTGACATGGCAAGGGTGGTAACAGGGTGATCGATAGCGAACTACCAACTACTATCAAAACTAGAAGAGACAGTTAAAAATATTTCTCAGATTTTTATGAGACAACTTGGTTAGTTTTAGAAACTAAGAACAGCATTCCGTTATGCACGCAAAGCACGAGTGTTGTTGTTGTGTGCACTACACTGCCATTAAGGTCCACAGTCGTATGTGACCGATAATCTGAGAACTTGGAGTGGTATGCAACTATACAGTCTTAATGTACCAGATGTCGCTGTGGGCCGAGTAACAGCGAATGGGTGCTTGCCACCAAAGAAACGGTAGCGTTCCCGCATAAAAAGGAATGAATAACGTTGGCACAAGTACCGCTCACTCACTACGCAATCTGAGAGCGCCACAGCTCTCATTAAAGTCGGAGGCCTGAACTGTCGTCTCCTGGAAGTAGAGCCACCTAAACTGACTAAGCTGAAATGGTCCGGAGTGCCGGATATATTCACACTTTGCACAAACCCGAATAAACATTGAGGTCATCCACGTCGAAGGGTGAAAACAATAAGCAAGAGAAAAAAAGAAACCATATGTAGGGATCACCAGACATGATAGATTCTTCATTCTCCACCTCCACGCCATCACGCATCCAGCGGGATCCGTGATTCCTGTGTAGGCTAGATACTACCCCATTGCTGAAACCGAAGTAGAGGGCTTACTTAGAGGATCTTACCAGGAGCCTTTGATCGTGTGATCCGACCTACTATACAGAGGGACGACTTGAAGTTCTCGTAGCTCACTGAAGACCGGTGACTGACGGGTCAGCTCATGCGTCCTTCGGGTGGGGTTAGACATCCCGGGATCCAAATACACTCCGCAGCCATAGATATCGATGATCAGCGCCAGACGCTTCTTAAGTCGACCGTTGTTGGTTTGAAGTTAGGACCTAGCTATTTTCCCCAAACTGACTACCAAAGATCAGTCAACTCGATAGAGAGCGACGCACCTTCGCCTTCGTCCTCCCAGTCGGGTGAAAAGACCTCAGTGTGGAACTTCTTCAGCCCAGACTGTTTGAGACGTACGGTCATTTAGGGAGATTTTGAGAGGTGATCGAGGCCGGTAGCCGACTAGGGGGGGGGGGGGGGGGGGGGGGGGGGGGGGGGGCGAGACGCCCACTCCCGACCATGCTGATGCATTCGGAGCGCATGTGCAAAAGTCAAGGATATTTTAATGGCACCGAATAAGTTGCAGAATGTAGCGCAGGTGACATTGTACATGTTTTGAGGCAACTGAAGGCCTCCTTTCAGTCACTTGGCAGAGGAACTGGGAAATTGAAAGCCTAAAGCTAATTAGTCAAAATTTACATTTGGATCTAGTTATAGTCAATAGCCGGTGGGAAGATGGCACTGAATTTAGAGGAGCGGAATCAGCTTTTTATGGGATCCATAATGTAGTAAAGCAGTGACTTAAAAACCCATCAGAAAACGACGATGATGTAATTGACCTTGGTGGAATTACGCGAGGTTTGATAACTACTGTCAAATTTGGCAGAATGTCACGTTTGCTGGGACGTCGTTCGCCTTTTTAATTATTATCAATCTCACCACTGGCTCAAAACTTGCATACATTAATGGTTATCTGTCGGCAAATCGCTCGACAGACAAAATTAATTGGGTCCGTGAACAAGAAATAGAAAGCTTAGTGAGACAGTTCGGCATTTGAAAGCATACCTCTGAACGAGCGGATGCGATCCACTGATTCCACAACCATAAAAAACCTTGGTTGGATCTATCTAAAACAGTACTCCAGAAAGTGAACGAATGGCAAAAGCCGTTTGCTCTAGAATAATCCTGTTACCTTGCAGCCCACGCTCGGTTGTCCAAAGGTTGGAGTTGCAATCTCAAAGAAAAAGACCAAACGGTGATAGGGGCGTTGCTTCGAGCCGCATGCCGGCGATTATCCAAGGTGATTTTGGAAGCACTTATGCTTATCATCCTACAGCATCTCCAGGAAGTACCGCATCCAGAGTTGTAATGGTCAGCGCGATGAGCTATTCCACCCCTCAATGGGATGTCATCACAAAATGTCAGCAACCAATGCACCCAACGCTTGGATTTTAGTTCGACTGCTCGCCCCAAGTCTCTAATAAATGTCCTGGGAGTGGATGCAGTTTGCCAGCTTTATCATGACGGACAACTTTGTTATCCTTGGCGTTGCATTCACCGGACAAAAAGCTAACAAAGCGGTTTCCCCAGAACCAATTTCATTACCCGTAAAATCATACGATTCAAACGCTCAGCATGCTAGTTTACGGTGAGTGCGATCTATAATAAAAATAACAGGTGACTAAAATCAGAGTACAGCAACCCAAGTTTCGAGGCAAATCATCATCGTTCAGGTTTAAACAGCACGAGTCAGTCTACTGGTTAAACCGCTCATACTTTTCACCCATATCACCAAATGGCCACTCCGAATCATCTTCCAACTATTACCCGCCTCGAACAACACCGTACAACGATGCATGCGCAAAACATGTCCCAATCACCTTAACCTGTTCTGATTTAGTGCCTGTTCTAAAGACTGGACCATACACACCCTTACACGAACACAGGTATGCGAGCACAATACTAGCAACAGTTTTACAAACTTTCCTGGTGCAGAACATTGAAAAGCGATGTCCGATTGCCTGAGTCAAATCGGGAAAAATCACGATTAATGCACGACATTGTGCCACATGTTTCGAGTACTTGCTGAAGAACAAAAATCTCGTCCAAGAAACCCCGACCTGAAGACGAAATCCGGCTTCATGTTCACGGACGTCATTCTCGCAAACCGGTGCAACATCATCGGAGCTAAGATTTTAGTAACCACTAAAATTAAACGAACGTCCCGATTATTGTTAAAATTGCCACCCTCTTCTTAAAGATGAGACAATCAGTGACTCGCTCCATGACAAAGGAATCAGAACCTTTTCACGAAGTTTGAAAAGAACTGGAGAGAGTTCGCCTAGACCAATAACTTTTTCCCTCTTGGGTAGTTGAATGTTCGAATCCACTTCTGATTCCGTTAGGAGGGGAGCCGTCGTGAGTCACCTCCCAAGAGTGCGCAGTCGTGTACGTTGGAGTGAGCACCACACTAGCGTGCCGCCAGATAAACTGCTCCTCGAATTGTTCATCCTAACAGTCCAATCTTTGTTGTCTCTTTATTTCTATCGCATACAATTTCACCAATCGAAGTTCACCGATCATTGGTGTCGCGCATGAGCCTACAATCTTTGACCGTCACCTGAAGCAGCTGCTATGTTAACTCACCAGCTGTCACGACTATTCGCCAGGTATATCATAACTTGGTCCCGCGAATGCCCCATCATTATATTCACCTCCTCACAACTAGACTTAGCGTTTTAGCTGTTAGAATCACCGATTTTTAAGAAATTCAGTGCCTTTGATGCAAACTGGATATATGACTGCGGGCGAAGTCTGCTACGAGGCGCATGAGCTGATTCATTTAACCCCAATGCTCAACATTGACGTTTGTCGGAGTTCTTAGTATGATAATTGCTGTTCACAGCTGATGCGAAAAGCGGGATCAAATAGACACATCCCAGACCGTAACAATTCACCAACTTCGATAAGCCATCCAGTTCCATTTTAAACAAAGAGTCGCTTCTTTGAGAGACATCCGGGTAAATGAATACTAACCAAAGTAAAGATTGTTCAGCGGGCCGAGAAACTACGTCCCGAACCAGTGAACATTAATCTTTTCAGTCGAGTAAACACTGAATGCGACTCGCCGACTGCCACTGAAACCATCGCGGTCAGCAACGTACTGAATGACAAGAAATCTATAGACCTGTATATTGCCACTTGGGGAGATAAAGCATCGTCGTCTGGCTGACGTTTCATTTTGCTGACAATTACAAAAAGAACGATAAACCGACAGTTCGTTTTCACCTGTGTCGCTGCAAAGATATTTGATGCTGCCAAGAATTGTCTATTCCAGAGAAGCAACGGGCGTAGCGGCGAAAACCAACAAGGTTTTGTCATGATAGACTGCTATTTAGGCTAACAATGCTGCAGCACCGTTAAGTGCCGAAAGCCAGCGGCAGTCTACTTTACTGACCTTCGTGTTACTTCCGATTGGGTTAGCCATAGATCATATTTAAACCATAATTTTACCCGAAGGTATGCCCGACAAGTCCAAAAGATTCATGAAAGGAACCTACTGGACTAGCGCGACAGTACATATGACGAAGAATTTGTGGACTTTGCACCTGCCACCAGTTAAATGGGACTATTTTTTACTGGTGCTGCTAACTACAACACTAACTGAACAATTTGCGAGGCACTAACTCTAGTCTCTACCGGCAGTCCAACTGTCTTCTCATTGTGCTGCCCGCATTGAGATGTCAAGACGAAGACAAACTGCGGAGGGTGAACTAATGCTTGTAAGTCAGCCGAAAGATGGTTAAACGCTGATTCTAAGCAAATCACGAGGGTCGCGCAGTGCACAAGGTACTACGATGGATAAAGACATACTGAGCGCTCAAGATATTTTACCTTATCAGAAGTACCTATGAACTAAGTCCCGGCTGAAACTCAGACAGGACTCAAGGCAGAGCCGCAAGCCACTTGATGCGGATAAGGGAGTGCCCACCAGTATTGTTTAGCCGTGAGCAAGTTGATTCTAGAAACGCTGAATAAGCGCCCGCCTACAAGCAGCGGCAGTGTCCAGCGCATGGTGGGTTTCCCTTCGGCAAGCCTGTCTTAAAAAACATCACAATTTCGCTGATAAAACCGTGATATGAGGAGTGTGACCGCCCACAAAATAAGACTGGCTCCGTCGTGTTCCGCCGGTTCGGCAAACTTTACCAAGGAGGCACATGAACCGATCAGCTGGTTGCCGGCCCAACTAGAAAAGGGTTGCTGCTTTACAAATGACGCTTCGTTGCGCAAAGGGAGCATCCTCGATTAAAGAGGTCTACAGGCCTACTTCGAATTGGGTTACCAGAGATGAACCACGGACGACGACAGACAATAAATGACATGAAAAAACAAAGACCGCTTTCCTGTTTTTCATGCATTTTTCACGCTTCTGCAATAGTTTTGATGGCACGAGATCTGTACACAGATCAGTGCAAGTATGGACACATACGCATACACCAGTCACCGGCTCCGGACGGGCTACGAGACTCATGAACCGTGTGGCTGTCCTGCAGGCTAGATTTTTCCGTTCAAGGCTCGAAGCAGAGCCCTCAATTTAATTTCACACCTCGATTTTGGAACCACGTTGCAAAGGTCGTATATGAACTATGGATTACGATGGGCAAGTGAGGGAAGAATGAAAGCTAACGTGATTTCTACATGCTGATTGTCTTTTATTGACCCTCACCTAGTTCCAGTGGCATCAAATTCGTTGTAAATTTACAATAAACAGTAATTCTGCTGGAACTTCCCCCACTTCGTTGTTGGCACTTCGGTGGAAGCGATTGAAAGGTTCTCACGAAGTTGTGAATAAAAATCTCAAATGATCCACATGCAGCACCGCGCCACTGTACTCGCGATTACCTTTAAAACGAGACAGGGCTAGCCCGGAAAATGTCACTAGGGAAGTTTGGCCTTCGGCTTTTCGTTCACCAACGCAATAAATCGAAATGCTTGCATGACTAATGGTAATGCTAAAATGCAGAATGGCACAGAAGAGGTTATGCCACCAATTGTGGCTAGTGTTTTATCAGACCAAAATGGGCTCGCAAAGAAAACGATATCAAAGGAACGAAACGGGTCGAAACAGCCACCCGACGCGCCTGGAAAGTCAGAGGAGACGCAATGCGGTGCCCCAACGTTCTCTTGAAAAAGCGAGTCTTCTTATGAAATGCTTGAAGTACGACTGCAGTGGGACGGAAGTCCCGTAGACACTAGGGCAAACTACAAGGAATCGACAACAATGACCCTGAAACTTGGTGGCATAAGACCACAGCCGTGCGACAATGAGTTGCCGGCCGAGCGTGGTGACATGTGCTTGAAACCGAATTCTGTGGATGCCTGGTATCGGAATCTAGCTGCGTCGTGCCTCGCGAAGAGCCAGTCAACCAAAGAGTCGGGATGTCCTGGGTCCTGAACGTCACATGCAAACTAACAGCCAGAAATTGCATAACCCCAGTCATTACTGGAGGACAATCACTTCGAACCATGGCCGGAGGTGCTCAAGTGGATTACGCGTCGGGCACCGAAAGCCACGGGTACGCGTCCCGAATCTTCCGACCAATTTGGTGCTAGACAACAGCCCGCTGTCACCCGGCTGGTCGCCTTACCGGACTTACGTTCTATATCAGTTCCGGTGTCAAGGTTACCCCGTCATCTGCCCCCTTTCGCGTAGTGGGCTCTGATGTGTTCCTACCACTGCACCTATGCTTCAGGCGTGTCGTGAAAAAAACGCCACTAGAACCGCTGAGGAACTGTACATTGGCTAGAACACCCTAAAGTAATATTGCCGAATGTAATAGTCAGGCACTTCAACGATTTAGATCATCACAAAGCAGGATTCATAAGCAAACTCCAATCTCATTCCACCGATATTCCGACGCTATGGAATATTATGTGCCACGACAAAATACATAGCTGTCAACCCCTGAGTATCACCAGAGAAAAACAAATCTATTTTATCGGACGTGACCCAACCAGAAAGTCTACGCAGTATATACAAGCGCGTATTCTTGTAACATCTTACGGAAGAACTTTCCAATAGGGCGATTAGGCCAGCAGAAACCCCAAAACTGACGGCAGAACAGTGACTAGACAGTCACTGTGGGGCGAAACGTTTGCCAGTCAAAACAATGACCTGGTTTATTGTCCATAAGCAACAACCCAAATGTCTAGCGGACAAATCTGGCCAAACTCAACACTGCTGTCTTTCTTTTCTACAAGTGTGTCGTGTATTTTCAAGAAGGCTAATAAGAAAATCATTAAAAACAAGCAAAAGTAGACTAGCACGAATGTGCTAAGCCGGAAAATGCATGTCATCAACAGGTCACTCACTTGAAGGCCCGCACGATGTGAACGGGAAATCGCCTTCGCCTTCGCTTTTCCAGAATCTTTTCCTGCCTTACCACCAGCCTAAAAAAAGTCAAATTAACTTTAAATTAACTACCATCCTCGAATTTCCAACTGTCGGGACGCGAAGGCTAAGCAAATGCAATGGATTAAAACAAGGTTCCCTGAGGCTCTTTGTCGTCACCGGATAAGCCTCACTGGAAGTCTTTCATTTGCCAACGAAAGTCTCCAATCTCGCATACCTACCCCTCTTGGTTTTTTAGCAGAAGTTGCAAAAGTTTTTCGTAGGAAACGACATCTATTGATTGTTTGTGTTGCACAGGTTTGCGGTCGGCCATCTAATTTTCTCTTAAGTACGCCGGTTGCTTTTGTTTTTGTTGTTTATTGCCCGGGAAATACGTGTCCCTCCTGTACGCCTTATCGTCGTGTATTATGGCCACCGCGGGACAGTGGGGTTTAAACGCGTCACGATGTTAAACCAGGCACAAAAGGGGACAACGTGCACCGAATCCCCGTAAACGAATCTGCTGACATCACTTACGCAGTGGAATCCAGTATGACAGCCTACAAGTTGCTCATTGCAGTCATCCGCTTCTTGTGGCCCTCCTGTCAAGGGGCGTCACGGTACTCCAACAACACTGTCATTTTCCGTCCATTTTACTTGATACAAGAGTGAAATGAGAAGAGCCGAAATAAATAACGGGATTCTTCTGATGATTTGCAAATGCACTATGGTTTATTTCTATGACTGCCAGCTTCTATTAGGTTTTCTTGACGTGACAACATGACGGATTCCCAATGAGGGATGATGACTTCCCTTTCCCGTTCCACTTGGATTCCAAGACTGCCGCAATGTGTTGAAACCTCTTTCCCCATTCTGTACACGAAAACTTCACAAATCAGGAGGCGATTAAGTTGCACAGAGTTGCGATCTCCTTTTAGACAATCGGATGAAATCATGGGAGCTTCAGCCGCCTCATTTCCCTCAATTTCGGGGTAAATTTCCGCTCACCCAACTACCCCAAGCCCCTGAGAATTCGGAAATACTTGCATAGTAGGTTCAGTAGATACTGTGAACAATTTTTTTTATATATCCTTCTTCTGAAGTCACCGATTACCTTGGTCACAGATTCTGGGTGTTTGTTTCACATATTCATGACATTTGTTGGGATTTACCGTCCCTACCTGGAATAAACCTCCTTCATGATCTCGCACATCATTCAAGCCGTGATTGTAAATCTTCATTGTGTTCTTTGCGTGAGGGAACAAACCACGTTTTCTCAGCTTCCACTCATGTAAGTCGGATCACCTCTCAGGTCGCTGGAAAACTAGCTTTGAAAACAGCCCAGCATCCGGGCAGCACCCGTCAGATGCAGTATCTAAAGCCGGGCACATTACTGCAAGTGAGGGCAGAAAAATGCTTTACCAATGGAAAACCGGTTCCTGAAACAGTAGCTTTTTCAGGCTAGCCTAAATTTGCCCCCACTTTTTGAGCCGCTTTCTGGCATTGCCATTCGGTTTAAAGTCTAGGCAGAGCAAAATCTCAAATTTCTTGCTTCTTGCTCTTGTACTGTCTCCACCAGTGTAAGATGAATCCACTTCCAGATCGATACTCACAAATATTGACCGTTGACATTCTTGCTTCGGACGCTGTAGGAGTGCACTCGCTGTTCCTCCTCCATACCGTTTTCACTTTCTTGTTTGAAGTAAAACGCAGTACTCCTAACCCGTTAGTTATAATGCAAACACGATAGAAATTATAGTGGTCGGAAATACAACCTTTAGAACACGGCGCCGTACAACAATCCTGCTTTTATTGGGTCCCGTTGACCTCCAAAGTTCCCTATGCTGGAGTCACGCGCTGTCCAAGTTTTGCTTTGACAATAGCCTAATCACGATTGGGCCCTCCGAAAATCCGAATGGGAGACGTAGTGGGTTCATGTACACTCTACGTGATACAGCACGGCGGAGCTTCGCGCTAGCCTTTATGGACAACCATCGAAAAAGTTCTTGAAAACAAGCGGTCGTTAAGTTCAGAGGCCTGTTCGAGGCTAATGAACAGGATGTTCCACACCAAAAAGCATATCCATTGTGTTTATAATCTTGCCACTGATAAATAAACTTCGAAGGCGCTTCTCGTTGGCTTCAGCTTTTCCGTTGTCTTCATTTTTGTGATTTGGATGCTAGTTAGTCTAATGTCTGTTGATGGCTCATCGCAATTCGCTAATGCGACCGACCAAATTTTGTATAGTGATTTAATGGTGAAACACTGCCCGGTTGTCCAATCGACCATTTGTTTTATAGAAGAGACACGGTGTAGGATATATATGGATGCTTATGCAAAGAATTTTAAAATTCTAGGCGATACCAACTTCCATGTTTTCGGGCACCCTACCAATCCACTGTGTGATCTTTCCAAGGACTGCTGATGGAACCGGTGGCGGACTTACTGCTTTATACGTTGCAGAGATGCTTCACTCCGTGAGGAGTCACCGGGAAAATCCCCTCTCCATTGGAAAAATGCACATTGTGGCTGGAACCAACCCCCTAGCAAAATTTCCTAGCCACCTGCATATTGCATGTCACCTAGTTTGTTCATGTCGTTCACTTTGGAAGGGCCCGCCTTGTTTTTGTGTTGTTCCTGACCTGGGTGCCTACTGGCATTCAGTAGACTTTGGCCTTTGGCCATTGACGTACTCTTGCTTTGGCTACACATTTGAGACTTCTGATATTTGCATAATTTGACAATTTTTAACTCGATACCATGAAAACCTGCCGTTTTATTATGTTTTAATTTGGGACTGGCACTACATTAGCTTTGCTTCACTTGAAAAATCTGTCAGCAATTCGTTTACTGATTGAACCTTTATGAATTCTTATGGCCGCCGACAAAAACGATGTCAAGAATTCTCTGCCCATCGGGGAATTATTTTACGGGTGAAGGAATGACTCTGCCAAGCTTCCCTTTATAACCTGGAGTGATGCTACCTTTGACATCTGGAGTCTCGTGCGATGTCCATTAATTCTCTCATTATATGTGTTTTCATTCAACCGGAAGTGTACGGCCTGGAAGACAGAAAAACGATCGGCGTCTGAGCTAGCTGCCAGCTGTGGGTTAAGAAGCGATCAGTTCTACGAGCGGTTCATAAAGGGAAGTCGCTAGAACGTCTAGTCCAATCCAAAATTTACTTCCTTTTCTGCAATGAATAAAGCGGCGACACCAATGCGTTTTTCAGGAGCCCAATCTAGTTTTATGCACTTGAGCCACAGGTGAGTGTGGGTAGAGATTAATGACAAGGGGCACAGAAACTACTCTACTCACTTCGTTTTTAAATGTAATAGATGATGGTGATAAAATGCTCAGCTGTTTGGGGAGTTTGTTTCATAATGGCGAACATTTAACAGTAAAGAAGTTGGCCCCAGCGGATGTCTTTGGAACCGAGAGAGCAGTAATGGAAGTCGCATTTTGGAAAAATTATGGGAGTGGGTTTCTAACACGAGGTGCGGAAATGCAGCTGTCCCCTGTAATAATATTGCTAAAGAGTGCCAGGTTCGCCCTTATGTGTCTGAGCCACAAGGGCTTTAATTTCAACAACTCAAAGCGTTCCTTTTTATTTAGGCTTGCAGAGCAGTCGAACAACTGCTTGGTAAATGCATGGTGAACTTTTTTTATTGCTAATCTGTCGCACTACATCATATCAGAACAGACTAGACAGCAGTACTTCCGAATGGTTTAGACGTGGGTTCCAAAAAGTTGTAGTTTGTTCTCTTTCAACTTCAGAGTTTCGTGTAACAGCCCCAGTAATAGTTTATTTGCTTTTGCAACTTGTGTGAGGGCATGCTCCGAGAAGTACAGGGTGCAAGAATAATTTAAACCCAGTTAGCGGACTTGACAACCGACGAGGTCTTTTTGGTTTCCAAGCTTGAGTTCTTTTGAGGGTGTAACGCATTTTTACCCCATGATGCTGCTTTTCTCAGCTATCAGCTAATCAAATCCATGTCTGTGTTTCTTGGTTTACAGGAAACATGGGATGAAGCGCGATCAAAATGTGACAACGAAAGGTAGCTGGATAGCTCGGTCAAAAGTTGGCTGGAACCGAATTTACTGATCAACACTGAAGGAGAAAGTGAAAACCTGACTAGTCTGAGTAGGCTTGGGCAAAGACCATTTGCTATTCAAAGAAAATGAGGGATAACCGAATGACATCAAAAAGACATCGAATGTTAAGGCACGGTTTGCGTACGTGCATGAACGTATAATGACTTGCATTTGGGGATGTGGAATTCAGTGCATGAAAAAAGAGTGGTTGCACTCACATGCACCAGTGTCCTGATGTCAGACTGACTTGAAAGTGCAGAAGGAATTACATAATCAAGCTGAACGACGAGCCTGATATGAAAGAACATAAGGTGTGCGGGACGCTTTATAAATCAATTCCGACTATCAAGAGGATCGAAAGGGAAAACGTCGGCAGGAAAAGAAGAATCTCCAGTCGGATGAAATAAAGCCGAGAATATTACTAATCCAATGCTTATTTTCATCGGAAAATTGTGAAAACCGACAAGTCAGGCTCAGGACAAGGAGAAAGACGGAGTAACGTAAGGTAAATATGGAATCTTATGTACAGAAGACAAAGCTTTTGGATTTCATAAACATAAGTGGTGCGAAAATATAGGGACGAATGTGGGTTTATAGTCGTCAGTGCGTAAATCAGTGAACATGGCTTATTTAAAAGTTTTGAGGCGGTTTTCGGGGTGTCCAAATAGATAGCTGGAGCTGTACGTGATACAGAATAACAAGGATGGTTTGTAGTTGTAGGCTGCCGCCAACGAGCGGATTTTGCCTCACTTATTAACTGTGCATCGAAGAGCTCGGCTATGGAATCCGCAGATGCTTGAAGTTTGGCGGCTTTGCAGCTTATTCATTCATGGCAGTTCTTCTTAGTGGGCATCAGGTGAGTCTGTGCCGGCGTGATGCTGCCAAAGCATTCGTGCAGTAATAAACACAGCTTGTCAGTTGCCATTTACAAGGAAGAAGGGGTCCCAATTACAACTCCGGAAAGGAATGGGAATGTAATCCCAGTTGGACCAATAGTTAAGCCCAGAGGTTGGAGATGGGATGGTACTTTGGAAAGGTAGCAAAAATATGCAGCTGGCAGGCAGATGTTCACATTCAGGAAAATTATTCTTGCTAGGTGTACGGACATGCGTTAACCCATTCCCCTTGCTGAATATCAGCAAAATGGGTGGAAGCAATTAGGAGCGGTAAAGGTTGACAAGCGAATGTCTTCAGCCTTAAAACCTCACGCCATAGCCTCGGAACCTGATGAGGTGAAAGTGTAGCTAACTGCGTCATTCATGAATAGGAAATCGTTCCGACAAGGGCCTTGTGGGCAGTACGCGCATCCCATCATGGGGTTTTGCCGACAGGGTCAAATCCAAGCCATATGGCATCTCGGATGGCCCAGGGTCTTGTTACAATAAAGCTGGTATTGAATTTTGCCATGCGCGAGGCAGCCGCCCCACGCTGACATGGGAGGATTTTTCTGAATGATTGATATCCAGGAACGACAGCTGCATTGTCCGGATTTTCGTGATTTAGCCACATCTTGGTGACCAGTGGTAAGTGATAATTTTAGGAGTGTTAACGGACAAAGAGATCGCATTTTTCCAAACACGAAGAGTGCATTCAGTAGCAAGGGCGACAGCTGGGGAGGATGACTTTGAATTTCAATCAGTTTTTTCGACTGGTTCTGGTTCTCCTTTCTGACCCTCCTTATTTGGGAGGCCATTGCACCATTTGAGTGATGGAATGTTGGCCCAGAGCAGATTGATGGCAAGGCTGTAAATAATGGACCAGGGTGACCTAATCCATCTTCATTGCATTCAGCCCCAGAAGACTTTTCTGTTATGGGTAACGGTGGCAGTAATATCTTCCCCGACTGACTATCATGGGTAAGGGAGTAAGAATCAGCGGTGCTGGAATTAATGTAGCTTGCTCGTTGCAATGTTTATGATAGGTTTTGATGGGGCTATATGCTGAGTCTATTGGTTGGGGACGATAGCTTCCAAGAAAATATAGTTGGTATGCGGAAATTCGCCGTTACTGTGAGTGAAGAAGCCCGTGGGAGGGGTTTTGGGCGTGGGATCGAGTGGCAATGTGTAGGGATATGGTTTGCATGGGCAAGGTTAGCTGGGTAATGACTGGAGAGCCTTGGATAGCTGGGGGCCAATGAGGAATGTGAGCATGACAGCTGCAGGGGCTGCGCAAGGGAATCCCTGGAAGGAGTAACTGGCTCTTTTCCATTTCCCTTGCAACGGCTATTGAATGTAGATGGCTGGTCCGAGCAAGTAGTGAGAGAATTTGTGTAGCGTTGGGAGACAATTATCGGGAGGAAGTGTACAAGATGACTCGAAGTGAATAACGGGAGGCCGGTGGATGCAGGTTTCTGAAGATGTAGATTGAAATGTGTAGGTTTTGACTATAGGTTGGCAGTTAGTGTTGTAATAGAGTTTCAGGACGATTGAGGAACATGGGCGCAGAAGTAATGGGTAATGGGGCATTTGGCCAACGGGATATGGGCTTTCTTGGTCTAGGATTGGGTTTACGAAAGTAGGTAGTGCTCCCATCAACACAGAGTAAGCTCAAAATGTGAGACAGACTCTTGGAAGCTCCCTGAGGGCCTTCGCATGATTATTCGGGCAGTGGCCCGGGGTTGGGTAGGCGTGGCGGGTTTGAAGCCCACGGGGTTCAAAGAGGTGAAAATGTTATTCTCTGGGGCAGTATCAATTTTGCATGCGGTTATCGAGTTTATAGCTGACAGTGAATGAGAAGGCCGCTGGTATATCCTTTTTGGCTGGCATATAGGGGCTAATTGTCGAGGAATAAATTAAGTGTCCAGACCCTTGGTTGGAATAACCTGGATGGGGTCTTTCACTCGATGGCTGGGTAATAGTTGTAATGGTCAGATCCATGTTCGGCGCGAGTGGTTGTTCTACGGGGGTCCCAGACATGGATTTTCAACCTGTTACGGGAGTTGGGATTAGAGCAGTGGGAAAGTCTTGGGGCTGCAGCCGCGTGGGTACCATAGGATTTATTTTCGATCCGCAAATTGTCCCTCTTATCAGGGGGTTTATCGGTTAAAATTTTAATTTTTAAAATGGGGCGCTTTTGGCCATAGTGTGGCAGTTGTTGGTGAACTCAGCGCGATAGTTTCTCTGGTTATTTCAGAAAAATAATATTTTATATTTATGTGGCAGTCAGAAGTTCAAGGCTAAATCCGACACGGTGATTTTGGACACTGTTTACTGTATCGGGTAGGAAATTTCAGAGATTATTCGAAGCTGACAATTGCATATAGGATCTAAAGGAATAGGCCTGAAGGCAAGCTATCAGGCGCAGTATACTGCGCCAACGTTGATTGCCGTAAAAATGGACGAGCTATATTAATGGAAACAGGATATTACAGCAAAAAACTGCCTAAGTCTCACGATGCTACCGAGGGGCCGGATGGCACCCGGAAGAACGGAATAACTTGCAATGAGGGCCAGCAGATCAGAGACCACTCTCGTAGTTTGTATGCACCCTACAGGGTGGCAGTGATTATTTAGAATTTAGCTGTCGGATGCAGAAAGAATAGGATGAGGAAAACATGTAGCGCGAAGGCTAACAATTGTACAGTCCACTTCGTTATGCGGTTAGACCTGGCTAAGTTGTCTTTGAGGATACTGTCCCCGGTAGGCCATATTGGCAACTACAGACTCATAGGCACGGAAGTGAGTGAAGACAAGACGATGCGTGTGACAAGCTTTGCATCTGTATGCACCACGTCTTTTGTAACTTCCAGCGCTCTAAGAAACGCGATGTCTCCAGTAGAAGTCGATCGGTGAGTCAGGTGAGAGTCCCTGCATTCATTTGCACACTATGATTGAAATTCGAGTAAAGATCGAACTTAGTGTGCATTC
Organism: Fasciolopsis buskii; assembly: GCA_008360955.1. Lineage (NCBI taxonomy): Eukaryota > Metazoa > Platyhelminthes > Trematoda > Plagiorchiida > Fasciolidae > Fasciolopsis > Fasciolopsis buskii. The sequence continues at coordinate 85,179 of LUCM01008441.1, forward strand.
AGTACGTTAGTAGTTTGAGGTTAGTGACGGCTAAGAATTAAGGACGATTGAAGTCAAGGCAAATGTTTTGATTATGCTGAGTGCCTCCAGCAGTTTTGGACCAAACCCGATGCATCTAACTTCCTTGGGAATAAGAGATGGAAAGAAAAACATTGGTGGCTCTTAGATGTGATAACCAACTGCTGCAGAGCCGCTCCGACAGCATGTTTCGAGACGTTTATTGCCAAACTAGGCGTAACAGAATGACTTCGGTGAATCAGGAGCGTGGTCTTAGCTGATGCAAATTTGATCCCCAAAAGCTACCCGTGCGGCTTCCGTAAGCACTAGCTTACTTGGATTAACTGGAAATAGGTCGGTCGGCGGAAGGAAGGGTCGAGGTGGAAATAAAGGTAAAAAGTTCGCTATCCCCAGAAGTGCTTTATAATCCTCGAGTGAGGATGTCACATTAAAATCAAGAAAAAAGCTCACTTTATCTTTGCCAGGTTTGACTGCCTTTTGAGTGATCTTAGGACCGGAGAACGACGGTGTCATTTTAGCCAGCTCAAACCTCCCGAGACAGACTACTGTTCGACTGGCGGACATAAGTTGAAAAGGTAGAAACAAATGTTGGATATGTTCATCTGCGTTCGGTGGCGCGATATGGGCATGAACCAAATACAGGTCCCGTGTGATGCCATAGATAAAGAACTAAAATTTTATCTTTGCACAATCAAAAAGACAAGTGACAACTTGAAAAGGCCGAAAGGTTTTGTGGCAGCAGCTTTCTAGATGTCTTCGATGGCGGCTCGGATCTGGCAGTATGCTCGTACCAAATCGGTTTTAGAAATCATAATTTTGTCCTGAGTTGATGTCACGATTTTGCGTACGTGGGGTTTCCGGTAATTACCAAAACGGATAGCGGCATCGACTGCACTATAGTTGTCCCATGGTCGCCAGCTGACGCCATTTTTCATTGCAACTATGCTCATCGGTGAGGCCCAAGGACTGTGCGAAGGAAGAACAACACTATCAGGAAGTATTTTTGACCTCACTTTTAGCAAGTATCACTTTGTCAGTTGTAGTTTGGCAAGGTCGAGCAATAAATGGTGGTCCGCCAGTGACTGCGTGGTGCGCCACACGATTAGTCGCGGGATCTATCTCTTCAAGCTGTTTGGTTAGCTAGAATAACTCGGTAAACGATGACTAGAAATCACTCGGAATATCATGAAATACATTGGTGATTCCGTGTGCATCTGTGCGGGTTCCGAAACCCGTGGGATCAGTCAACTGTAGCCTACTTGAACCGAAGAGCAATTTGTAGTGCTGCAGAAAATCGACTCCCGGTTTACTTGTGGGAACGTCAGCAAGTGCAAACGCTCACAGATATTGTCGTCGTAATCCCATGTTAACCTCAAGCTGTCTTGTGCCGTAAACGGGAACGAACATGCCATTAGCAGCCGACAGCCGAAATAGTGAGGTTCGTGGATTGGCGTGGCCGAAAGAAAGCACGGAGACCTGGCTCCGGTACTAATCAAAAACCAAGGGTTCGTACGGTGTTTGCGTATTTAAAATGGGCGGCCAAGCATGGATCGTTCGCCCGCGATTGCCACTGCATTTACTAGTCAGCTATGGCGCTTCTCTTTAGAAAGAAATGCGGCTGAAAACATTTGTGTGCCGGTCCCGAATAGACGGTGATGCCGTTAAAATGTCCGACCTCCTGTCGGTTGTTAAGACCTGGTGAGGCTAAAGATGGCGGACGTTGGCCAGTTTAGACACACTTTCGGGTCTTTGTTTAAGATCGATACAGGAAGGTCTCGGGAGGCGCGCCCTGTCTTTTAAACGGGCGGCCCCTATGGACGGATCGGGAAGCAAGGTGCCTTGCTGACGAACCGTTTATGCATGCACCCCGGCGATTGCGCGATGTCATGGCAGTAATGGAGTTAGCCCCACTGCGGCACGCGTGGTATTCTTGTCTGCAGTGAGAGCGGCTGCGTCCAAAGGCCACTCTTAGAGCATGGCAGTAGCCATGGGCTGAATACAGGCTGAAGGTGACTCCGGCCACAGCTACCGAACGATTTTTGAGTACCCGTTATACTTGACAGGCGGAAAACCACGTGTGCCGGTGAACGTTGGTCATTTTCAATTGAGATATTGGAAACTGCTGATGCCGATCTAGACTTGGGACTGACATTCTGAATGGCAGAATAAGGAACGGAGAACACTGGGGTCCATGGTTTTGTCGTTTTAGTCTGAAGCGGCGGTAAATCGCAGTGATTATCGGTGCTCAGTCATTTTAAGCTAAATCACTAGCTCACAAATGGGAACAAATGTTGTATATATGATGGAAAAACGGTTCAGCGGACTGCGGGTAGGTATGCAGCGGAACACTGATGTCTCCCCTTGGGCCGGTGGCATCCTGAAGCGGCGTGTGCTTTGTTCTTCCACCATTTTTGGACGGGCTCTATGCACCTAATACTGTACTTCCCCTTTTACTACTTTTTACGGCAGCGTCAGGGAATTTTCGTTTCATAACAGCCTCTGTTATTTTAGAAGTGGTCTACTAAGTGTTACCACAGTGCCTATGTTTTTAAGACTTTTGTCTGCTAATGACAATGGGCCGTTCACTCCTCTCCACTAGATTCTCATGTGGGCGGCCTCTGATAGCGTAGTTCTAGAGATCGCCCTGGCATGTTTCTCAGGTGATTCGCTAACCATATTGATCAGAACCTGAAGCTGTAAATTGGGAGTAATTAAAGAAGGAACAGCGGGCCAATGAGACTGGGGCGAGTAATACCATCCCCATCTTTTCCTGTGAGTTTATCAGCCACGCCAGTGTTTTGATCGGCAGAGAAATAGGAAGTGCAGCGAAAGTCTCCGGGAACCTCAGTAACCCCTTTGCTTATCTTAACTCATTTTTGATTTCTCGGAAGCTTTTCTCAACTTTGCAATATGGCTCTTCAAATAACGCTAGCATAAAAGTCAACTGGGGTTCAAATGCCGAGATTTTGTATTAAAACGGATAAAATTCTATTTTCCCTCTGATTATTGCCGTCTGCAATTGACTAAGGGCTAGTTTTGTTTGAGATAGCAACAAGAAGGCTGTTGGTAATTCGACAGTAACTCTAACTTGGTGTTAACTACATCTGCCACACGGAGTTGAAGAGCAAGGAGGCTCAATATGGAGCGTCAGCCGACTGCCAAAAGTGGAACTAAGGAAATGCTTGGGGTATTAATGGCGTTTACCTGATGTTGCTACCTCTACAAAGTTTGCCGTCAAAGTCAGCGTGCGGCGCTGATCTCGTAGCTGGGGCATTTTTTTGAGGTGGCTTGGGGTTCATTTCCGCCATAACCTAGTGCTTAGCCACGCACCTCTCGCCCTCGTCGGAATCATTGTGTCGTCCATTCCTTTTGCTGAGCAGGATGCATAAATGAAAAGTAGAACGCACACTCGGAGTTTACTCTTTAAGTGACAACTAACGATGAAAGATAGGATACGTGTTCCTGCATTTTAATGTACAACCGCTCCTCGCTCTGTGTCCCTGTTTGCTAATTACTAAGCATCATTAACGTGCTTTGCAGTATATGCCTCCGAAGTTGGTAACTTTAGGCTGAAGGAGGTTAAGAAGACCTTCCTTGATGACACCTGTTAACTTGGCCCCATACGTAGCGCGTTAACGGAATTTGGTACGGCCTTACAACCATGGATGGCGGCCAACCAGAACAGTACTGCCTACAGAACAATGAAGACAAGCGCCAGAAAATAGGTTGGAATAATGGCTAATAACAATGATAATAACAAAGTGCCCAGGAAGCTGTAACGGGCACATTGGAGGTGATAAAAGCAAATCTGTAGCAACATGGTACTACTATTGCATTAGGGGTACAAAGTGTGTATGATCGGGTAGAATACCCAGCCATTAATATCCGACGTAAGTGTTCCTTTCACTGCGTTCCCTCGAAATGAAAGTTTCCAATGTTGTCTGACAAACCCTATCAACGGAAAATGATCCTATCTTTGGAAAATGGGTTTTTTTAACACAACGTTTCCCCAGTTGAAGATGACGACACACACCATTTTCCGCTTTCCGCAGCATTAGCATTGACGGAAGTCTACTAGTGGGTGCAAATTGCTCCCATGCGTTGGCGCGCCTTCTTGACTGGCTGTGCTACAATTCTGAGTCATCGTTATTTCTTTGGTTTCCTGTCGGAGATTTGGGTCCATCATGGCCTTCCTCCGCCGCCATAATCGGTCGTTATTACTGTCTTTTTAAAACCGTATTGTTTCGCAACATATACTGGGATCACGCACTGTTGCACCTTAAAGACCCCTAATCCATCTAAAAGGGGCACTGGTGCTGGCTGGCATGCAGCTCATATGTACACCCCTTCCGCCAAGATATCCGTTCCGGTATTGTTGAGTACCAACATCCGCTCTTTGTGTACGAAGTTATCGGATATGTCTCTCACATAATAATCACCAATCCATGTTCGCATTCCTGCCGTCTGCATACAGGAAACCTGGAAGAAACCGGATATCGCTGATTCATTCATGTCAATGTACAGCTTCAGGCTGCATCCGCAGGACAGAATTTAGGGCAAGAAGAAGACTGGAGGTGGCGTGGCAACATACACAAGCTTCTTCTGGTCTGGCAAGTCCGAAGTTGTTTATACGTACTCTCTCAAGGTAATTGACTGTCTCGTGATACAATGTTATCCCAGGCTTCTCGCCGTAACAGTACAAGCATAGCGAATCTGTTTATTTCTTCTTTTAGCTTTGAACACAAAATCATATCTTCTTTCGGTTGGTTTCTGGTATTTATTGTTTCTCTTCTTGAGGATAATCTGTATTTTATTGCAGGTGATGTCCATCATGCGCTTACCCCACCTCTGGTTTTGTCTGCTTTGATTGATCTCTGCGTTTCTCCTGCCAGAGGCAACGTCACTGTAGATGAAGGTACTACCAACCTTCGTGATTTCTTTTCCCCGAAGCTACGTGCTCCCACCTCAAGTGATGATCATTTTCTGCTTTTGTTAAGGCTCAAATATAATCTGGGTCAGCTTTCCATTCCTCCAGGTGAGAAAATCAAATCTGAGCTCGCTTGCGAAACGTTTAACACAACGGCCTTAATCTTCTTCAGAAATCACCTTCACTCGAATCTGCATGTTTCGTTGTTGAATCCCTGCTCAATGAAAATTTCACAGTTTTCACAGGCAACGCAATCTTTGATATCTGCTATCGCTTAGGAAAACTATCCCTCCAAAATGGCCAAATCCTCTCTCAGATACTGAAATCTCTAGGGGGACGCAAGAAGCACTTCCACAAATCTCATAATAACTGATGCGTTGGTATATTTCCTACTTGATAAAAGCTGAAATCAAATGCGCCGACATGACATTCTCCAAACAATTTCCGTGCACCAACAACAATGGGTTCCTATGGTAAGGCATTTGATTGTTATGTGGAAAGGAAAAGAAAGGCAAAATTTGCTGCAGATGTCGACAACCTCAATCGTGCCCTCATAAACCCCTCCACTTTAACTTCAATCATATTAGGAAAGGGTGATGATATAACAGTTGCGGGTTTTTCTAGGGAAGAGGTGCTCCACTTTCTCCGCACCAATAAAACCATCACGCAGATGATCCCCACAGATTGCTCTCATTTTTTAGAGCATAGTGCCGTGGTTTTGACAGGTGTATTCACTGCGTTGATTAACTTATAATTAAGCTCCTCTTCTATCACTGACTTCAGGACACCCGTCAATAATATTCCCACCCCAAAATCTAGCACATTTGCTACTTAAAAAACCCTTGTCTTTGTCACATTAACATTTGGTCCTTACCTGACAGTGCTTGTTGTACTTCAGCGGCTGAATCTTTCTACATATCCTCTTGATGAAGACCCTTTCGCTTTGCCTATAAATTCAACGGGTGCACTTTGGACGCTGCCGACGCCTTCATTCAATAAGCTTGTAAGTCCTTAAATGCATCGATGAAATCTGTTTGTTGTGTCTTTCTAGACTATTCGTTAGCATTTGATTCCGCCCCACGATCATTATACTTCAAACTGCATACACTCGATTCTGTTCCGGCTTTTATTAACCCGACTGTCTGATGACATTACAGGCCGAAACCAGTGCGTAAGAATGGGCAACAAAATTTCCAAACTGTTGAACGACAACCCAGGAGTGCTTCGGGCTTCTGTTCTTTTATGTTTTCGTCTCTACCTACATCAGCGACTCATCAATCAGCACACCGTGTCATCTGTTTAAGTTCGCTGATGATCTTGCCCTCTCAAGCCCTTTCGAAAAACGATGATTTTCAAAGTTCTTCCAATCACTTATCTTCTATTTGCGCTTTCTCTGCACGAGTTGGTTTGAATCTAGACTCTTCGAATGTCGGTCCTTTGACTGTCAGCCTTCCCATCCGAGACCCTCTCCATCAACTCGAAAGCTTTTACTATGGTTGATTCTGTGGAATATCCAGAAGTTACTACCGACAAGTATCTGAAGTTCACTACTCATATTTCTACCTGCTTACAGAGTCTTTGACACTTTTCATTTCAGGTCAGAAGCTTCTACATTACGAGGTGAATAAAAGCACCATCTCCCGATTTGTATACCAATATGTTTTTCCAATCCTTCTGTAAAGTCCTCAAGTTATGTTTTCAGGTTTAATAAAAACAACTAAAAATTCTTCACCAGGGGCTATTAGTAATTAGCAGTATCTCTCACACCACTAACTGAGTTGTCCTACAATCTATTTGATCATCACTTATCAGCATGTGAGAAATTTGCTCACAAAATTCTTTCAGATCCTACGCATACCCTTCAGGGCTATCTTTAACAGTGCCGCTCTCATATTTCAATACAACCCGATTTTAGATGTATAAACTCTAAAATCAACATCTATAAGAACTTCACTGTCTCATATTTGGCATGCATTCTGGCAAAGCCAAACGGGGTTTTCACCTAAATTCCTCAGCAGAATACCGTAATGTGCTTCGACCATTCTTCGACGAGATTTCGTCAAATTTCCAGTAGATGATGGGTGTGAACTTTCCCTATTTTTAATTTTCATCTCTACGATTTTAGACTGAAATGCGACGTTGTTTCTTTGCGCACACGCCTATAGAGAATAAGCACTTTCGTTTATTCTAACCACGGTAACCTTTGAATGGTGGTTCGGAAAGTGACAATGAAAACATAATAATAATAATGTATATTTCTCTGTTTGTGAGAGGCATGCGCAAGGCAAGATCAGATTTTTGCAAGCATGATGCACAGGGAATACGAGTAATAGAAATCAAAAGGGATAGGGGGTGCGAGCAACCTTGAATAATTGCCGAGACACACTCGAAAGTGAAATGAAATGCTGCAAACCAATGGGGAAAGCACAAATATACCGCTGAAAAGAAAAAATAAGAAACTAATTTTTCAGGACCAAAAAGAATTTTCTGGGGCTTTTTGGGAGCAGCGGACTACGAGTCATTTCGTGTTTAAGCGCACTAAATGCGCTCATTGCTGGCGCAAAAAATGGACAGAACTCAAAGGCGGAGTCCTCAAACATCAAGAGCGCTGCGTAATGGGCGGAGAAGTTGAGCTGAGGAGATGACAAGCAACGGTAATGCTACAGTCGGATGGAAGTGCTGAAAACTAAGCGGAAAGTCAGGCAAAGTGGGTAAGACAAGTATCTGAAAACAACAAACGGCCGAAAAATTGCTGAAGGCGGAGGAAGACTGCCAAGATTGTCTCAAACTATCTGGAGAAAATTTTGAAGTTTCGGATATGGAACGCCCAAGAATAGCGATTATATTTACATTCGGACGGTGGTAAGCTGTACTGGGAGGCACGTTAGACAGGAGAAATTTTGCGTAAGGACATTCCTTGAATACACTAGAAAAGAATGTGCTCAATGGTGTCATTTTTGTTGTCACGGCTTGTAATCTTAGTGAGCAGTACGGGTAGGGAATATGAGGTGCGCAGGCCGTTCCGAAGACAGTAGTAGTCTCAGTTTCACCCAGTCGCAGAGATGCGAGTCGGGATATCCAGTGCGATAATCGGCGAAGTTTCGGTTGAACCGGCCAGAACTCGAGCGCCAGTTCTAGCTAAAAGTTTCTTAACAGGAATGATAGGGTAGCAGATTTGGAATCGCCATTAAGAGGACTGAAGCGTTAGCAGCGCGTTTGCTGCGGATGCGAGATCTGAAACGCAAGAGGGAAGTAGTCTGGCTTGGGTGCCAGCTTGGGGTTATAGTGATCATTGGATCGCGAAACATACCTGCAAAATAGTGCTTGTATTCCGTGGAATGTGGTAACTAGAATTGAACTTTGGTAGTAGTTTTAGGCGTAATTGAAGGTTAGGAGCTAACAAGAACTACCTTCTAGCCCTGCGAAGCCAGTGAAGAGGATAAGATGACACGTAGAGCAAGGACTACACTGGCCGAAGTTCTTTAAAATCACGGGATGCGATGACAGCTTGGATCCATCAAAAAGTACTTTGACATTTTTATTAGCCCACATCGAAAAAAGCTCAAAGGTCAGTTAACTAAGCCACTGTTAAAGAGGATATATCACTACAAGGGAGGTCGATGAGCGCATTGGCGTGGACGTGCGAGAAGGTGAGGAAGCAAGTGAAGAAGCCGAATCCCACGAATCCCAGATGATCTCAGCAAAACTCGGTCATAAACTAGAATTCTATCCCATGTTCTTAAGCCTCGTCTAGTCCAACGTTAGCTCGTGTCAGGTTAATTAAGAGTAGGGCATCCAGTAACTTTGCCAGCTAGGCTTTGAACTGGGCTAAATTTGGGCTCGATTGCAGGGAACTAGGGAGTTTGTTCCACAGTTCACAGTAAGCAGCTGTGAAGAATTTGGCCCTGATCGATAGCCGAGTCAGCGGCATTCCTAACGAGTAGCATCTAATACGAAGTGAAAAGGGGGGACTAACAGCGTCATATATGATGTTTGAAGCAGAGTGAATATTATTACGGCAAAGATTAAAGTAAAACGGAGGGTTTAACTTGACTCGACGAAGCCATGATGATTTAAGTTCAAGCAGCTCGCATCTTGCCCTGTAGTTTAGGCTGGATGAAGGACCTAGACGATTTTTGGCGAACGCCCGCTGCACCTTCTCGATTTTAATTCGATCGACTTAACGCATATGCGTGAAGATAACTGGGCAATATTGTAGGTGGGGCCTAGCATCGGACTAGGAGGTGATAATTATGCAGTCTTAAGATCATTTTAACGGTCCTTTTAGCTAGAGCGATCTGGTTGTGGGCTTGCCCATGGAAGTTGGAAGAGCAGGAGTATTGTAACCCTAAGTCCTTAACTGTGTGATACAAGAATTGGCATGCCGTTTATGGAGAGGGAGCGCGGAGGATCACATTATTCGTTCTGAAGTACGTTCACTTAGACGCTGACTAACGTGTTCGTCTACGGCGTACTTCGACGATACTGTTGGGGGACCTGCATAACCGTTTTACACAAACGAAAATACTATGAATGCAGTGGACAACTGGCGAACTTCGGTCATCCAGCGTCACCATATAGCAAGTGCTGCCATCAGTGAGTTTCGTGTGGTCGGCTGCCATTCTCCTCAACAAATTCTCATTGAGAGCAAAAATCCAAACATTGCTCTGAACGAAATGCAGATAGCAACTGCACTATTTAGCACTTCTCAACACGCACATGGAGGTGGATAACTGCAGGAAGTCCGTGTACATGTCTTCCGGCAAAACCAGTCTCAAGTCTAATAAACCGAGGTTCCGCAGAAATTTTCTGAATTCTGCTGCTGCTCATAAATCCATCTGCGTGAAAGACCGGCATAGAATTCGCACGAGATGAGGCCTTTTTATCTGCCAGTTGATTATTTAGAAGCCGAATGGGATTGAACCCTAGCAAACCTTATGGTTCAAATAAAGTCCGTTCGCCAGTAAGTGCTGAGCACATACTAAAATGAGCGCGGGTATCACTTAATCCGAATTCTGCTTTGTTTAATCCGGGGTAGTTTTTCCCAACCTCAGAAAAAACAGGCAGCTATCTGTAGACAAGCCCGAAAAAGAATAAGTGAGACATCAAGAAAAATTAACCAACATTTCACCATGTTTTAACGAGTGCACGTTCAGATAACCTCTCCTCTGTCTTCGGCTGTCGCTTTCATCTCTATCCTTTCGCTTGCAAAACCACGTGCTGTGGCTTATGTCAAAAATATATTTACCTCCCTACTGGGATTATTTCTAGGCCCTTATCCCAATTGGCCCTAGAAGGAGAAACAAAGCGGCTACTTCAATTTTGACGATATTGGCGGCTTTAAGGCCTACGGAAAGCTATGTCTGATGTGCCTTTAAAGGAGGGCTCCAAGATTAGTTATAGGGAATGTAGTTACACTGGAGCTTTCTTCCTCATCCACTTGAAGACAACTGAGGCAGCCTTGATCTTGCGGTATTCTCTGGACTGCAGCTGTTCTCGACGAATTCGGGAAAAAGATCGGGGTCCCGGATGTCCATTCCAGGGGTATTTTCCTAAATTTGCCTTGAAACCTTTGTCTTGTTTTTACTCAGCTATCCAGTTTCGGGATGTCTTTTCCGCCGGGTTATTTCGGAAAAGTCCAATGTTTCTCTTTGATTTACTGAGCTCTTCGTTATGGCATGTCTCCGGCTGCCTCATCCATCAGTTTCATTAAAATAAGCCTTACTAGCCGCCAGCCCTTCATACACAACGGAACTTACACCCATCCAATGCACAGGAGACTCTCGATGTCCAGAGGCTCCGTTATCCTTTTTCTCCGGACCTCTCATCGCCATTGATTCTTTTGTGCGCGATCCCGCATTTTTGAGGGCCAGCAACTCACCAATGGACGATTTGTTCTGTGATCGAATTTGCCTTTGCACGTCTTGAATTTTCATTGCCCATACAATTGTACACCACTATGATGAACAAAGCCTGCGCCTCGGCTACTCCGAGAAATAAACCGTTATTACTACCATTGCTGAACTGGCTAGTCCGTGCAATGGGCTTCAGGAGTCGCCACGTCTCTAGTTTTATGCAACATTATACTGGTTGTCTTTCATCCCGTACTTTTTATGCTGCCATTTTGGAACACTTTGGGTTGAAGCTTCCATCCCTCGAAGAACCATGTTATTAATTGCACAGCAATAATAATAATAATGGGTATATTTCTCGAAATTCGAGAGTAATGCACAAGGCAAGATCAAATTTACACACAGATGGCGCATTGGAAATCGTAAGACAAAATTTAGTCGTGAAGATGCTGTTTCTGTGCTCTCATAAACATAACCTGCAATAAGATGGGCTAATCACGAGTTTTCGGGCTTCAAATCAAAGCTAGATAATCCAATGCCAAAACTTCCTGGGGCTGACTATGAGTCATGCACTGCGAGTCAGTCCATGTTTAAACGCATCAAAGGTGAGCATCACCAGCGCATAATTTGGCTGGGGAGAAATGGTGGGTTAGAAGGTAAAACCTCGGTCAGGATTGCTGCTCCAGCAGTTAGCCCCGAGCTTAACTGTCAAAGTTTTCACAATCAGAAAAAACATGGCCCGATCTCCAAGAGGACGCGAACAAAACTATGTAAAATCCGGACGGCCTGTCTCAATTCACAAGAGCTCTTACCTGGCAAGAAGGTGTGTCATCTTTCCCAAGATATACCATCAGCTCCTTCCACAAAAATTCGAAAGCGCCAGGAACTAAGAGGTCAGGAAGGGATATCCAGGTAATCCCACCTGATAAGAGCCGAGTACCATGGCGTACAAAATGAAGTACAATAACGGCGCATTTACAGCGTCCAGTCTCAGAACCATTTTATACCGAATTCTGTGTCAATGCCCAGCAGTTCGCTGTCAGAACCTCCGTAGCTTACACAACCAACTGATCATTCCTTATCCTCGTTGGAATTTTTCCTCAAGTAAACAGTTGTACTTCTGTCAAGAAGTTACCCTTGCTTTGTGGGGAAGGAATGGTTTTCGCACCATGCTTTTTATCCGAAAAGGAAACGATGTGGCAATTTTGCTGTCTAATGTAATTAGCCTTGCCTCAAAACTAGGCCTCTTAACCTCAAACCTCCAAAACAAGGGAGGACCACCCAACAATCGCCGTCCCACTGGTTACACATCAATCTGTCATTATTAATAGACACACTGTTGACGGGAGAGCTATCCTCACTCTTACTGACCAGAAATCTCACTCACGAAGGGTAACATTAATCTCTTATTCCACGTCCATGCAAAGTCATCTCATGTGACTTGTTCAACTCGGTTAGATTGGCTGTCGATGAGGACATAGCTATAGTTATCGCCTTTGTTGACGAGGATTGGGTAATAAAAGCACCTTACTCATTTACTCAAAACACTACTTCATTGGAATATCTAGGCCAAGGAACGCTCTGCTTTCCCAATTTCTAACCGGATGATGATAAATATTCATTATTTACCACACATGGCAACCGGTCTTCGTAATCTATGGTGTAATATAATGCAACATCGTAGGCCCATTGGTGTCTGTCTTAGACCATCGATATCTTACCCGCGCTGTCTCTCGCAAGCATAAACGATGTCAACCAGTCCCTTGGGCCAATGGACGTGGCAGCCAGATTGTACTGTACGAGGTGCTGCTACCGTCTTAGATGAGAATCGCGGATCATGAGGCAGGCTGAGGAAGAAACAGGTGGAGATTTCAGTGGACTATCAGCGTTGCATTTTGAGGCCGCTGTTACGTCATCCAAGTGACCGAACTTCTGGTGATGACTGAACAAGTTCTCCCAACTTCCACTTAATTCATCAGTGTCAACATCATTGCTCCTCTCCATCGCCCCAAGGAGTCTTTCGTGCTTGCGTATTGTTTACTTTCGAATGATGTTCATAAATGGGTAAGTGAAGCGACCGCGGTCGAAAAAGTAATAAATGTAAATTGGCAAAACTTTTCCGCTGGAAATACTTAATTTTCAGACATTATTCTGTTGATATTCTCCCTTGACAGATGTGTGGGGACTTTTTACGCCGGAGGGTCCTGATTCACTCGTTGTACAGACATCGACTATTCGCCCGTCTAGTTACACTAGTAATGTTTCTCCCGCTGTGCATGGTCTACAGTAAAGAAAGATATTGTTTCCCGTCAAAAATCATTCATTTTGCATACGTTTACCCCTGTTGTTCAGGCTTATCAGCTATTAAAACAACCCTAATAAAACCCGATTCGCTTGAACCTTCATCATTATAAGATTTTCAAGGTTGGTGGACTCGGTTGCTTCAATACGGTGACCAACGGTCCCTTCATATTTCCGTTCAAGAAAGACAGTTTATCGCGCGGCATAAAGAGGTCCAATGTTAGTACCAGAAGGCATTCTGACGATGCATGCGTTAAACCAGGGCCTGCGACTACCGCTACCATTTGCCACTTTTGATGACGACAATTTCTCACAATCACAGCAGCATCCGCGTGATTCAACTGCATCCGGGAACGAGATCTCTGCCGTGTTTTCATTCAAGCATTGCGGTACTAGGAGGCTGTTCTCCAATGAGGATTTCAACTACCTTTCGAGTTGGAAGATCGTTTGTCTGGTATGTGTGCTGGACTGAGGCAAATTTGATATTTTAGCTGTTCACAGCAATTGCACATTTTAGTCTGCGACATGACCCGTGCCTATTTCACTTTAATGCTGTTTACAGGTTAGACAGGTCATGGTTGCTTAACCAGGTCTTCCTTCTTTTCTTTTCTCATGGAACTAGACCGGCGATTGGTGCTTTGGCCCCCGAAATGCTTTGAGAAGTTTGGCTTTATCGGTCGTCCTGTTTTTCATCCTGGGTTTTTCGAAGCTATTTTCAAAAATTTCGGCTTCGCTCCAAGAAAGGTCTGGTCGCCTGCCTTCTCTCGGACGACCAGACTGCGTCGGTTCGGACGGAAAATTCAGACAACGGCTCTGGAAATCTTGTCACAAGCAACGAGCCGGGCCACTTCACCGCGAGCAAGCGAAGCCGCCGGTCAGTGCTCAAAAGAAAGTTTACCTATACGTACATGACATGCGCACATTCGTTCACGTCAAACTGGGAACCACGGGTTTGGATTTGCTCCCGACAGCTGTTTCAAGACTTCACATTCTACGCCCACCTCAATCTGCAAACCAAGCTCGTAGCTTCCAGCTTGACATCGACCTTCCTGACCATCAGTTTCTTTACCATGTGCTCTGCCCTCAGATATCAAATTGGCGACATCTCCAGTTGGATCTGCTTTAAAGCGCACTCAATCAACAAGCTTCCGCTTGCGCGGTAAGCCCGAGAGTCTACTATTTCTAGGCGCCCATACAGCCGGGTGCATTTCGCCGTGGTTTCCTCCCTCTATGCATATTTATTTTTAATGATATTTCGGCGTTACAATGGGACAGATGCACGGATTGCGTGTGTTGCTTTCTCAAGTCTTCTCTGTTCTATCCAATGATTGGGCTCCAGCAACCGCGACGTTAAAATCCGATGGGAGACAAATTCTGGTTTGCATTCTGGAAGTCATATGAAAGTGAGAATGCAACCGCCTTGTACATGGAGAAAGTTGTTTAAGGCAAGCGATCTCACAACTTTTGTCCATTCCCGGTACAACAGGGCAGTTGTCGCTTGTTACGGCTAATCTAAAGGAAACACTGTTACTCTCAGTGTTCAACCGGCTGTTCCACAACTCACAATCACCGGAACCAAACGAGGTCTAGGAAACCCCATTATATGAACGAATAACGAATAATTCTGAGTCGAACGCATTAGCCACTACGCTACCGGGCAGGCTCTGAACGGTTTGTTGAACTTTACTACATCATGTTGCACCTATCCATCACTGACTTGCACGGTTACTGTCCATTAGCTCACAGCGATCGACTCCTACTGGTAGATGACTTCTCTGCAGGTAGCCTAAGCACCACGAAGGCTTTGGATATGACCTACAGAGCTTGATTACTTGATACATTTTAGTAGTAGGAGATTGAACGTTTCCACGAAATAATTCGCCATGATGAATTATTTCATGAAAACATTTAGTCTCCTACTACTAACAAATAACGAATAATCAGGCGGGAATCAGTTTACTACGGTATCCAAATTGCTTCAATAATACACGTAAAGGTGAGCGTACGAGACCGTTTTATCCTGCAAATGGATCGTATAGAGGGGCAAATAACAACAACGACAACAGCATTGCTCAACGGAGCGAAAGCTTGAGAGGAACCGAAAGCAAATTTCAAACGAGATGATGGAAACAGGCAAGTAGTCGCAGTGCAGCGGAACTTGGATTTGTTCTACCAGATAGCTTGTTTAACCGAACGTTGACCGCCAAACGCCATCGCCATTTGCACGTAACTGATTCACACGTGGCTTGCGTGCTTCTGTTACAAACATACTCAACCTGCTATCGCTTCCGACTGTCTTTTCCTCGTACCGGTCGAGTTTCGGGGTTGCCAGTATTGCAGTCGTACGGGGCCGAGCAAGAGTGACGCACGAGTTGTCACAAAGGTTAAAGGCAAGCAAAACATAATAAGAAAATCGCGGTAGGGCAATCTGTTCCGCAAATTGGTCAGCACAAAGTGACTGACTGGTCACGTGAGTCTCTATTCCTTTTTGCTGACTCCCGGTTTGCTTTTTAAGGTTGAATATCACCACTGTTTTTTTACCGGGCGTGCAAATTGCTCTTACGTGCTGATACTTACTGGCCGCGGTTTTCAATCAATATTTTTTGGCATCTTTTTCTCGCTACTTTTTTTCGTTTTTAAAAATTTAGTGTCATGTCCACATAGCGAAAACCGTCACCAGACCTAACAGCAGGCTAGATAACTCTCTACATATCGTCGTTAATGCCGTCTGATCCTTAGCTCTGGTCAACGTTAGTTAATTTGTAGTTCGAGAATTATTGAATGACCAGCAACGCCAGCCGTTTCAAATGGGTGGCTGGCCGTCTGTTTTCAGAAGTAACCCTTCAGGTCAGGGATATCATCGTATCTTCTTGTAGTTACGACGCGTTGAAACGGGCGGTTATAACTCGGACTGCCCCTACGGAAGATCAACGCATCCGACGACTACTTCAAGGGATGGAGCTGGGAGATAAAAGCCCTCAGAGTATCAGCGGGAAATGCGGTGTCTCAGGAGCGCAACGTTCGGCGACGACCCGATGATTAGAGAGCTGTGGCTCCGACGGCCCCTACCACAATTGCCTCCGTTGCTTAGTACTGCCCGAAAATACTAACTAAAAAAACAGCCAAAATTGCTGGCGATATTATATCGCCCTATATCCCGATTACCTCAATATTGAATAAATTTTCATCCCCGAGAACCGCATCTCCATCTTTGCACGACGAATTAACAATCATTCCGACGAGGATAGACGCATCGTTACAGCGACTCAGTAGATAGAGACCGGCGACGGGATCAGTTTAGCCCTCGTCGCGGCAGGCGCGGTAGCTCCTCTCCTAAGCGACACTTCCTGCCATCCGCGGAAGGTTACTGTAAGTATCATAACCGCTTTGGAAACTTAGCAAAATGGTTTGACCCCGGTTGCACATTTTCGGGCAAGAAACAAGGAAACTAGTGTACCGGTTCGTGGTCGCGGCACACGAAACCTGGCTAGCTACTAATTGTCGCCTTCTTAACGTCAAGGACTTGAGGACAAACAGGCTAGTCTTGGTGGATACAGGTGCCGAGGTTAGCCCAATCCCCGCGACTCGAGCAAATTGATCGCTGCACAGGCGGAGAGGCTGTGAGCTGCGAACGGTACCCATATCCACACTTACGGACATCGTTCCCTCAATCTCGACCTAGGCCTGAATCGTAAATTTCATAGGGTTTCCATCGTCGCTGACGTTGCGTATCCCATTATTTGCATAGACTTTCTTCAGCATTTCGACATACTAGTCGGCGCTCGGCACAGGAAAATAGTAGACCGTCGCATGTCGCCGACCATGACCGGCTTGTGCGAACTTGTCAAACAAATCGCGCTAAACCGCCGGCCCGAATGCCATACAGCAAGCTACTCTGCGACCAACCGGGCATACTGCGACACGCCGGCCCACTTCCCGCCGTCAATCCCAAGAAAACTCACCATATAGAGACCACATAACCCTAAAATTTAGTGGGCTTCGTCGCCTTGCTCCTGAAAAATTTCGCTTGGCCAAGGCAGAATTCGACCACATGTTGGAACTAGGCATCATTCGACCTTCCAGTAGTTCTTGGGTCTTTCCGCTTTAGATAGTCTCTGAGCCCAATGGCGACTGGCGACCAAGTGGAGACTACGGGGCACTGAACAGTGTCACCGTTCCCAATAGGTACCCGATCCCCCAATTACATGACTTCACTTAGTCGCTGTCAAGTTGCAGGATCTTCAACCGCATAGACTTAGATCGAGGAGAAAGACGTACCAAAAACTTCGGTGGCCACACCTTTCGGACTGTTCGACTTAGTGAGTATGCCCGTAGGGCTCAGCAGCGCAGTCCAAACTTTCCAAAGGTTTATGCACAAGGTCACACGCGGGTTGTAGAATGTGTATATGTACTTAGACGATATCCTAGCAGCTAGCTGCTCGGCGGAGCAACAATCCGCTCACCCACGGATTCTGTTCGACCGCCTCAACAAACATGGCGCAAAGATTAACGCTTCGAAATGTGAGATTGGAAAACCCAGCGTCACAGCCCCAGGGCGCCTCCGTTCTTCCTCGGGTATAGCTCTACTGCCAGATAAGGTCACCGCTATCCAGGACTACCCAGAACCTCATTCGAATCGGCAGTTACGGCAATTTGTCGGTATAGTTAACTTCTACCGGCGTTTCATTCCTAATTGCGCAGAAACAATTACCCCCCTTACAGATCTTTTACGCGGAATTAAGCGCAAGTTCGCATTTCCCTAGGCTGCGAAACAGGCTTTCATTTCCGTCAAGGATGCTATCACCAAAATTGCACTACTCGTACATCCCGACCCGGCGGCAACCATATCTCTGATAGCGGGCGCCTCAAACACTACCTTCGGAACTGCACTTCAGCAGTACACCGAAGGTTCTTGGAAGCCTTTAGCATTTTTTTCCAAGCGGCTGCAGCAGGCAGAGACTAGATATAGCACGTTTGGCGGGGAGTTGCTCGCGGTCTACCTGGATGACCAACACTTCGGGCAGGCACTACAAGGTCGTCCATTGAAGTTGCTCACAGATCACACACCGCCGGCATAGGCGCTGCATTCAGCCTGTGGCCGGTACTCGCCACGCGAGATCCGCCATTTAGACATTTTTCACAGTTCACTGTGGACATAAGACATGCCGACAACGGCAGTATTTAGGTGCTTACCACCAAGTCGAACATCCACCAACGATCACGAGCACCATTTCCAACAGTTTTTCACTGCCATAAACTGTCTCAGAAGAAGCCCAGAACCGAGGCGATTCCACGGACTACGGCACGACGACCATCTGTCCCATGGTCGACATCATGCGGGCACCAGAGGACAAAGAGAACCCGAGGTCAGACGCTCACATTCAACCCCACTTGGCGAAGATTCTGGAAGAGGGTGAGGCCCGTGGGTGTGGGACTCGGTCAGCTCCACCGGTTTGACCGACGCACATCGGGCGGGTAGCTCGGCTGCGGCGGTGTGCGGGCGCAGCTAGGCCAGATAAACGCACCTTCTGTATTCACCTCCTAACGGTGTTTTTCACGTTGGGTGTCCGGCGCACGGTCAACTCCCAACAACTAAAACCCACGGGACCACCAACACAACGGCAAAATTTCCGACTGGTTATCAATGCCTAGTCCCGAGACATCCGTCAGTTTCAGGCTTCTTCCGTATGGCCCCAATTGAATTCCTTCTCCGACGGTCTTCAAGGAGGAGGAGCCTGTAACGGAAGTTGGATTTTCTCCACCAGATAGCTTATTTAACCGAACGTTGACCGCCAAACGCCATCGCCATTTGCACGTAACTGATTCACACGTGGCTTGCGTGCTTCTGTTACAAACATACTCAACCTGCTATCGCTTCCGACTGTCTTTTCCTCGTACCGGTCGAGTTTCGGGGTTGCCAGTATTGCAGTCGTACGGGGCCGAGCAAGAGTGACGCACGAGTTGTCACAAAGGTTAAAGGCAAGCAAAACATAATAAGAAAATCGCGGGAGGACAATCCGTTTTACAGCAGTAGGGAACGGAATAGGAAGATACTCACACAAATCTTGGTCAAATTTACCGTTAAATCCCACAGTTTGCTATAACTATAAACTCAGCGGAAAGTCCACTGGCTTTCAATATCATTTGGCAGATAAATCCGACAGAACCTGTATGATGCGCCTTCAAACGAGGGTAAACCATCATGTATGATGTTGATACATGAAGAAGGGAAAATTCAATGAATAATTAGAACACTGGAACTCAGATTATTCAACATATTTTCCCAGGGAAATTTGCAGGAGCTAAAAATATCCACTGACAGGTACAAGCTGACCCTTTGAAGTCCGTTTGCACTGTCCAACATTTAGGTCAAATTCAGCCAGTCACCATTCCCCCCCGGTTCTGCGCGATACACGTGCTTGGTACCACATGCAGGCAACGCATAGGCGGCCGATAGGCGCACTTCACCTCGATAGTGACCCTCACGATGCCATCACGCCGACAATCCCGGGAGGAATCAGAGGCCCGGGCTACAATGCCCATTAAAAGTCATGGCACTGAAGCTTAGTGGAATTTTAGCCATTTTTTATTTTTTTCTTCCTCGTTTTTGAAGATCTCCATTACGACTCAGGAAATCTTTTCACATGGCCGTGATCCTCCTTGGAATACTCAAAATCCCAGAATAATATGCAACCACGAGCCACTTGGTCCTCTGCACTGGGTGCTCGCCTACTGCAGTCGTCAGTTAAAGCCGCAACTCTCCTGGAAGATGCTTCGCTGGGACCCAGAAGACGGTAGTCTATCCTTTTTGGCTTCATGTTTATCGGGATAGTTACTTGCTTTTGTCAATTGTCAAATCTTCCGAACCGCAAGAGTCACCCGTCATGAGTGCTGCTGTACTAACATTAAATGTCCTTTCGGCTTGTGCAGAGAAATTCAAGAGATCTCCACCGAGTACATGCTAACCTTGCAAAAGGTTTCACAAAACCTTTCAAAAAGATAAAATCCTTCTTTCCAAGCTCCCACCCAGCGGCTTGCTTCCAAACGACAAAACGTTTACTTAAATTCCAACGAGAAGTTTATTGTTCCTGGTTGCCGCAATTTGCGGACGCAAACGTTAAGTTTGTTATAAGCGCCCTTGAATTTACTGCAGTTATTGCCCATGATTTTCTTCGACTATTGGCACGTTGCCTGAAACGCAGTAATAGCTTGCATAAAAGCGCCAGTTGACGTTTGATGCGCGACGTCAGCGTGAACCCCTCGGATACTGGGGCTGGTAACTAAATACCCGTAACGTTTCTTCTTGTACCTGCCACCTAATGTTCAGGGATCCAAAGGAGTCTACCAAGCAAAGGCGAAACCATATCCAGCAGACCCGACTTCCTTAGGAGGAAACTTTGGCATTTGCTGCGTGCGTTATGAGGCCGGGTATCCTGAGCTTATAAAACATCCACCCAAAAACCTACGAACGGCATATCGGCCGTGAAAAACCCAGATACTCCATTTGATAACACCTGTTAAGTAGCCTGTTCCAACAAGCCCTTCTAATTCTCGGTGACTTCTACCGGAGATATCCAGGACTAAGGGCTTATTGAATAGTATGTCGTATGTTCGACTTCCTCTGAAAGACCAGACCATTGAGGTTGACTACCAAGGCAAGCAACGCCTAGTCACGGTAGGATTGGGCTGCCGCAGATGGCTGTGCGCCGGCGTAAACACATAATCCGGATCTCGTTCCTGGAGTGCTCACACTGCATCTGGTGAACGTTCACGCTGCACTCATAACAGTACAGTGGGACGAATATTCCGTATCTAGCCCACAGTCAAATGTGCTAATCGCACCCTCATACCATTTTGCCCTTTACAAAAGATATCTAAATGCTGCCTGAGCCTGAGCCTCCGTGGAGGCGACATTGATAATGCAATCCTGGAGGATAAAAGGTGACTACATCAGATGAGACCGCTTTGTATTCGGACGCACGTTCTGAGGTAGTAGATCCCGCTTGGGACTGTTCCATCGGAACTTCGTACTGCGAGTAATGGCAAGTAAACAAAGCCGCCGGGCCTTCAAATCAAAGTTTATATTCATTGCCGCCCCTGTTGGTACCCATCGGGACCAGATCGGCTTCATTTTTCCTGCTCGACAGGTGTCGTAAATGATAAAGTAAAAAATACCACCTCATCTTTGCAATCCTTTTGGTTACGAACGCAGCGAATTGTATTGTCTCATTTTTTATGTAGTTTAGCGTTACCTTAGGGTCGGCCCAAAATGAAACCCCTTCGATCGGAACGTTGCTTCCTTTCCAGTTTGACCTACGTAGTCCAATCGCCAGCACCGCGGACGCGAAATCCAGATTGGGAATAAAAGCGCATTTCAGTGGGGATACTAGGGACTAACTCATGACCAGGGAACATTTCCAACTGATATTCACATCCACTCAAAGGTAAACGACAGCGCCGTATCGAGCTTCGGAAGCGTCACAAAATTTAGACAATTCCACCGATCTCGACGCTTCCTCAGCGACCAAAGGTACGACCTTGGTGTCTGAATGCGGCTTGTCTGTTCTAGAACCTTCGAGCATTATGACCTCCTGGGTATCACCTCTGGCCCAAGGGGCACATCCCAGCACGTACCTTGTTCACACAAACGCTAAAAATTTCCTTGTTGTAGGTGCATAAAATCCTATCCATCCGAAGAGACTACGCCACTCCTCGTCAAGAGTTGTCATCCATGTTTTTAGTCAACTAAGAAACTTTATGGTTACTCTTATTGCAGCTAGAGCCTTTTCTAGTCAGAAACGTTGGCTCAGCTTTTCTGCGCACTTTATTTTGACCGAATCCCCAGGTAATAATTTTGCTGATATTTTACTTAAGGTTAGGCTGATATTTCCAGCTGTGGAGTGACCAGCGGCCAAACACTATTATACTGTGCACCGCCATTAATATCGATAAGTCCATTGGTAGCTTGTCTAATTACATTCGCCAGTTTCCATACCTACTGACATATCCTGCAGCTCAAAACTAATGTTACGTTTAGGCTGTTTGGCATTTTTGCCGCATTCTCGCATTTACTTGGTTAATGACATCCTCACTTGGCGTTGGCCTGGAGTGTCAGTTTTATTATGTTTTCAACACGGATAGACCACTTCCTTCCATTAAATAACAACGCTCTATCGTATTCCCAGTTGAGTCCTTTGTTGATGCCATGGCTTACCTTTGACTGACACAGAGCTATAACTGAAACAATCCCAATTTAGACACTGCATTAATATATCGATCAAAACCTCCAGGCCGATTTTTCCCATTTTTTGATTTTATATACCTATTGGTCTGTCTGCATGTCTTCTTCAACCTGCAGTTCTACACCTGTGATTGCTCTCCTTATCATCAATTCCGTCGTCATATCCAAAACACCTCTGACCTCTTTCGCAAGAGTGGTGATCTTTAGACATGAACTTACCAACAACATGGCTGCTAGACACATCGCATCCACGCCGTCAAAGCCCATCCTCCAACGTGCACTGGTAATGACACTGACGTGGTCGTAAAAACTAGTATTAAAGTACGGAAAAGTACAGAGGATTCTTGAGTCAATCAACAAAATATCACCAAAAGATCCACTGGCCATAAGGCAGCGTGCTCCCACCTACGTCATCAAAGCACTGCTGGATTGGTTTCTCCGGGATTTATGCAGCAATAACAAAATGTCATAATGCTGGGATTTTTTAGATTCCTGACCGCATCCTATTAGATACGCTGAAAAATGCTGTCTTTTCTGCTCGCAAAATGACGAAACATAATCTCCCCATTTTAGGCTACCTAAAAAGAGTTAAGCAGATCCAACTCAGTACTATTCTAATTCCTCAGTCCCGCTCTTGCAAAACCATTTATGAGAAATCAAATTACGTTTGACCCATCGACGTCCTCTAAGGCCACCGAAATTAAGTCAGACAAAACCTTTATTCAGAGGGTGGTTCCTAGACTGCATACAAGCGAGAACCCCAAAACGGTTCCATTGAAAGAAAAGTCTTCTACGCTATCTGCCTCGGTTGGGAGTTCATTACCCAGACAGGTCCTTGGGGCCCCTCTACCACAATAAGTGTTGACTTAGGCAAATCGTCCTCAACTTTATCACTACCCGTCCTTAAAAACGCGTGCATAAACCCCTCCCCCCGCCGCTTACTCAGTAGGCCGAAAAGACTCCTCCTCTTCCGACGAATCCTAAGTGTGTCGTCAATCGAACTTCCTCTTGTCCCACCCAGACACCTAAAACTCTAGTTGTCGAAGATGAACCTGCGATCACACACGCAAGGAGCAGTAAAGTACTTCCCGGGGTAACAACACTGGCATTATAATCTCAACGGTTAAGTTACTCGGACCCCATCTACTTCATCTCCTGGTTTCCCCTGTCACCCTGCTGCGTTGATCCTTGGTTATAAGCTTACCGAAATTCTTCTACTTACCTGTAATTTCACGAGGGGCAAAAAGTCGCCATCGAGAAAACTTTCGTGCGCGGAAAAAACGTGGGCTTGCAACATAAATTTAAAGACAGAAATGCAACGGCTGATCCCTACCAAAGGCTTGCGCTGTTGCACCAGATGGGCCAGGACGACTGTCTGTGGCCTTCATTTTGCCAACCGCCAATATCAGACAACCAATATTGCAACTTCGGCTTACTAGCGCCCGGGACCAAACGTCTATTTTTGCTCACAATTACCATTCCATAAATTTCCCCTTCCCCTTTCCCTCCTTGACCACCAACATCTCATTACTCTCATTCCGAACTACTCCCCTCTTTCCCCCTCCCAGAGCTCCAGAATATACCACCCACGCTCATTAATCCTGAATCTTCATGCACCACCTGTCTTCGCAACCCCAAGACCCGACTCGCCTCGAAGGCAACAGAGACCAAAATAATTTCAGCTTCTTAAAAAGCTGCGCTGTGTCCGTCAACCTGAATATTTTCTTTATCATTGGGTCCTGGTTTCACGAGGACGCACCCAATAGTGCAACCTCCAATGTGAGTCAGCAACCTTTTAGATACGACGGAAGCGAAGGCCGTGGGTCGGTTGCCTCTTACAGGTAAAGCACGATCAACCAACATCCTTTCTGAGGTCTTCTACACACGAACCAATCCAAGAAGCGGCTCACTATCAAGAGGTTATCTTGTGCTGTTCATATAGTCCTCATTTATCGTCTTCCATTTCAAACCGAAACAAGACTGTCCCTTAGCGGAAGAATTCGACGACCTTGCTTTCCACTCATCGAAATCCAAAAGTATTGTAGAAAATTTCAATTTACTCGGCTTATTTTGGTCCACGATAGCAGCAGCAACAAATCAAGCATTCCTTGTCTCCCGTCTACATCATGGTAGTTGGATTCACCGTGTAAGATAGACCAACAGAAATACTGACACATCCGACCTCATTTAACACCTGCCAATCAACGCACCTCGGCTTGTGTTGCGAGAAAATTTCCAGGAGCAGCCACAATGTATTTAATGGTAGGATCAGAATCCGTGCTCCCTGCCCTGGACATCTTATCCACACAACTCACCCGCTTTGTCTTAACTGGCAGATCCTTCCCTCACCAGTAAACCAACTTGATTGGGGAAGCTTCTTCTTAGCGACTACCCCCTAAGAAGGCCTCGGAAAAGTTTTATGTCAAAATGGCCGGCGACATTCTGAAAAGTGTCCTTAACGAACTATTGCCCAGAAACGAGAGCTCACAAATTTCTTCTTTTAAAGCCAAACGTGTTAAGTTACGGTAGCAACTTTTACTAGCAGCTAAATTGTCAAAGTTCATCATTTGCATTTTCTGTCCGACGCTATTTAGCGCCTAACTGAATCATTTCTCAGGAAAGGGGACAAAAAGCTGAGACATCAAAATCACCCCAAAAAGCTTTCGAAATTGTACAGGGTAAGATCTCGTGATAGCAATCCTGTAGTGCAATTCTTAGCTTTGTCGGATGGTCAGTTTCTGCCAACACCAAAAACCAAAGCAGGAGACTAAAATTGATATTCTTCCTTTTCCATGGCCCCAGCTGCATCCAATGACCCACCGCAATCATGGAATATTATTAATTGCGCGTTATCTACTGCATCCTCTGATGTTAGGACCATCACATGAGCCCAGCTAGCTTCAAGCCGGGGACTCGTCGAGGCTCTGATGGCGTCCCCCGGCAGGTCTCATTGGTGGCCCTGACTTCCCCTCACCAATGCTCAGTTTCTCTACACTTTGAATGAACCCTGGCGTGGTCCCGATTAACTAGAGACACTATAATAAGTCCCCTACAATAAAAATGATCTCTGCATGAAATTGTTTAATCATCACTTCGTTAACCACAAGCCTGTTGGCTCCAGGTTGATAGAAATATTAGCCAAAGATTCCTCCTAGCCTCCAACCTGGACAGCAGGATTTTCTCCAATCTCGCTCCTGCACTACCTGTCACTTTGATATCCTTAACTTTCTGACCAATCTAGCGGATCGGATTATGGCTTTCGCAGTCATCTACCTCTATATGCCTATGCCTTTTGACCGTATCCCACGTCAGCATCTTATATCTAAATTCGGCTCACTCTGAATCACCAATCGCCTATCCTGGATGCCTTCCCACCTAATCCGAAAATAACACAGGTGGACTCCAGTGACGGTGCACTTCTAATCTCACACTTACTACTTTTGGCGTTATAAAGGATAGCGTATTAGGTATCTTGTTATTCCTTACATATACTGCTGACTCACTAACTTCAGTATCTCACGGTGCCACCTTTCCCTTTGCTGATAACAAAGGTAGATTATTCCCTTAAGATCAACTAAGTCGGACTGCGGTCAGAAAAATCTGTGGTGATTTGTCTGCTTTAGACTGTTGATGCACTTTCTGTGTGATTTACCGTCCTGTCTACAACACCGAGGAATTTACACAAAGCTTTACGCTACCTAACGGTTCAGTTTTGCTACGCGGATCTCCTGTCATCCGTAGACCCACAATTCGTGACCTCGGTCTCAATTGCTCGGTTTCTCTAAGTTTCTCGGGGCATGCAATTACTCCATCGGTTGATGCTGGGCGAAACATACGTCTGATATTTGCACAATTAAACTGTCCGATGGCATCCCCTGCGTTTATAAAAGACACTTTTCACCACTCCATTAGCGTGGTACTTTGATATAGTCCAGCATGTCAAGGTCGGACAGGATACCCCTTGAAATTATTCCCAGACGTTTCATCAAGTAAGTGCTTGTTTCGCCACTTACTCTGCATTAAAAAGAACGCCGTTTAGCTCTCAATCTGAAGCTACTCTGACCAAACCACCTAAGGTCAACCTGAAGTTTCTACATTACGTGGTGAATAAGCACTCCTTCTCTACAGACTCACCTAAATTCTTCTCCACCAGCCCCTGCCCCTCTTGTCACTAGTCTTTAACCATCTACACAGAAACTACCCCATCTTATTTAAGATCGCACATTTTGTTTTATTCCAACCTTTGGAACAAACATCCAATTTACATTTGCCGCGCACAGAACAATTCCAAATTTGAGGCTCCCATAAATGCTCACCTGGTTGTCACCCAGGTCCTTCAAACGGCCAAAACCCATAGCTCAGAAGAGCATGCTTAGAGTCATCCACCGACTTTTAATGTCTAATCTGACGCCTTCCTCAACCCCACAATCCGCATTATCATACCTGGATCCGGTATCAGAAAATACGATAACAGAGTGGCATTAAACCTTTGGTCAGAGATTATCGTCTCACGTAAGTTTATGCTGTGTTTCGTTTGCCTCCCTCTTACTGAACTCAGTCAGTCACCCTACCTCCGTTTGAAGGCGCAGTGCAGTTATCTTGTCCCAAGTGGTCCAACTTATCCAATAGCCGCTTTCGTTCTGAATCTATTTTGCCTTTCCTCTCACGTCATTTATTTCCCCATCTGGATTTACATCTCACAGCCCTTTGACCAAAACATAAAGCAAGTCGTCGTTTTCCTCATACTATTTATATGACCTACCTAAAATACTGTTCGAACCAAGAAAAATGAACAGGTTTTGTAATGTCTCTTCTATAACCCCAGGCACGTGCTCCATAACACCTTTTGTAAGCCTCCGTTCGATTGCTCATTTCTACTTTTCTCTTCCATGGACCTAAGCGGCGTGGCCCTTGCCTGCAACAAAAAAAGCAATGACTCGCAAACGTGGGGAAGATAAGCAACACCCAGCATCTGCAAAGTAATTGCCAGTAAGTGCAAAATTACGATCTGGGGGAAGACCTGTGGAATGTTCCTGTATGGACTGAGCCACTCTTCTGCTACGAAAAAAATGAAAACAAAAAACTGAGCTCTGAAAGAGGTGAGCCACGGTCAATACGGTTTGTCTCCCACCAGCCTAAACCAACTTCTGCGAAAGGAATTCCCCAAACTGCCCGTGTTCATCGGACTGGCTACTGGTTCTTAGACTGTGAAATTAGCGCACTGGACTTTCCAATTTTATTTTTGGTCCTGCTCACCTAAGTTTCCACCCCATTACCACTGTCTTCCTCCTGCACGCCAAGAACTTATGCTCACGTCCTCCACAACTGCTGTCATATAATAACGTTCAAGCGGCTTTACACTATCTCCGGAATTTGTCTTTTACAGGTAAAGATCTATTAGAATATGTCTGACATTGGAAAGTGCCAATATTCTGTCAGTACTGGTTATTCTGAACCGGCTGAAGGCAAATCTCATTTAGTCCCTAATCCATTCTTTTTCTTTAAACTGTGCCAGTGACGGTCCCACCCAACCTTCCCCGCATCGCTTTAACTTAGTAACGCTAAATCATTTTCTTTGCCTTCCCTCCTTTGGATGCTCACTGACCGATGGACTAATTTTTAAATTTCTTCCCTCTTAGTTTCCTTCCCAGTCTTAACCTTTTGGATTTCTCTCTCACTGTCAACCTTCGTGTTCTCCACTGCATTATACACGGTCCAGATGGGAATCTTACCTTCTGTCCCGGTCGCATTCACCAGGTTACCTAAGGCCCAAGCTCCAACACATCCCCCGTATATCGACTCAACCTTTATGGTCCACACCACTCCATATGAAAGCGCGAAACTACCGCATGTACTTATATAATTCGGAAAGTGCATAATAATTTCCCTCACCGCCAACCAAGCAAATGAAATCTTTTGAACTATTTTAAAGATTGATGCACTCATGGAACGTCACTATGCTCAAAAGCTGTCCAATTCGCAGACGTGTTTATGCCATGGATATGCCTCTGAACTAGGGACCGCGTAATGTAACCCCACAAGGCAATCTTCATGGGCTGAAAATAATGCTAACCACACATTTCGACCATTAGATATACCTAGATGGGAATAACAAGCCATCGCGTTGACAGTGGAAATCTGCAAAAGAAAGCCAAAAATAAAGCTTGCGGTTCAATTATCGTTGTAGCTCCAGATATTCTCTCCAATTCCTCATATGTGGCTGTTATTCTAAATATGACCAAGAAGAATTCAAACTCCGAATAGTCCCACAGAGCACATTGAGAAACAACACAGTGTGAAGAACAAGCTCGTTTTCAGTTATTCGTAATCATGCCAATGCATAACACTGTATATGATTCACTGCAAAAGAAAGGGGATGATAGGCTACAGTTCTATTAGTAAAAATAAGTCCACTGTTGAGTGAGTGAGTGAGTGAGTGAGTGAGTGAGTGAGTGGGTGTGTGTGAAACGATGGTGGTAAAAATTATAGGTTGGGCGGATGCGGTTCACATCGACGACCCAATTCTGTAAGGGATTCGATAGGTTTTCGGGGGTGCCGAGTGGGCCAGGGGAGCTTCAGTGTTTGCACGAA
>LUCM01008441.1:115512-184094 GCA_008360955.1 Fasciolopsis buskii
TTCGTGCAAACACTGAAGCTCCCCTGGCCCACTCGGCACCCCCGAAAACCTATCGAATCCCTTACAGAATTGGGTCGTCGATGTGAACCGCATCCGCCCAACCTATAATTTTTACCACCATCGTTTCACACACACCCACTCACTCACTCACTCACTCACTCACTCACTCACTCAACAGTGGACTTATTTTTACTAATAGAACTGTAGCCTATCATCCCCTTTCTTTTGCAGTGAATCATATACAGTGTTATGCATTGGCATGATTACGAATAACTGAAAACGAGCTTGTTCTTCACACTGTGTTGTTTTTTAATTCAAACTCTCACAGAAAGAAACAAAGGAATTAATTCTGATTCTAAATTGACATCTAATATTTCGGTTGACGTGATGTATACCACTTTTCACAGTCCCTCTCGCCCCTGATGACATTTATTTCTTTCGCGCCTTCAAACAATGGTTCTTCTTGATCCACATTATTGCCCCGCTCTTTTTTACACTTCCAAAAGCGTCTTTCTCATTTTCTTAGCAACAAAAACTATCGTTAAAAATAAGACATCTAGCTTCCGTCACTCGTCTGTTGTCCTCAACCTTCCTTTATTTCAGTTGTTTCGGCCAGGTTCGACAGTCGTTGTTCTGTCACTCATGATTCATTAGTTTTCTGTGTTGCAGAGTAACTTTGCGAACAGTCTCTAAACTTGTTAAGCGTTGACTACTTCGGCAACGTCGCAACATTTTCCCCTGCCCTCCAGACGAATTTTGTGCTTGAAATGCGCACTGTTGATGCGTGTGAATGCTGAGCTCTGTACTAAACATGACTTATGCTTACGTCCTGGTAACCATGGCTAATCGTAACAATCAGTCTTTTTGCTTTTATCTTTGAACCGTACTGTTTGATAAGCTGTGCAGTACTACTGTAACGTTTGATCACACAGCCACGCATGTCACTGGAAATCTTCAATAAAAACCCCCCGGATGCACGGGAGGTTTCAAAACTCGAAAGGGTGCCTGAATACGTCTTTCTCAACGTCCTACGTCAAACCTGATTTATAGTGAGTGGCAAACATAGAAAACTCAATGAACTTAATTCGCGAACCTCTTTCAGCACAAGGAAGGCCATACAACACGTTTCGGCTCTTAGCCACTCACCTGACCAACTCAAATCCCCTGTTTTGACAGGGCACACATAGAGTCCACGAAATTATTGGCTTCCGATTCATCAACCACTAACGTAGAAACTATTGGCCACCGCCTGGGAGTTAGCTAAAGGTTACTCTTGTCCATTCACCGTGCCGGTATTTCTTAAGGCAAAACTCGAACAGAACAGAAAATAGACCTATAGGAAAGGATGGACAGTGACTCTATATTCTCTTGAAATCTCTGCAAGATACCCGGTTTTATACCACAAATAGTGGGGTTTAACCTGATCCCTTTCTGGGAATCGTGCTTTTAAGAAGGTGTCTTTTGTCAGAAAGAAGTGACTGGAAATTTTCTAAAATATTTTGACAACACAACTAAATTTGCTAAAAATTTAGGACCGGCAACAGATGGTCATTCAAGTAGTGATCAGTGAACCTAGCCCAGAAGTTGAGAATGGACTTAATTTTCTCAGGCCTTTTTGGTGTGGCCACTGCACGCTGCAGAAGAGACCAAAACAGAGCCCCATGACTTACTCATGAAGTTGGCATGGCCTGCCGTTTCTTCTGATTCCTGTCAATGGCGGCAGTTTACTCTACTTTAAGTTCGTTCTCTCTAGTATTCACTAGTGGATGCAAAAGACAGTGGGCGCAAACTCGATTGCGTAGACCACGGAGGTGTTCATCTCTCCAAGGTAAATCTACGCATGTCTGAGTTTAACTCTCTTCTCCAGAATATCTATAACATGCTGCTCCTCTGTTGAGGACTTGGTATCGAATGAACTTGTCTTACGGTTATCTTCGTCACAGAACATCCTAGGATCTTCTTTCATCTCTTCCAGTGGTCTGTGCAACGCAAAAAAATAACAGCTGTCTACGGTATTTACTCAACGAAGCCCTTTAAACCCAACCTAGCGGGGCTCTGTCGACGAACTGGTCTCTTTTTATCCACTGCGATGCTCAAACATTTAGTTAGCCAAAGGCACACACACCCCGAACAAAATTTACCTTGCAGCTTTCGGAAGATGGCCGAGCAATATACCCTAAGTATGTCTCATTTGAGTAGAGCCTCACTGTCCAGCGAGGCTTCCGAAACGCCCAGAATCAAATCAGTAGTGCAGACCCACTCGAAGTTCATTCTCTCCCGTCCATTAATCAATTTAATGCAAAATCACATCCTTACATTGTAACCCTCTCCCTGCGATAGACTCCACCACCCCACATCTCCCACTACCCAGTGCTGTGTGAGCACTACCGACACCTACTTGCAGGCGGTGGTTACTCAACACTCATAAAAATCTGCACCTTGAAACAGTCCGCACAATCAGCCTTTTCCGTACTTACGCCGCTCAATTTCCTGTCCAAACGTCACCTCACAAGTCTGTTTCTGATCCATCTGAGAATACATCCACTGATGGTAGTGACACCTCTTCTCCAACTAAACTCGCTGTGAAAGCGTAGTCCCAGGATTTCATCTTCGTTGATCGCAACCAATACCGGTAAATCTGGACGAAATTCACTCCCCTCTGCCCGTCCAACCATCCCGCAAACGTGCTCATTTAAATTTGCCAACTGTAGCACCCCAAGCTTGTGGTATAATCACGCAGGTGATCGCCCATTCGCCGAGGCCTTTTCATGCCAATAACCTCAGCCGCCTAGCATATGCCTGACCCTAGGTGCGCCTCTGAGTAGGTCCTCGTCTTTCTGTCCAACAACAGAACGGCACCCAAAATAAATCTGTTGAATCCCGCATGAAAGCTTGCCAGTCACCTATCCAATTAACCGCACAATCCCGCACATCAGCCGCTACCCTGCTAATCCAGTAAGTCAGCTTGCCTGTACACCTCGAACGCCTGGCACCCTCGGCACATCCAACTCGAGTAAGCCATCTCGGCATGAGCTTTGCCAAGTCGGAGGGCCCACAAACGCACGGCGGCCAACTAACCGCCGTTTACAATCGCGAAGTGATTGGCCCACTGTACCCATGCTCTCACCCTCCTTCGGGAACGCAGTTCCTAGCTTCCAATGCAATACTAACGCCCCTCCATACTTTGACCCGGCCACCTACCCCCCCTTTGAACCACTTACTAGGCTATCTTATTTAGATGCATTTCCGCCACTCCGATGCCCTCTTCCTACTCCTGTACCCAGAGCCTTCACCCAAACAAACTTTATCCTAATACCTTTACGCGATTTCGCTCTGCCTTCCCCGGGGTCTAAATGGCAAATTCTAGACACGCATTTCACCCTCTGACCCACAACCTATAATGATACACCTCAACCCACTCTTGTCTATCATTTAACCCAATGGCCCCACCCACAAAACAATATTCTCCTCACTCCTGCAAGTTCCAAAGGTTACTTCTGCTCCAACAAGCACGTGCACACACCTAATAACCTGCTTTTTCTCCGACATTTTTCAAGGCCCCTTCACTATCCTCCTAGATTGTCAGATCCGCCTTGACAAAGTCACCAATCGACCATCTAACACTGTCCCACCCCACTAATACCATATTCCCATACAGAAATCCTCCGCAACTCCGTTCATTGACTTCCAAGCTTTAATCATCTTGCGCTTCAGTCCACAAATCCCTTAACAGAAAAACCCTCGCCGGCCAGCACACTCAACTCGACTAGATTTACTTCCTCACCTCCGCTATGCACTACCCGAACCCTGATTTACCCGTTAACTATTTGGCCCCTACAGAATCCACCTCTTGGATATTACATGGACATAAATGTTCCGGTGAATTTTCTATACTCGTGAACTTCCGCTCTCTAACTCATAAAATAAGAGAGCTGAGGTTGCTGGCAGCCAGAAAAACTTACTATGTTATCCTGATAACAGAAACCTGATTAACCGACCACAGCTCCACTGCTTCTTTTTCGTTAGCGGGTTACAGTACCTATCAAATCCATAGATCAAATCGTCGAGGAAGTGGTTGCCTAGCCTGCGTAAGGTAGCCACACACAGCTTCCATTCTCCAACATCCACTGCTCGATTCTATCCCTGACACCCTTCGGTTTCACATGCAACCACCCGAGTACTCAGTCCTTATACAATACACATATCGACCAACAAACTCGAAAAATTCCGATATCCCTAGTCTCACCCAAGCCTTCTCTTATGTTTCGGGTCTCCCGTCTAACAGTGAGATAATCGCAGACGACTTCGATGCTCCTAAAATTTGCTGTTCCTTTTTATCCCCCTCATCAATCCCACTGGACATTGTTCCTGAAACGCACGCTGACCACGTCCGCAAGGTTTCGTAATACTTTAGGCCTAGTTTTTACGCATAGCACTTCTAATGTTAAGATCTCTGTACTAAAACCCTTCCCTGGGAGTGGCCATAAGATGTTCATGTGTAGCTTCCTCTTTGTGACATACCGTCTTTACCCATGTGTACCGACCATACCGACTCTTCCTATGTGTCGACGCGTTGGGACGAAGTCCCTGACGCGCTGCGAACCGCTGATTGGTCCAACTTCTTCTTATTACCTGATCCGCAAAATGAGGCAGACGACCTTTAAGCAAAACTTCTTTTTACCATCAATCGCCTATCCACTAAGATCACTCAACGTATGCCCAAGAAGCCGAGTAAATTTTGTCAGCTCCGCATGAAACTTCTGAAAACCCGGAAAAATCTTCAATAAAACAGATATCCCTCTTTTAAGGCAAGCTAACCGCTTGCAACATGAATTTCTTACTGAATCTGAACTAAGGTGCAAAAGGCCGGAAATGTCAGCTCTTGGATCTCCGAACCCGATTAAGAAGAATTCCCATAGTTTCAAAGCCCGTTCGGAGCCCAACTCCTCGGCCATTCTTAACTTCATCATATTGAACACCTTACGCCTAGAGTCCCCTGTAGACATTGCAGGAGCATTCAATGGATGTTTCTATTCTACTCTCATTAATGACAATCTGCCACACTCTTAAATCCGCCCAAAGCTGGCTTCGGCTAGGTTATCCTCCATTCCATTCGACGTTGTCGACATCGTGACATTGATGAAATTTGCAAATCTATCCCGCAGGCCAGGGCCCGATGGCATCCCACAAGTCCTATTTCGCACCGCTGGTCTAGATCTTCCACTGCTCCTTCTAACTTTGCTCTTGCTCTCCATGTCCGGCGCTACCTTTTCGTCACAATGGAAGACCTCTATTATTGTCCCACACCACAAAAAAGGTTCCATGCATGAATCTAAAACTTTCGCCCCATTAACCACACTCCAGTCCTATCCAGGCTTATGGAAAAGATTGTCAAAGAACAACTGGTTAAATTCCTTACTACTCACAACCTTATCAACCCCTCCCAACACGGCTTTCAGGTAGTCAATATTAACGGTTTTTTCACAGCCCTGTCCTACTACCAGTGGGGTTATTCAGGGTAGCGTCCTAGTGGCCCCATACATCCCCACTATAAATTAATGATATCTTCAAAGTTATTCGTTATGGCACACCATTCCTGCTTGCCGATGACATTAAAATAGTCCACTCCTTTGAAGCCGGTTTACGTGACTCCATGCCTGCACTTATAAATGAAGACTTAAAGACTGTAGAACCGATTGTCCTAACGCGAATCTCGTACTACGTTTGCTTGCCCTTAACCTTTGTGACCACTTGTGCGTCACTCTTAATCAGCTCCGTACGATTGCAATGCTGGGAACCCTGACATTCGACCGGTACGAGGAAAAGACAGTCGGAAGCGGCAGCACGTTGAGTATATTTTTAACGGGAGCGTGCGAGCGAAGCGTGCGTGAGCAACGCGCAAATGGCGACCGCGATTGGCGGTCAACGTTCAATTAAACAGGCTATCCGGTGGAACGAATCCATGTTCCGCTACAAGACTCTCGATAATTGGTGTTCCAATTGGCTTGCGAAGTTCTCTACTGACAAGAGTTCCTTAGTATAATTGCCACGCTTCCCCGGTTTCTCTCTTCATAAATGTCATGCAAGTTTCTGCATCACACAAGGGCTGCAACACTCCTGCGCTTCCAGCTCCGACGAGCAGGTCCATCACTAAACTGTCGTAGCTAAAAGAACCGCCGCAATAATATTAGAGGCATTCCGCACTCAGATTTGCAGGATTATCACGTTCAAGTTCCATGCTAGGCCCCTCCTGGAGTATTGCCCTATTACCTTCACGCATATGCGCAAAGTTGATCGAATCACAATCGAGAATGTGCAGCCGTCGTTCACCAGAAACTCCTTGGTTCTTCCTCTAGCTCAACCTACAAGACCAGATGCGAGCTGCTTGGTCTTGAACCACTGTGGTTTCGGCGGATGAAATTAAATCCTGCATTCCTCTTTAATCTTTGCCTTAATAATGCCCATTCTGTTACAAAAGCCATATATAACGCTGGTTGTTCTTCGTGTAAACTCCGCAGTAAATATTATTCGTCGAAAATACCGCTGACTCGACTATCGTTCAGGGAAAAATTCTTCACAGTTACTTACACCAAACTGTGGAACAAACTCCCTAGTTCCCTGCCATCAAGCCCAAATTTAGCCCAGTTCAAAGCCAGCTGATAAAGTAACTAGATGTCCCGCTCTTAACAAACCTGACACAAGCTAACATTGGACCAGATGAGGCCCATGAACTTCAGCTTGTTCTGGTGTCTCACAACGACCGAAGTATAGACCAGTTCTTACTAATGGCCCACCACTAACAAGAATGGTTTGCTTATTACGCAAAGAAAATCCCTTCTAAACGCCCACTCGACTCTCATTCGGGTGACAGTGATTCTGTAGTCTCAAGTTTTCTCTCGTTATGTTCATTGCTTTGTCCGATTCATGTAGAAATTGCTCAAGTTGCAACCCATTGAAGCAAAGGAATTGAAAAGTTTGTTGTTCGCCAACCCTGTTTTATACCAAATAAAAATATCATGCAAACGAGAATAAAGCAGAAATGACATGCAGCAGAAACTGCACGAACAAAATTAGAGGGACCTCTAGCAAAAGAAACTTTTAGCTTGACAACTCCTGTGGTTGGAAAACCTGACATTAATTCACATGGTCCTGAATGCGCGGATTTCAAGTACGATCGCGGTAATGAAGCCAACTTAAATCACACTGTTCTTAGTCCATATTTGGTCTCCACAGTTTTGAAAACACATCACACTGCGACAGGTGAATGGTTACAGAAGGAGGCTATTTTTGCAAGACAGCCCGATGCTTTGGTATCGTGCAATGCCACGGGCTGTTGTTACCTTAGGATTGGTATGAACGACGGGTATGTTTTTACCAATATATATTTCAAAACAGTGCGAAATTCTCAGTTACAGGTTCCTACAATCCTCACCTTTAGCAAGGCACTCACAACTTTCTCAAAACGGGTAAAATTACACCATTACAAACAGTCTTGGACAATGGACGGATACACAGACCGTATAATCCAGTGATCGCCGCAATGACGAATCATTGGAATACTATAAACCAATTCAAATGGAACTTCCTTCCCAGTACAAATCTACTCTAGTAATTTTGCGTATACACAACCTTTCTGGTCTAGCACTGTTAAACAACAACTTACCCCAACTCAACTAAATAGTGAGATGACATAATTTAGAAACTGATTAGTGTCAGTTATCAAAATACTATTGAATATGACCTATCAACTCGCGCTCGTTTTCATCGGTAGAGTTGTAATAAAAAAGACATTTTTGACTCCTTACACAATGTTCTGCTGAATGGGGAGATGCCAATTATTGATGTACTACATGATCACAGCGCCCGCCATTTATCTCAAACTTCGTCTAATCATGGAGATAGCCAAATTTAAATCACAGAATTCGTATCTCCGTCGGAATTTCATTGAATCGAAAAGAAGACGCTCATTCAGTAAAGCTCTATTATACACTATTACAATATTCACAAGGAATGGTAATTAGTACTAGTTTGCGAGCGTACTAATTTGGCTAGTATACAGCTTCTCGTTCCACTGCGAGAGCGCCATTACAGACCACTCATTTTTTTGCGTCAGCCACGATTTCCATGACTCAATCGAGCGATTCAGCTAAAAAATGGTATTAGAACTGCACCGTTATATGATCCCATCTCAAAACGAAACACGTATCGTTAACATTATCATTATTATTATTCCATTGTAATCATTAGTGCCATTGATATCGTTGATCCAATGTCATTGTAAAAAGTACAACTACGGAAATTTAGTATGCGGATATTACTGAATGATAACTGGATGAATCTGCTTCACCCGAAGCGATCTTGAAGCTTAAAGTGAAAACAGGTTAATAATTTTGTGCTCTGACATAATTTGAAAAAATCTTGGTTTTCTAGGTCTAAATAGCTTATGATCGAGAGAAAAAGGCATTTCAGCACTTCTAATCAGAAAATATTCCTGTGAGATGTGACAAATCAAAGCAAGAAGGAGACACTTCACGGAAGGCAAGTCTGCGTCTTTTAGTGCATCTCTAAATGACTATTCAGGTGACGTCCAGTCTGAACAATAGAAGTATTCATGTTATATAGAAGGAAACCGGCAACCGTGATCTGGACTGGCAAAGCACAAAGTTCCAACAGACTGGATTCGGTACTGGACCGACATCAACATCGAGAGTGTTCTTGACCCAGCCTTTTTTATCGTGTTTTATTTGATCACCGGATGTAATCTGTTCACCGCATTTCACTTTGCATGTGACAAAAATTTAAGAGGTTTGCATTTGGTTATAAAATTACTCATCAGTCAGCACGAAGTCTTGATTCACCCTTGAAAACTAACTGCGAAAATTTTCCGTTCACGGTAGTTCATCCAGGGCGCGAAGCACAGTCGGTGCCGGGTGAACGCGTACAAAAGATTTATGGATGAAGCAACGCCCAGATTTCACTGGATAACTAAGTATTGACGGGCCGCGGTAAATCAGTGCTAAGTGCTCATTATAATAATAAGCACATATTCGGCATTAATCTTGACAACGGATATGAATTCTGAATTGAACGACGCAAAAAATACAATGAAAAACTGATGCGCCATGCATTGTTTTTTTATTGTGGATGATATAGTATTAATTACCCAGGGGATCTGGATGAACAAGAGCTAAAGTAGTCCTATCCAAAGCTAGCGGGCTGTTTACCAAAACGGACGAAATGGAACACTTCGTGACTCTTAAAATGTGTGCTCACTTGGATTTCACCGGAACTTGGCTTATGGGCGACGTTTTGGATTTGGAGATAGCCCTGTTAGAGTATACGGTTTGTCGAACTGATAGAAATGAGGCTAGATGAAAAGGTAGGACTATCCTATTCATTAAGGCGGACATGTCATCTATACCGCTGTAATCGTACACGGATCTGGATGTTTCGACGAAATACTGTGTTGCTTGAGTCTTACCTCCAGTGGATAATAATTGTCGGTTTCGTGTATCACACTCCACATACTCCCATCGATATACAAAAATGGGCAGCTGACTGGCACTGACTGTTTCTGGGCAACCTCAACTGCGCGCTGACTGAGTCAGCGAACAACATTCACCGACAGCCAGTCCTTTTTCCAGGGAACTGGTTTCTACTCTCCTTGATCTGTTGTTGTTCCAGCTTCTGTCTCGAACGATAAGTACTCTGCCCAACCAAAAATCCGTCTCGGACTTGGTTATTTCTTCGAGGAGCTCGGATGCCAAGAATATCGCTCACGCTCCGCCCATCGGGAGCGGCGACCACGTGGTTCTGGCCACCCAATGGCCAGGTGCATCTTAGCCGACGCCAAGAACGATCGCTGTGCTCAACGTCTGGTGTTCTCTGTTTGATTTGGCCCGAAGTGCGTCTTTCGAACCTCAGTGTTACATTCAAGTGAACGAAGCAGCATGCTTTCGAAGGATTCCGCACAGTCATTTTGGCTGCCATCCATATGCATCTGTGTGCATATTTGAGACTGAGTGACATGGGATGCTCCACTGAATTTTCAGTTTTTCCTCTTCATGATGGACCCCAAGGCCATGATCATCTAGCTGACTATCTTAACTTCTGCAATGTTGTTTGTTGCCCTATTGAGATGTTATGTTCGACCTGACAGATTCTTGTCATCTTACTCGACTTCATCGAGCTATGGAAAGAGCATACAAGGATGGTTTGTTGCTTACCGTCAAACGCATGTAGTGACAACTGTCTTTGGGCGAAAATGGATTATTTTCGAATATAACTTTTCTCTGAGATTCCTTTTGACGCTCGTTATAGACTCGGTGAACTTTTTTGGTTGTTTGTTTTGTTGCATACACGAGATTTTTACTTTTCTTTTCGTGATTCACCATC
The DNA here is from genome assembly GCA_008360955.1 of Fasciolopsis buskii. Lineage (NCBI taxonomy): Eukaryota > Metazoa > Platyhelminthes > Trematoda > Plagiorchiida > Fasciolidae > Fasciolopsis > Fasciolopsis buskii. Next base: position 125,908 of record LUCM01008441.1, read on the forward strand.
AAACCGTCCGCACCGCTGGGCAAATTCTGCCGTGGTTTGCCTTCATATGTATTGTTGCGTCGGAGATATTTCGGTGCCACGAAATGTACAATACATTCTTCTCATGTGTTTGTTAGCTCGAGTCTTTCCTATTCTATTAACTGAGGGGAACTTGTCAACGTGGTTTCAAAATTCGATAGGAGACACGTCTGCTGTCTTATCGTGGAAGTCTTTTATACGTCTCACCATTTCTATCAAAACTGAGATTAGGCAAGCGAACACCGTCCTTGTTATCATAAGCCGCCGCGAAATTTAAAATGTGATGAGGTAACTGTGAGGCTTAACACCAAAATCCAACCCTGACTTCCAAGAACTCAATCATCAGCTCTCCGAATGTTCTGCCCCGACCATTTCCTCTTTTATTTGTTGTTCTTGATGAGGTCACCTATGTTTCTGAAGACTCTGTTCTGAAACTTTTGCCTAAAGTTACCAACAATAAATCTTCCGGACCCGAATGGCTTTCCTCCTTACTATTCAAATCATATGCGCCCTACCGTGGGCCTCTATTATCCAAGATTTTCAGTATTTGTCTTGCACCCGCAACCATCTCTCACTGTTGGAAATATGTTAGAGTCAGGCCTATTCCCTAGAAATGATCCACCAACCATCGATCCATAACCCATTCATTAGATCTTTCGTATTTTAATTGAAGTCCCGATCCATGATCATTTGCAGATTGCCTATAAACCTGTTGTGTCTAAACTTGATGCGGTAAGCTTATTGTTCATTTATTTGCTTCTTCTTTTGATGATGAATCCTACTTAGTGAGACCTGTTTTTCTTCACTATACTAACGCTTTGGGCTCCCTCAATCACATTGTTCTTCATCAGAACTTCCACGAAAATGGCACTGACCCAAATATTTTGAATGTCTCACTATTTTTACAACCATACTTAGTTTTCTTCCTACGGTAACAGTAATTCATCACCCCCTCCAGTTATTTCACGCATTTTCCAAAGGGCCTTTTTGTATGCGTTAGTTGTAGATTGCGTTTCCTTGAAAATATTCACCATGTGATATCAAAGCTCATCTCATCATTGAGAAGCCATGGAAGCACTGTGCATCTGTTTCATCATTGTTAGGAATCATCTGTAGCACTGCCATCACCTAATTTCTCTTCTTACGTTAGCAAGCTCTCTGTTCCCTCTAATTTCAATGGTTATAAACTAATGATGATTATCCTCACAATTTTGATAGCTGTCCTAGTCATCTGCAAGATAATTTGAATGAATTCAACTCTCATTCCCTATCATTGAATGCTTCCAAATGTTTTCATGTGCCATTCCATATTCAGTATGCTCCCAGGCATTCACCAAGCATTAGTAACCTTCCATCTCTAGCAATCAATAACCAGTATATCCTAAAAGATTCTTCTGCCTTGTACTTAAGAATGAATTTGACCCAGAAGCTTTCTTGAACAAAAAATGCTGAGTCTGCATTCTTCAATGTGTACAAAATCTCCGTTTTTTACCCTTCGTTTGAGAAACCTCAAAATAACTTGCACACATGTTTTTCAATTTGCTACCTCACGCATTCTCACACTAAGGCTTTACTGTTTCATAGTATCCTTCCTCGGCTTGAAGGAACAGTATTTTACTCTTATCCTCAAAGTCCCTAAAATCAATTACATTGTGCAGTTGACTTAAAAAAGGTGCGCTTTCTGATTTTATTGTTCAGAAACATTTTGTTGCGTGCCAGATTTTCAATCCCTGTACTGTCCAAAATTAGTCATTGTCTTCACGTAGTACTGTCCAAGGCTTTCCTCGTTTTTCAAATCATTCCCCACTTACACTCCATCCTTCTCGTTTCTCAACCCGGAGAAACAGTCTTATATCTAACCTCGTTTTTATTCGCATGAAAAACTGATCTTGAAGCTCACCTCCAATTCCAATGCTAATACAGTTTTTCTTGTTACCTTTCATTCCTATCTTGTCGAATTGTTTACGATATTAAATTGTGTCGTGAATTGTGTTCGCATTTTCTCCCAAGTATTTGCCTAATGATTTTTTGTTAGTAGCACCTAGAAATTCATCCATATCCGAGTGCAGAGATGGACTATCTGACTTCAAATGACTTGGCTTTATAACTATTGTCGTGCAATTCGAGCCTTTCGTACCATCGGTTTTCGATCAAAAGTAGAATACGCACGAAAACGTGGCTCCGAAATGGACTTTCAGAGTCTGTCTTCGAAAACTATCGGTTTTGGAAAACCGTTGTCTTGGTATTGTCAGTAGACTGTGATGGGAGAATTTTTCTAGAAATCAAAGGTTAGGCGTCAGGTACTCGATCGTTGAGTTCAGTTGTTAAAAGCGCCACTGAATTTGAATAGATTAAGGTGATTGAAACATGATTTATGCATGGCCACTGAATGACTTCCCGGGTATATATTGTTTTCCGATGCAGATAGCGGTTGGATGATGATAGGGTAAAAATGAATGGAAACTGCAACCAATGAACTCGATCGATTAGGCGCAATGATTCTCCCTGGTTGAGATCCACTTGATCCTCGTAAGCAATGGTCGGAAACAATAAGTGATATGACTCGATGCAACAGTCAGTGGCACTTTCCATCCCAATTGTTTCTTCTCAGTATTTACTCTTGTAACTTCCTATTTTTAATTCAGTTCTAATGGGAACTTCAAAAGGCTTCCTGCAGAAAGGATGCTGGGGGTATTAGGCTGATCTATAATTCGCGCCTTCACACACCTCATAGATGGTTCTCTATTTGGAAATCTTGACCCGACCCTTCGACCTAGAAGTCTCACCCACAAAGCCTTGGGAATTAAATTTCGAATAGCAGCATAATGAACACTACCAAACCTGTTTATAGCAATGGGTAGCACGGTCCTGATAATCTTGCGCGATGACCGATGAAGTATGGAATTCTTTTCAAGACTTGTAACCCATAGAAAATGAAGGATGAGTACTGCTAGAAGGACCAGTAACTAAGCAGGAGGACGACTAAGATTCCCAGCCAAAACCTTTGACATCCGCAAGAATTTGTCCCTAAGGCAGCGGAGAATAATTGAATGGAAGCCCAACTACATGGACCGCTTGTATTTCAACAAGCATTAGTCAATGAATTCATAAGTAACTCATTCATTCAGCCAGTCAGTCAACCAGACTCTCAGTCAGTCAGTCAGTCAGACATTCATTCATCTGTTCAGTCAATAAATCCGTGAAAAATGTCAATGAATAAATTAGTCAACAAGAAAGTGAAACAGTCACTCAGTCTATCAGGCAGCAAGAGAGTAACCAAAGTCATTCAGTCAATCAGTCATTCAACAATGTCATTTAGACTTTACTTCTAGTTTTTTCTGTTTTTTTTTCCTGGTTTGTTTAAATGAAGCTATCATTTGGTAAACCGCAACCAAGGCTCTTAGTGCATCGTTAATGTTTTCTCAACCCTGAAATGAACTGAACTATTATGCAATGAAATATTTCAGCATTTGTTACCAACCGGTACTCTACTGGTAGCTGGGATACCGAAAGTTGAAATTCTGTCGGGATGAGTAGCACATGGGAGAAGAATTTACACATTTGAAATTCGACCGCAAGCCGAAATGAATTGGGACAGATGAAGGAGGAATGTTAAATCCGGTTTGAAATATTTGTTTATAAAATCTAAGAACAAACTTACGATCAACCCACACTTCGTCCGGACCATCAGTCTCTTTCATGTACCAGTCAGCATCTAAATCCCGGGCTAGAATGAACAAAAAAAAACACTTTGAACAAGTGACTTTCCGGTGCCAGAACATATCACGAGAACGAAGTCATCAGTTCAATACAGTATGATTTGCTTTGAAAATTAGAAGGCACGCTTGTTTTCTGTGGTCAAAGGTTAACGCCACCAATAGACTCTTCACTCAAGGCAACAGTACCTGTTTTGTCACACACACACACACACACACACGGAATTTTCGATTTGCCATTTTCCGAACTGATATGGTAAGCAACGTATTTTAGTGTTTATTTATTACTTAATTTCCAATGTTAACTAAAAGTTAGGTATACAATGCGAAGTACCCTTTCAGATGCGCTGTGATCGAACGAACAGTGAATCAGTGAGCCAAATATTGAGAGAAGACGTGCCTTCAAGAGGATTTTGAGGCCGAAATTGACTTAGACCACTATGTCGATAGAAAGGACAGGTACTCAAGCCTGAGACCAGATTCCAGAAATGTGCTGCCTGTATCGTACCGATACGACAACAAACCGGAAGGTAAACCAAAGCGAACTTGTCGAGTGATAACCACAGGCTGGAAGCGAAATCCCTTAAATGAAACCATAGATGCGGAAACGTACAGTAGAAAAAACATCAGCTGGAAATTCCAACAGAATCAAACTAAACAATGAATTAGATCACAGAGGAAATGATGTCCGAAAATAATTGATTAATTAATGCCACCAAACGCTTATCAGCCAAACGAAACATGGTACAATGGAGAAAGTGGGCGGTTATGCAATCAACAATATAACAAAAGAAACCAGCAGTTTTCTGGTACTTTCTTTATACAGATATTTATTGCTATTTTATGACTGAAACAAAGACGAATACACTCAAACCACGGACATCTGGTCACGAGCCATGCACGTAAGAAAAGCAAGCCAGAGATCATTTTGGTCCTAACTGCATTAACCTAGCAAACGAGTTCGACACACGGGATGGATAATCTGTAGGCTTATTCATTCACCTACATGAAACTCCAAGTCACACTGCGTATAACCAGCTGTCCACCGGGATCCAGTCACGTAGTGCAGCCTCAGGGAGAGCCAAACCAACGTGAGCAACACCAGAAGCCGCAGCCTCGGGATCCCCAGAAAGACGCAGATGAAACTTCACTGAAGGACTAGAGCTGGAGTCTTAAATGCATCGCCCTCGGTGGCTTGGACTCGTTGTAGACTGTTGTGCGAGGCAGGTAATGTTTGGAAGGAAGTTTGAGATGGCCAGTCGATGAGATGGGAAAACATATGGAAACTTTAACCAGTAGACTGGCTCTTACGAGTGCAGTTAGACTACCGGGATTGGACCCACTTGATACGGCGAAGCAAAAATGGAGACGATAGGTGATATGGTTCAATCCCGCAGTCAATCTCGCTCTAGCATTAGAAACCATTCTTCTTTTTCTGTGTAGTTCTTCAAATTACTACTTTGCAGTCCATCTTTCGCTATTCCTCGTCCTTTTTCTGTTTGAACCGATGGAGCTCTGGGATAGCACCCACAACCGGAGCACGTTTTTTTCAAGGTTATTAGTTATCCTGAGTGAACTGAATTGAAATGATGAGTTAGCAGACAAATTCTTCTCTAACACTTGTACCTGCATTCGATAGTAAAAATGCAACAGATACGCAGAAAAGTAAAACGATAAGACTGTTCAACTTACGTTCTGTGAAAAGGTGATGTGTGTACCAAGCTCGACTTAGCCAGCTGCATATTAGAAGACACAATATCCAGAAACAAGTGATGACCAGTGCAGTAGTTTCTTTTCTCATTTGTTTCTCCCGGTCGCCGAATCCAGTAATCCACGTGCTAGCCGCGTGGGCCAGTATGCTGAAATTCGAAGTAGAAAGTGTTCCCGAGTGTATGCAAAGTTTAACCGTAACGGCACAAAGCATACCTTGCTCTATCGTTATCTCACTGAAAAAGGTAGGAATTATATTGCTGAAATTGTGTGCTACACGGAGACAGTACTTAATTGGACCACCGCATGATGTCAGTGTACGTTGATTAGGTCTTGTGCTGACCACCTGTGCAAGAGAACCGCTGAATTATTTGTGTAGGATAGCCTAACATCGGTTAGAATTTTGCTTCAAACTCGGGTATTACTGATGTTCGCCAACAAGCCGGACGGAACACACTTAAACTTTCGTGGCCGTAAAAAGACAACCCAAGAGTAGATGCTGCGTGGTGAACTGACGACATTCACAATCTTCTTTTATAAGGGCATGTCAGTTTCTGCACAATATTGGATGTGGTCCACCGATTGGACTACTCTTCTGTCGTGGCTCATCCCAACTTCTGGTTGTCTCTAAGAGACCATTCACTCGGTCAACTAAATGGACGGTTGTATTCATTTTGGCGTGAAGCTTGTTTGAACTGTAGGTCCTCATCTATTAATTATTCGGTTGGTTTTATTCTACATAGGATTCGGACTGGATGCATGTGAAGAGATGTACTGGGTTGTTGCCATGACAGACAATCTTGGCTGAAAGACGGGATTCTCGAAATGATAGGCTTTTTTCGTCTGGAATTAAGGTCAAGTTATCATGCCCGTCTGGAATCAAGCAAAGGTCGGATCATCACCCTACGGCCAAGGAAAACAGTGAGCCAAGAAGAACTGTTAGTCAGTCAGATGCTATCAGCTCATGTACTCTGTGGATCGGATGATGATCAGATAGAAAGCGGACAACAGCCGACTATTCTATGGATTCCTCGGTCCTTTAACAGCCTCTGTCCATAGACTAGCGGCCACTAGGTATCGTTTTGCAGTCTTTCCCTCATTTTAGCAACACCGGCCTGGATTGGAATAAGCACACTCATTTCCGGATAACGTGTACCGCAATCAGGTACAACGTGTGACACCATAGCACGACCTGCTAGCCTGGTGTGAACTTCGCCAATAGTGCTAAGTTCGGAGGAGAAAGGCATGCTCAATTCAACCCGGGTGCTGATTGTTGAGTACATCCTGTGCCGTGTCCATCAAGCAATGCAAAACAAATGACCTTTGGTCAGCAGATGAACGGGCTAGACAACAACGACGCAGGAGGGACTTTTGCGCCTATATTTATTTTTACCTGACCCCACTGTGTCGATTTTCGAGGGCACTGAAAACGAGTCTACAAATATTTTCTGAGGAATAGGCTACTAATATTTCCAAAAGTTGTTTTCCAAAATCAATAAGGATAGACAAGAACTGACAAGAATTTATTTTTAGAACAAATGATTTCTCACACAAGCATTTACTTACTCGGCGCAAAATATGGAATAAATTGTATATGACTACAGGCAACTTCACCGCTTCGTATATGCACCACAGTACAAGTTAAATTTTCACGTGACTCTGCCAATCGATTGTGTGTCCACCAAGTGGGGCACCGTGTGACGCATTGCTCTGATTTTACCTCCCAATACTTTATAAGAATCACACCAATGAGAACCCATGTTACTGCATGATTTAGTTGTATTCAATTATCTTGTAATTCTGACGATATATCTTGACATTCCCCGTGAATATTGGAGGCAAATGTCCAGAAAAGAAACAAGCATTTATCTCTTATTCAAATGGCATGAATAAAAATATGATACTGTTCTGCATCAAAGTAAATTCCAAAATGACAAACCCGATTGTCAGACTGTTCATTCTGCTTTCGAAATCAACCCTATGCACCTAGGCTTGTGTGTGCCGAGGTAAAATGAGGAAGTTTAGCTTTTCGATGCAAGGGATAAAACCACCATTGTGCAAGTTTCATCGCTGTTATTAGCGATGTAGACACAGTGTATCAAACCCTATTGGCTACATCTAGTTCTTCTACAATTATTTTGAGCTCTAGTAACAAAGGAAGGTAAACTTTTGACGTTGGATAGAAACATGAGTCTAACCGAACATCGAACAATTCAAGTCAAGACGAAATAGAAAACATTGCCGAAGTAGATCGATTTATCTCAGGTGACAAATCACAGTGATGCGGAACACTATCTAATTTACTTAAGACGGATTATTTAGAACCTTTCTTCAAGCATATCCAACCAATTCTTGTGCGGTATTCGGATAATCCATGCTGGCGACCGAAGATCAAACAGGCTCGGTATTATATAGTCCCAGTAAACTACTTGTCGTGCATCAGCGCGGAAGAATTGTTTAGGAGAAGACAACTATTGACAAGAAAAAAGCGGATTTTCATTAAATTTCCAGAATAGTGAAACTTATTCGTGCAACTTGAACGATTGCATTTGGTCTACAAAAAATAAGAAATGTAGAATTCAAACAAGACTGTGCAAATGAAAAACAAACCAGATTTTACGTGGGATCTTTTGAGCAAGTTACAAGTGTTCGCAAACTTGCCGAGGTCTTGACGGCTGATTACTGTTGTCTGGCGTGTCCGGTGCAATGATTGCAGTCCGCGCCCGGTCCATGACAAAAATCGATGAAACTGGTAAAAGACCAACATTTGTGGCATTTTTACACTCATCGTTCTTTGGTTTGCGTATCACCACTTATAGGTAGTATTTTCTTGTTTAACAAAACAGAAAAACATTTCGGTGCAGTGATCTGGATTACCAAGGTTCATTCTTGATTTACGTTCGTACTGTACTCAGTCGCTGTCTTTCGGTTCTCTAGATTGCTAGTTCATCCCTGACAGCGGTTATGATTAAACACTTAGGGGAACAGTTGAATTGGAGTGAGGGACATGAAATGACTGCAGAACTGGTCTCTGTATATGACTGGCTCAAAACCTGTGGAAGATGTTTTGGCGTGCTTTGAGTTGGCACTGACGACGACCCTACTATTCGCTGTTAGTCAGTTTTTCTGTTTGTCCGTTGGGGGCACTACACGTCTCCAAAAGCGAGAGGTGACAAGTAGCAGGAGGTTGTGTGAAGTAATGTGATCCTAAGGAAGGAAAACGTGCAGTTTCAACGGCACCGATACGTTTGTTTACTGTTGGCATGACGACTGAAGAAACAGTCTAGATGCCAGATTTTGAACTTTTTCTTGGGAACGGCGCTATGTGCTGCATGGTGCTTCTGTGGAGGAAAAATTGTAGTAAATTGCCAACAAGCATAAACAGGTGGCCAGCTGAATCTTTGTTCGCGTGAGCCCAGTGAATCTCAAAAGTGATCAGTGAATCGATCGCAAAAATGGCGGCTATCCATGTCACCAATTCCACCAGATTGTGGCCGGCATGCTGGGTCTTCAGGATCATGGAATTGAAAATCATCTGTAATTTACTTCAGTGTGAGAACTCTTAAGCGGATCGTCTAGTTGAAATTTTCACGTTTTTCTGCACCAACATTACAAACCTTAAAGTAGTGTATACTTATGTGTAGCCAACCCTCCGAAATGTGGCGCCATTTATAAAAGCGTACAAAGCAATTACCACAGATTGTGCTTTTGCCATGGGGATGACATCCATTGTTTGTTGTACTGAATTTAGCTTCTATGCCTGTTCATGGCAGCCTATAACAGTATATTACATAATTCACGGATTGTTTTAGGTAAACCATTGATAATATTAATAGGAAACGTTAACATACCGCGTATAAGACTTCTATTTTTACAGTTCAAACAGGGATTCAACTTAGAGAATGCTGATGAAATTGAATTGCCCAGTGAAAATGCACAAGCAATTCAACGACCGCTAAACACCTTGGTGATTGCCCTACCTAGGTACGTTGGATGGTTTACGCCTTTAGAATTCTAGGTTCTTCTTCAAGACGGGCAACAGCCTGTACCTACACTCACCCTTTGTGGTGATCGGTTAGAAGTAGTCAGTAGCTTCAAGTACCTTGGGAGCCTGATCACAACTGGTGCAGTTGTTGGAGAGGAGGTCTCATCAGGAATTGCAAAAGCTATAGTAGCTTTCACGAATCTGCGACACTTGTGACACACCCATGACATCCGATTTCCAATCAAAAAGAGTCTATACAGTGCCACATTTCGTAGTGTTCTTCTTTGCGGTTGACAGACTTGGTCTATCCACGTTGAGGAAGTACGGCGACATTTTGTGTTCGAGCACTGGTGTCTCCGAAGCATTGCTCGTGTCTGGTTGGAACATCGAGTGAGCAACGATGAGGTGCCTCTTCGTGTGTTGTGTGTAGACAGTCTTCCTCGCACTGAGTTAATCGCTCTGCATCACCCTCGATGGCTTGGACACGTATTTCGTATGCCTACCCATCGCCTAGCTTTTCGTGCTCGGCAAGGCTGGAAGAAGCAAGTTGGCGGTCAGACCATGACTTGGCATAGAGGTATGAAGAAGTTGGTTTTGATTTTGTCCTCGGTTGGTACTTCACGCCTTCGTGGTTGGGTCCCAACTGATGAGGATTGTTGGGAGTTGGAGACGCAGACAGATATGGCTGAGAATGGAAGTCGGTGGTGCCAAAAATAACAAACAATCAAGAAATATATGCGGTAGAAGCACGAAGATTATCAGTTGACTATTCATGGTTTATTGTTCTTTTTCCCTTTTCTTTCCGTAAACTTCTATTCACTTGTTGCCTTGACATCGTGCCTTCTTTCAAGCTGGCATATATCACTTGCTTTTCAACAGTTTATCATTCGTAAAACATTTACTCTTTTGCTGTTGTTCTATTTTATGCACGTGAAAATTTTATTCTCTGGGTTGGACTGCTTGCTGCTCCCGCCTCTTGACATTTTGTACAACTATTCAATAAAATTTTGCTGTCCGTAATTCTATGTCGGCGAAGAACTCTGGGATTACAAAAGCTTAGTTCAACCTTACTAAGTCTTTTCTTTTTGAATTTTTATTGTCTGGTAGGCTTTGTAATTTCGGATACACATTCCGCATGAATTAATCGATTACACCGAACATCTGACAATCAATTAAATCACATCTGTTTTCGCTGCTACCAAAGTCATCACTCAGTGGTTTGAATGGAGGTAAATTAATGTCACCATCGAATACAGATTTTAGGATTTTTGTTCCTACTATTTTTGACAGAAAACAGCCCAGCGAGCAGTCAGGCGAAGCCGAGTTGTCTCAGCCTGAACACTCGATAGTGTACCATTAAACAAGAAGTAGGCCTTTGAGGTATCCGAAATCCAGGCTACTACCAACTAAGCGAGAAATCAATGGAAAGGAAAGCCTATTTGTTTTTGCTGTGCTCTGCATGACTGCCAGTGGTTTATTAGCCTGTGTTTGTTGTCCACTCGGTGCCGGTGTCGGGTGCCGGTTTATCCGTTTTTTATGAGGCAAACTTATTTATCTGGTATTCATGGTCTACAGTTTAATAGTGAAACACAATTTGTTTCTCACGGGATTTGTCCGGAGTCTGCGATGTCTAGTTTTTGAACTACGAACTGTACTGTAGAATAAACACAAGTTTTTGGACGAAACACGATGCATACAGGGCACAGCACGCATGGATTGTCTTAACAGCCTCGCTGATTTGGGTGTCTAGACTGACTTATGTGATGTTCGGTCAACCCATAAAAGCAAACACGATTTGGTAGACTAGTTCCGGTCATATGGACAGTTTGTTTGCGCGCAGTCTAGTAGCAACGTTCCTAAACAGATTAACCACACTTTTCGGACATCTTAACGAAGTCACGCAATCTAAACTTGCCCGCCCAGCATGGTGAGTTTCTCGCTTAGAATGGCTCGTGTGAATAAATGAGTGAGCAGTTGTGAATCACTATCCCAACCACTATCGGAATGATCGCATCAAATTCAATGAGATTACAAGTAGATCTTGAGATAATCAATCTAAATGTTCAACTCCGAAAAAATTCCAGGGAAAATTATTTCGCAGTCATACGTATTATTTTATTTAAACATTCGCAAGTGATTTGTGATTTCAAACGTCCATTTCGGATTGTTGATAGGACAACAAAATTTTCTTGTATACATATAATGTCAATGGGAGTGCAGGACCCTCACGTGACCAAATTACACTACCACACTACCGCATCGTTTCTAAGCCCCCATGCAAGGTGCCATCATCATGATCATCGATGTGCCTTATAAACAGTAGTCCAAGCTCCACTGATGCCTTTTTCCCAAGGTTACACGAAGCTATTTAAAGAGTATACAGCACGGACGAATACAGGACAAGGGGGAAAAAGTGCCATAGTAAACAACATACACACACACACACACGGAATACGGTTGAACTTTACTGACACACTTTTTCAATCCTTCTGGTTCTTCAAAATAGGTTACAACTCGATGGCTACTGCTCGCGGTTCACTGCCATATTTACAACATCTTCAACCGGCGGGTCTTTCGGACGACAGCCATCAAGACTTGAGACACCCACTTTACCTCATCTCGATTTGTTTCGAATTCCACGCTTGTATGGCATCTGTGGCACTCCGCGTGGCGTCTTCCACTCAGTAGGGCCAAAAATACATTAAGCATGGTAGGGTAGGCGAATGTTCGTCATGCGTAACTCATAGCCTAACCTGCAAAGTCTACTAAGCTCCATAAGCTAGATAACATGTCCTCGGAATCAGTGTTTAAAACTAATTTTATAACCTCCATATCACTCACTTGGTTAGTCCATCTAATTCTAATGGTACTACGTAGACATCCATGATCGAAAACCTCTAAGCGACGAGCATCTCCGATACACATACTCCATGCCTCGCATCCATATAACGGAACTGAATACACTGCGACGCAGTACACACAACCTTTCAACTTCGAAGAAATATCAGGTCGATGCCACAAGTGCATCAGTCCAGCATGCACCGTTTGAGGCTTGGATGCCACGTCCTCACTTCCACTGCCGTGGTACCATCCTTTGACACGAAGTTACCATGTTAACTGAAACGGTTGACACTTGCTATTTCTTCTCCACCGAGAATCAAATTCAGTACTAACGCTGTCCAGTTCTGTTGTAGCGTCTTACACTTTGAGAGTGCAAAGCATAAGCCGCATGGAGCTATAGACCATGGGGTTCCTGTGGTACTCGCTGCGCATATTCCATAGGTTTGCACAGACACTTGAGGTCGTCTTGGAGACCTCCTAAAACATCTACGACGAAGCTAAACAAGAATACAGAAATGGGACACCCATGTTGAACACCGTTAGTCGTTTCGAATGAACTTGAAAGTTCACCATTTTATCATCAGGAGACCACATTTATGACAGTATAATGCTCGCAACAGATACCTTTCACGTTTCGAGCAACTGTCGAAGAGTAAATATCCGGTCGTTGCAACCTCGGCCTGGACAAAATCCAGCTTGATATTCGCTGTTGTTATTTTGTCTAACCGATGTGAAATAGCTCAGCTTTACCGAAAACAAGATCTTAGTAACTCCGGAATTAAACTAATCCCGCAACGATTGATACGGTCACTACGCTTGGCGTTCTTGAAGGTGGGTACAGTAACCCGCTCCACGATAACGGAATACAATCCGCCTTTCAGGCATTGCTAATGAAGGAGGTAACTACCTTTATCAGGACCTCTCCACCCGGTTTGAAAAGAACGGGAATGGCTTCGTCAAGACCGACGGCTTCTCCCTTCTTCAACAGTCGAATTTTGGACTCTATTCCCATTTGTGCTTGAAGATCAATAGCTGTAATGGTTGGAGTAACGAAATTACCTAGCTGCCAGCTAAATTGTCAGATCGCAGTAACCAATCAAACAATCTTTGATGCACTGATTTTTTCCAGCTTGAGCATTAAAATTACCTACTATCATTACAATGTCAGTGTCGTTTTGGTTGAGACTACGTCTGGTCAGTTTGTCACTCGTCTTTTTGTTTGTCAGCGGCACAGTCTATTGAGAGCTGCAGTCTATTTGAGGTCGTCAAAAATGAGTGTATATTCTATCTCAGGGTCAAGGTTACGGAAGTTTTCCAAGTAATTGCAAATCAGCGGCCTCATCCCTGGAAATGGGTCAAAAAATGGTATTCCTGTTATTCGGTTAAGAAGCCGTCATGTGACTCACTTTAGGCGATCTAAACTCCAAGCTCAGCGATCAAAACGCCATGGAAACCAACAACGTAAGCCGTGATCAACATAACTTCTCAAGTCCATTGAGGATACTGAATCTTTTGAGTGCTGCTGCATTTGTTGAGTTAGCAAAAGGCGCACCCGAGGTAATTGTGATGTACAAAGATTACCGGGTCTACATCAGGTGATCAAACAGCAAACACTGCTTGACAGTACGGTTCATGGTGCTATGACTCTAACCGGTACAAGGTATGGGCCTTTCACACAGAACGATGTTGGGGATCTGTCACGTTAGCAGTTTGCAAGCTAATCAATAACCAGCACAGTGGATCAATCATACAATGGAAACCAATTGGGGGCATCTCGAGAACCAATCAGGATCGAGGTCACACGAAGCTAGCACAACCAACTCAGATCGATCGCCACCTAGGTAACCGTGTCTCCATATTTCCGGCTGGTAAATCGCTCTAACGCGAGAAATGTGGAAAGTAACAAGAGTGTCGGATTGTTAACGCATGCGGTGTCGAACAATATCTCGAAGCAGCAAGTGGATGAAGACGGCTCAATAGACATCCTGTATGCTATGTATGAATTTCCCGGAAATTTATCTAACACGAATTACGTTTCTTCTGTTACGTTATTTTTGTTTGTATCACTGTCCCGAATGTTCGCGCACTATCAGTAACTCACCTTTTCTGCCGCTTATATACTGTCCTCCACACTATTTCGCATTTATATGAAAGCTATCCGAATTAATGTCAGAAATGTTTGGAAACGTGTTAAAAGTCTCGCGGACTTGTGCTCGTTGCCAAATTGGGACCATGGACTGATTTATACAGCTAAGTATGTATCCAAAGATATCCACGGAAGAGAGGTCAGGCATCAGATCTATGTGAGCAGACGGTGAATAATCCAGTTAGACAGCGATTCTCAATAATTCTGACGTCGGGCAGAAATTATATAGGAGACAACATAGAAGCATTCCGAGACCACAAGTGAAATTTTGTAAATATCTTAATGGTTAAGTCCCACAGGGCGAAATTAGTCGAAGGCTGAAACCTACTACCGGCTAATTCCTAGTAGATAGCTCGGTGTATAAAAATTAATGGTAATTGATGATAACCTGCCAACCACGCGTAGAGCTTAAAACCCTTCAAATGCATCAATAATGTCGTCCTCTGATAGTCTGTCTCCGACTAAAGCTTTCTCCATACTTTTCCTTATCAAACAAAGCTTTCCATTCCCGCTTTTGCTTCCATCGATTTTCGTTACTCGTCTTTCGAAGCCCAAGTGGACGGCTAACTTGTAAAGCCCTATTTCCCTCAAGGTTCTTCGAAACACTAAGTTTCGTAAGCCAATGAGAGCCAATGGCTAACTGCTTATTTCATATGCCATTTGAATAATATTAGAAACCCTGAATCTCCAGTATACTACTTCATCGCAAATGTCCGCGAGTATTTTGTTCTATGCTTCTTAGGCCGCCCGTGGTCGGTTTGGATTCAGGGACTAGCCACCTGCCTTAGACTGATTACCATTGGTTATCCAACCCGACGGGGATTACTGGACATTCGCCTTTCGTCATCGCACTTGGCCGGAAAATACCTCCGTCACCGTAGGGGTAGTCTTATGACTTCCCCACCAAAGGCCGTCTGAAGTATGAGAGCATTCGGGAGCATTTCGCGGGGCCTCCATGTTGAATAGCCAAATCGGCCAGTGAGACAGCTACCCTGACCAAGCTGATGAATTTGGAAGGATGGGAGCAAAAGGTTTGGGTGCACAGCCCTGTCGTTTTCCATGATAGTTACTCAATACCCAAGCTTTTGGAACTTTGAATGACTCATCCACTTCGCCAGTCAAATCCGACTCATTAGACCTCTATTTTGTGCAATAGACCAACGTATATTGTATGCTACAGTTCCAGTTAAATATTCCTCAAATCGTCCCCGTCATCTCCGAGACAATCCGATAACTAATAGCATTACGCTACTGATAGACAGTTTGCATATATGGCCGAAGGTGCTCAAATAATATTGGTAACATACTTTGTAAAACTTTTCATTATTGTAAACACTGATAATCTGGTACTTGGCAGGTGTCAGTTACATATTCTCACCTTACTTTACTGGTGTACAGTAATCATTTCTAATCTATTCATGCCAATTTTTTGCTTACTTCGTCGCGTACTGCTGAATACCTTTGACGCTTTTGTTCTTCCTAGTCGGATTCACATCCGAAACCGTGTCTGCCCTTTCGTTATTTAGCTTACTGTCACAAAATCGAAATGGAAACCGTTTTCCCGGCCGCAATCAGATGCATTTGGATCCCCAAATCCCACAAGTTGTCCACGTTTTGCATAACAAAGGGGTTTCCAGGATACTTTGCATCAATATAGCTAATTGAACCAGCTTCTATTTTTCCATTTTTTTTCTTTATGTTCCCACCAATTCCAGGGGTATATTTGCGAATTTTTAATCAGTAAATGCAACAGAATAAAATAAAGTACAAAGTAGTGTAGTGCAAAGCAATAAAAATCGAGCAGCAGACATATCTTACTCGAAAACTTGTTGGGGTAAAGAAAGAGTAATTGAGCATTGTCCTTTTCAAGTTCGTTTAAGAAAAATGTTGCTTGTCAAGTGTGGATTATGATTTATTCGGGCTCATTTCTTCCCAGACGCATACAGCTGCATTTGTGGTCTTTCGTCCTCACTTGATTCAACTAGATTGAACGGCAAGCGTCTGAAAATATTTCGGATAAGCATACAACTCTTTCGCTGGCTCTGGTTTCAGATTATTTGACTACTATCCAAATTGTCGTCTTTGGTTGTCATAGGAACAATCAGGGAGGGAAACATACGAACAATCGAACAGAGAATAATGAATACAGGATGTCGATATATAAAAACTGATTGAATGTAGTTTGGAGTATTCTCACTCGAAGTACAGCGATATATATGTATATGTATATATATGTATATATAGCTGTACTTCGAGTAGGAATATATATGTGTATGTATTTTAACCCCGACGAATTTCGACCTTCTTTATTTGTCCAAAATATCAAAGACTGGGTTACGATATCCTCGTAAAATTGCTCATTCATTTTATCTTTATGATGAAAACCACACCGTCTGGGATCGCAGTGTGTCAGGAGCCATTAGGTGCTACTTCAATCAGCTTTCTGAACACAATTCTACACGCGAAAACGCCACCGCCCCTAACATCGCAGACGGTACTCGAGAGGCCATTCGGTGGGAGGCAGGTTTTAACACTGCAGATAAATCGGTCATCTACCATATACATCAACATTGCCCAAATAAATTTTTCACACTTCAGGGCATGTTGCTTCATGTTATGTTACGTCAAGACTAGGTAGCCCCGGTTGACTGTATCTTATCACCTCAGCAACCGGGTCGAAAGTTTGCGCATACCAATATATTCCCTCTAATTTGCAATAATAACTATGATATCCTTATTAATCGCAGTCACCGCCTTTTCAGAAATCCCATCATTTGTGGACAGGGGAACGATGTGCTGTGATTTCTGCTTGACTTATCAGTTGAATTTTTTCAAATAGATAAAGCGTTATGCAGTTCAGACGAGTAAAAACCACACTATGCATTAGAACGGATTACTTTTCAAGGTGTGTTCGGTGTATACAGTAACGGTAGGAATTTCAGGTCATTTAAATAAGCATTTTTGGTTTTTTCATAAGTGGATTTTACCCATCCCTCTCGTGGCACACTCACTTCGGTATGCCCCTAACCGAGAATCGGAGAAAATGTCCATTTTTCAGTTAATCACAAAAGATACAAGGTTTTCACTCGTTTTTCATCCTCTGACAATCGTTTAGTTCTCACTGGTTTTGTTCAACAGCCTTGAGTTGTCTCTAGTCGGCAAACACCTACATAGAGTTGGAATAAATGCACATGTCTGAACGACGCGTACTGGAAACAGGCGCATCATTCGTGTGTAGCCCAGTCACGTGACTTGATAGGCCTAGCGTAAATTCTCTCGGTAGGTGTAATATCGGTGCCGACACGTGTGTATTGATTCCAGTCCAGATCATGGCCACTATGGGCAGTTGAAGGTTATTGGACGATGGCCAGTGGCCAATAAACGATAAATAAAATATACCAGACGAAGTAGATACCAATGGAGTTTATTTAAAACAGCTGTTGACGTCGTCTGGAAATACTTGATCGTTCGTTTTGTCTGTCTGATCAACTTTATTTGAGGTATTTTACTATTTCCACCCGGAAACTCATATCTCTAGCGTGGATATGATAGGTTCATTCATACCTGTCTGCGATCATGTGATAAAATTAGCTTAAGCCATCTGCGGAGGCTGGTCCTACGGCCGCATATCTTTGGATGTTAATTTCTGATTTTCCATCTCATGATATGTTCCAACGTGTTTCCAGTGTCCTCCACATAAATGCACACAAATACCAACACACACACACACTCACACGGGTGCTCACTACTCCGAGCAGTAGAATTATTAATGTGAGATCGACTGCATACATTTCGGTGTAACACTGGCCACCGGTGACATGTAACCAATGCGATATACTACCTAAAATAGAAAGAAATTCATATCATCACTGATTTTACGCACACGTAAATACCGCTTCTGCTGTGACCCCATCAGTAGGTGGACCTAGTGAGCTACCAGAAAACAAGCAGCGTTCCACGTAATGCTAACCGGATCTTCTTTCTTACTATTTTTTTCTTATCCAATTGCCATAGTAATAGAGAAAAGCAAGTTAACTTCAGTAGAACCATATGGTCATTCGGAAGCTATCAGGTTGTAAAACTGACCGACAATGACAAGATTCGGATTCATCATTTTCGGACTAGAACCCTCCGATTCTGATCGCCTGGTCACCATCTATATTGTCGGTTCTCATAAGGCAATAAAACCAAGTAAATTTGTCATCCTATAGAACACCTGTCTCTTTTCACTCCTCACGAATACGACTATAGATTGAGCTCTGCAAAACTGATAACAATATACATATTTCAAATATTACAATGCGGGGGACTCAACAGTTCAGAAAACTCTATTAAACTGGACTGAAAGTTAATCAATGAATTTCGCCTACTTAACAGCAAAGTTTTCTTGAGAGTAAATGTTAAAAAGACTCAAACATAAATGCCGATACGATT
Organism: Fasciolopsis buskii; assembly: GCA_008360955.1. Taxonomy (NCBI): domain Eukaryota; kingdom Metazoa; phylum Platyhelminthes; class Trematoda; order Plagiorchiida; family Fasciolidae; genus Fasciolopsis; species Fasciolopsis buskii. The sequence continues at coordinate 144,758 of LUCM01008441.1, forward strand.
GTGAAATTTATCAAATGACACTAGAAGCTGTGTGATAAGAATAGAAAGTCAGTTAAGTAGCTTTTTCGGATCGAAAAGTCCGCATCAGAATTGCGCTGTTTGACCCCGTCTGTAAGTGATCTACAAATCTATCGTAACGACCGAATACAAGTCGGTTAACGGTTGCTCAGCACAAAATTTTCCCTTATGTAGTTTGTTTTCGAGTTTTGTTCCGCCCCAGTCGGTCGGTCAGAGCATCTGACCAGGGAGCATAAGATTTCCGTCTCGAGCGTTGTTTATGGTTTCAGAATTCCCCCGAGGAGAACAAAAAACGTCCGATTTCCATTCGACAGAAAAGTTATTTTCGTATCCATTGTTTGGAAACACCGGAACCTCACCCTGGACGTACTTTTTACTGAGGTAGATGGAGAACTCGTGAGTTCACTGACGCACAAATACAATTTCAAGGGGACCTCTAGACAGGGTGAGTCAATAGTGCTAATAGTGATCGATTTCGAATGCTTTCCGTTTGTTGTAAGTCTCTTGAAGCGATAATCCATTTAAAGCTAATCTGCTTGTTTGATATCTGAGCAGGACTGGAAAACGGGTGATTGGTCATCATAGAACAACGATTCACCCAAGGAGGGGAGTCGTGATTGGTCCGATGTTTTAAGAAAACGCAGATGGAAATAAGATAACAAAATTGGCGTATCTCTGCGTGTGTGTGTGTGTATGTGTGCGCGCGGGCATCATTTCGGGAGTTGAGGTAAATTTCGCAGACCATGGACAAGAATGAAGGTTCCAAGCTGGTAACTTTGGCAAAAGAAACCGCACCAAATATTCCCTTCGTGGTTGTAACTCTGCTCAGAAACCTCGGTAACTCAAACCCCGGACATAATGAACAAAGTTGAATTCGGTGATCACGCGCAACACAAGACTAAACAATATTGGTAATTACTAAATCAATGAGAGAATGTTTTTCCCTGCCAATTCTGTTCTCAGTCTCCGGTACATCTTTCCGCAAATTCTTGTTGTCTGAAAAATAGTTATTAAGACCGATTTCACTGATACTTTGTTTTTTGTTTGTTTGTCGAATTAATCGGTTGACCAAACGACCTAGAAACGGGTTACAGGTTGGGCAGATGTCGTCATTCACTCACATGATCGGAATTTCTAATCTATCATGTGATGTGGACATGACAACAAAATCGAATCGTGCATGTGTAATAAATGCCCGGACTACCTAAACAAAATGACCATTTCGAACTGCTTCATCATCTTTTTCATCATTTTTCTTACTTCTATCAATTAAACGATAGCGTGCATCCGTTTTCAGGAAAAGAACCTTGGCCAACAGAGGTCTGTCCGGTGGGGAAGTTGTCAAGCGGTGGGCGGACTGAAAAGCGCGACCTCCAAGGCCAAACGCCACGACCTTATTCGTCCGACCACTACCCACTTGCAGGATAAAGATCATGCTGATGATTAGTTCTTCCACGACTGGCTTAGCCATTTAGTACCTTGGAACAAAAGACTCTCACAACGGATATTAGGACATAATTCCCAAGTGGTTGGCCAAATCAGTATTGTAAAACAGTGAACAATTATGGTGATCGAGACCTGGGGTTGTCAATCGAGAAACACTTGATGACAGCCGAACACTTAGTTGACCCCATTTCATGTTTTAATGCCTTATTACACAATATTAATCGGAAGATTTTAGCCTTTAGTGAAGCAATACTAATCTGATTGTGTAAACCAGTTCTTTTACACAAAATCTATTAAAACAGACTTTCCGTTTGCCCTGGGGATGACGTCAATTGTTTAGTGTTCTGAATTTAACCTCTATACCCATTCACTGCAGTTTATAACTGAATAGCATATAATTCATCGACTGTTATGCGAAAGCGATTGAAAAGATTAGTACGAAATGTAAACATCCCACATTATTGGCGTTCGTTCTCTACCACTCCACTTTCCTTCTGTTTGCTCTCCAGGTGGCAAGCACCTTCCACCGAATTTGTTAAAAGCATTGGTAAACGGACGATTCAACCAACACATTCTTACCATCGAAAATCCAGTCTGCTTCATATGGTCTGACAACGCGGACAATGATGATATTTATGATGAAACGAAAGAGAAAGTGGAAGACGAACACCAAACCACGGGAATGACAGAAAATAAAACCCGTCAAAAATGTTCACATTGAAGAATATGCCAGCTGTACCTCCGATTTTGGAAGCGACGAAATCCGGGCATTCGAGTTTTATTAGTTTGAGTCTTGCGGACGAACAACTAGGGCAAAATGGACAGATTTTTCCAGTCATACTCTCGAGAAGTTAAATCGATCATTCACTGTTCAATAAAATAGTCCCATTTTCGATTGCAACATTTCTACCGTGTGTAAAATCCACATGGATGGAAGAATCTATGGGAACTTTTCAATAGGAATAGTAACCAGTTAATCCGGAATATGATGGTCTCTATGATGCATCTATCGACGTTTTCCTCACTTATTAGCCTCAAGTTTGGTAACTTCTGATAATCAGCTAAAAGAATTCGAAGATGCTTCTGCAATCCTGAGGCAGAGCAGAATGAGAACTTTCTATTGTCCTCAACGTAAATTTGAAGGGTATTTGAAATGTGAATTGTCCAACCTAGTAACATGACTCAGTAGTGTAGTGTGAATCAGGCTATATTAATATGTTCAGCAGAGATGGGTGGTTTCATTGTAAACCGGCCTCACGAACAGATAGTCGAAAGCTAATAAATGACAGCCAAATGTTGTTAAACGGACGAGTTTTTGCGCAACATAAAAATGCTCCAAATTGTTCTTATTGCATAATAGTGAAGTGACTATCATGACAAATCAACTCTTAGGGAATTTTTGAATCCACAGTCTCACAGTTCCTACTGTCTACGTCACTTGTCCGCTGACTACAACTACTCAATCTAATTAATCACTTAATCAATCACGTCTATTATCCAACCGGGAAAATGCTCTTTTCAGTCTTTCTCATCTCTTGTCTTTATGTGCAATTTTCCGTTTTGTCATTCACCACGTTGACCACCCCAGGGTTCCGTGAATTTTACATTTTCTCATTTCTAGGATCTCTGCGCCTTGTTTCGTTCCGGCGTCACACTTCCCGTGCCCCTTCTACTATGCTTTGTCCTCTCTCTCCGCAAACTTATACTAAACTAGACGGACCCTTTGCATTTGCCGGAGAACTCTCATGTTTGCTTTTGTGATGACTCTAAGCTTTGGTCGTTAGCCGCAGCAACTACACTGTTTGGGACGCACTAGTCAGGATTCGGTGCACTTTCGTTTTTCACAAATGCGGCCTCGTTCGCCATTCACTTCCTGAGCCCAGTGAATTCTTTCTGTCTAGACTGGTCGGTTAGTCTCGGTATAAAAAACCGACTTTTGGCCAAACCCCGTTTCAAGATGGCGTTCCACGGTCGAGCACTTATTTCCTGGTGTCCTATATCTCGACCTGAACCCACAAATTTACGGTATGTTGTGTACATGTTAGACTGATCCTTCTCTTTAAATACTCTAGGATCACTCAGTAGTTTTCTTCGGCTAAGTAATCGGGTGTAAGGTAGGCACTTCTTTCAATAGCATGATAGCAATCTAGTTTCAACCAGTTTACGATTCCCAAAACGTGTGAATTCACTGCAGATTCATTCCAGCATCTAATACAAAGCAGTGGATGCTTTCTGCTACCGTTTACAGTACCCAGATCAGACTGCGTCGCTTCAAACAAACTAGAACAACTGAAACTCAGGAAACATTCCATAATCACTGAGGAAGTTCCATGGACCCACGGTTAGGTATCGTAATTATAACAAACCTATGAATGATTTGTTCTGTACAATAACGACCAAGTGGGGAAGTTGACCGGCGGTGGGAGGAGTCAAACCCGTGACTTTCAGGTCCAAACGCCTCGACCTTATCCACTCGGCTACCGCCGGCCTCATTTGTTTTGTGCACTAAGGAGGATATGTGTTCGAAGCCTTTCGCTCCGATGACCTCGTAATCATTTCACTTACTGTAACAAGACAAAGCTAAGGCTCGATGAAAGGTAAACATGGGTGGCGTCGAGGTCATGAAGAGGAAATAGTTTCACTAGTATTTCCATGCAGACTTGAGACCTTTTCGAGTGACGATAAGCTGATCTGATTTCAAAAGGCATGCGGAACATTTTAAGTAAACCAGCCTTACCTGGTCCTTTGCTCAGCCCTAGGTTGTCACTACTGGATTCGGTCGTGCACGTGAGTTGCACCTCCGTTGCGAATGCACTTTCCATCTGTTCTAGAATCAAAAGTAGACAAACAAATAACAGATTTATCCACTCAATAAATTCCTTAGTTTTGTCAATAAAACAATTTAGTAGTGCACACGGTGTTGCCTGCTGAAATGTGCTTGCGTGTTTATTGGTCTCCAACAAGAATTGCGCGTGACATGGCATATGTGACGCTTGTGAACTAGCAAATTCAGCAGCTTCACTACTTCACGTTTCAGAATCACTGGTTTAGAGAATAAAAGGTCTCCATTTTGGCGACAAGCCAGAACACACAAGCTGATGGGATTGAGCACTCTTGGGAAAAAAAATTAAAACTTGAAATCCCTGCATAACAAAGTTATTTAACCTTTTTCTAGTGGAAAATTGTCAGTTAATCGCTTAGAATAACCACAAGGAGGACATCACTTGCACGACAAACATCTGTTAAACAAAGCACAGGATTCCGGAGGTTGGTGTACACAATGGAAGAAATGAGTGGACACATTTGGCTTCTCATCTGAATACAAGAAAGATTCCTTCGAGCTGCGAAAATATTATCTTTTGTGACATCCCAGTGAATATTTGCATGATGCTTTCCAAAGTTATTTGTTTCCTTGCTTAGAACCATGTTGAGTGTTGAACAGAATGTCTACTTTTCCAAATGCAATTCCCAATCAACCTAACCGGACGAGTCAGTTCAATACTGAATATATCACATAAGCATGCTCGTTTCCGATTCGTTTTGGCTTACCCAAGCCAAGTATTTTTTTTAAACTAATCAAAATCCCACGTTAGCTTTTCGAGGCTGGTAGGGCAGATTGTCTTGCTATTGTATGGATGCCAGCAGATTTGAAATAGTTGAAATTTTTCGCGACTGTTCCCAAATGTTCTCACGGACCACTATTTGATAATCCTACTTTGCACCATTCAGGTCACAACACGGAATGGAGCGGATCTTGAGCGCTTCTTGATTAGGACATTTTCTCCTCGGCATTTATGAGGGAGGGTGAGCGACTGTTAATAATGGAGTTTTGAGCTTGAATCAGACAATCCTCTGATTGGCGTCTAATTCACGCCCCGTTTGGTGATGATCATGGGGTCAATTTTGAGATGTTTGAGCCTGGGTTCGTACGTCGCCAGCACCAATCATCTAGTAAATTTTGTAACACTGATATCAATCTCTTGTGAAATAAACAAACGACTGATTCAAAAACTACGACTAGTCCAATTTGTCACCTCTTTCTGGAAGCAAATGAAATTCGTAAGTCAAGGCGCACTGTGTTCATACGGACCAATTCCATCGATGTGAAGTCAATTTTTTTATAAACATGACCTGACGATTTTCATGCAACACACGTGAATAAAGTGAATCTAAGCACTGGACACAGTCCTCAACGTTTTTCTTCTAAAGGGTTCACCTCAACAACAAATGTGCTTCAATTCTGAAATTTACATTTAACTGAACCGACATCACACTTGGTTACTGACTGGAGGACAGGTGAGTGAACCAAAAGACCTGATTGTAACAGTTAAACAGTTACAGTTAAACACATCAAGACATTCAAAGCTACATTATTTCTGAGGTTATGTGAGGAGCCGCAAACAAAGTGGTTGAGCTGTTCGCTAGGGTCACTTCATTTTGTGGTGTGCAGTGTGAACAGTAACGCTGTTTGTCCTACTAATCAAGTATGGTTGAACAAAAAATCAGCCACCCAGGGCCGGGATTTGCAAAAGGTAAGTGTAACCGAGAGGTAACGGATTTGATTTCATATGGCGACGATTGATCATCCAATCGGAACTCTCTTGGATCAAGATCAAGTCAAAGGGTACAACGAATATGCTGTGTATGTGCCGTACGGCGAATGAAACTGCATGGTCAGTCATTTCGAAATCGATTCAGGCGAGTCTCTGATTCATGTGTCGTGACCAATCTGCTTCGCCTGCATCACTTGAAAGGTGCATATCACTGCAATGAGTGAATAAAATGACACCTCGTAAAAAACTAGACATTTTCTGCAATGCAACTAAGGTTGTTAATCCCCACACAAAATCATTTGCTCCTAGTGGTAGTTATGTACTAGTGTATGGCACATTGTTACTGAAAGTTAGAAGCGAGTGGGAACAAGACCATTGAATGTTGATATGCTAGGCAAGGGTTAGAATTTTTTACAACTATTCGGAACTTCGGTTCTCGTAAAACTTAATGAATGGACTGTATGTGTGTTCAAGATCAACACGTCATTTGTCGGGGTGATGGAACACTCATGAACGTGTTTTGATATCATTTCATGGTTGACGTGTGAAAATGTCTGCGCCGCAAAAGTCCTTGAACGAGGAAGGTAAAACCAAGTAAACTGTGAAGAAAACTCAAATACGAATAATATGGGATGACTGTTTATAATTGCCACAGTTCAAACTTTCTGCCGTTGATAAAAAAATGCAGGAAGGAGCGGAAACAACAATCTCCTACCAGCTGGAAGACGCACGATTTCGCGTAGCATAAATCTACTTTAGTGCTTTTAGTGGGGTTTGTTTTTGGATCACCATTGCTACCACTACTACCACTACTACCTACCTACCTACCTCTGTCTCCTTTAATACAACAACAACTACTACTAATGTCATTAGTAACACTACTAAGACTTTTACTACTGATACCAACCACTACCACAGATACTACCGCTACATCAATCGATCTATCACTCCAATCTAACCGACGTTGCACACACCGATCGTTCTATCCTTCTCGCCGATAAAAATAGCATGATAGGCATGTTTGATCCATGGGTTCTCAAACATCAGCTTTCCCAAATTCATTAGATTACGTAGACCGTGAGAAGAAAAGTAAGTAGTTATCTTAACTGCTTACCATCAGAATGTTTTGCCGTGGCAGTTGAGGTCCCATCCATAAAACTGCATGTCCAGATCACGGCACAGCTAACAGAGAAAGGATTTGGAACAAGTGAAACTTATCATGAGGCGAGCGGTTTCGCAATGGGTCCTGTTTTTTGGACGACTGTACCGCGGTCCGGTTTGTGTTCTTTACAAGCGCCATTATTGTCTTGATCTTTGGTTGTCGTATGTAAGCTCGAAAATATCAGAGGTAGCTGATGTTGAGAAAATATGCATCTCGATGAGTGGAAATTGGAAAATTACCTAATAAAGTGGATCTATGATAAAATGGTGCATTATGAAGTATAAACTTGCGGGATGCAAGTTTACTGATACAGTCACACAAACAAACACATACATACACAAGTCACATAAAAATTAGTCTTGTAAACGGTTTTACAAAAGGCATGTATGTCGTACCGATTGCTGCCCCAACAATCTCTCTCAACCTGGGTGGGGGGAATGGTAGCCAGAAGATTTCTTGTCTGGGTTGTAGTTCTATTGTGTTGGCCCAGCTATCCAAATCGATGCTTTAAACTGTGGATTTACACAAGAGTTTTGTTGTCGTGTTCTGCGATCATGCTATACTACTTGCACTACTTATTACGCATTATACGGTTCATTGCGAGTGACTTCCGATACAGTCATATCGTTGTCTGTGGATTTTTGTGATAAGAGTTCATACAACCGGTTCCTTAAATCCTTCTAGCAAATCCGTCAATGCAGTTGCCAGAAGTAGGAGAAAAGCAGTAGATACAAGTTGTAGGTTGATCTTAGCCATTTGTGTTATTATGTATTGTGATGCAGATGAAGCTCTCCGTGTCATGGACTCGACATTTTTTTTCCTATTCCAGGTATCTTCCGTAACACTTGCCCAGGATATGTGATCGAATGTCCAGATGGAAGAAATCGTGCTCACAATCTTATAAGATTCCAACCGAATCACGTGAACTGCACGGAAGAACGGGATGATGCCACTGTCACTTTGTTTTCTAATTCGAATTGGTGTGACACGTTTTGTTGTTCTTTTTCTTCCATTCTTGTGATTGGCACGACTACATACGGACGTCTCATTTCGTTTTAGAATTCCTCCTTTTTCGTCACGAGTTTCATGCGAAATGACATGGTGCCACATTGCTCTCATATCTGAGGTCACAATTTATACTCTTGGTTCAGATCTTGGTGAAAATATGCATGGCAGATGCCTAATCATACCGGGACAATTTCCGGTGATATCTGATTCCAAATACAAATTGCCCCCAGTTAGATTAAAATCGGATGTATAAATCAGTACCGTTACTCGTCAGACTGCATTCAATCCTATGCGCCCTTGGGCACAGAACATGGTCACTATGTCAAACGCCGTCCCTGATACGATCTCTCGTTATACGCATAGTCAGTTAACTGTCTTCTGTTCCGACGGCCTATTTCAGTCGTTGACAGTAAAATTATTCAGATCTCGCCAAATATTTTGCAATTCACGAATGGGAACAGACGGTACAGTATCTTCCGTCAAATGGAAGCAGTTCAGAAAAACAAGGTCAGGCGAGATAATTGTTTTCCCATCATTTTGTTCTCAAGCTATTTATGAATTGTATGGAAACACTATGCAATAGGTCATGCAAATGCCAATCTCCGTGGCTCATTTATGAAAAAGCTAAGACCATTAAACCAGCTAGGGGACACTGGCAGTGTGACCGATACAAATGGCAGCTCCTGACTGGACTTACTCACGTCTAGCAATCAAGCGGACAGGTTCGTGTCTTTAGACATGAAGACCGCGGATCAATTTCCCCACATGACAGCCCTCTCTTAGTCCCCTTCCTGTAATCGATGCGCTCTGTTATTTCATTGATAAATAAGGCTGAAGATAGGGGAAAAGGCCATCTGTTTTCTTGTTTTCTTATACAGTTAGCAACTGATTGTAGAAGGGCTTGTGAATTCAACTGTGATATCACATGAAGAATAACTCCATGGGTTATATAACCTATCGCTGACCAAGCAACTGTGTCCAAGACGTCGTGTTTAACACCTCACCCATACTCAGGCTACCTGCTTCGAAGTCATCTACTAGTGAGAGTCGATTGCTGCGCACCAGCCTCCTGTGATCATGCAAATCAGTAGAGAAAAAGGTGTTACATCGTACTGAGTTTCAGTAACCCTTCCACTGCCTGTTTTGTAGCTTAATAACTAGGGCTTTCGATTCAGTCGTTCGTCTCGGGTTCGCGTTCCAGTCCGGACGATAATGGATATGTAATGATGATGAATCCTATCAAACATGAAACCGCTGCATAGTGATCCCGCGGTTTCTTTAATGGTGTGTTGAACGATGCTACCTCACGATGGACAATATCATCAAGCAAAATGAATTGTCCGAACTTTTTTGGATATAGGTCTCCGTATTTCAGTCAAAGCAAGATACGTTCGCCACCTTATCAGAATATAGATTTCGAAAAATACGTGGCGAATAACAGGCATCTGAAATTCACGAGAGATTGTGTAGGAAATCATTCGTGATTTGTTCTCGATTGATGAGAATTCGGGCTAGGTAGAGAACAATTGAATTTCTACAGACATTTGCGCGAGAGGGCACGAAGCGTAAGTAGAACATGTCCTGATATGCGAACGGCATTTAGAATTTAATGTGCAAATTATTCGCACGCGAATAGATGCATATCAAACAGTTTGGCGCACACTTTTTCCAATGGTATGCAAGATACACCACTGATAATTGAAAAACCACGACGAAGTGTTCTGAAGTCCGTTTATGAAACCAGCAAGTGACAAAGAAACAATTGAGGATAGCGGGAAAAACAATTAACTTGGAAATGCCGCAGTCTTTTTATGTAAAATAATGGTCACCTAGGATTTTTTGCACACTGGGAAATGTGAGAGAACTGTCTTAAGTGTTGATCAAAAGTAATTACTAAGAACTTGACGGAATCTACCCTAGTGAATGGTTCTGTGTTAATGAAAAAAGGTTAGACCGGGTAAGCAGACCGAGAAAAAGTAGACAAACATCGGGCACGTTTTGACAAATTAAGATTTGAGCCAGAGCGAAGAGAAGAATCATGGATGAATTGTTGGAAAAGTTCGAGAAATTTTCAGTTCCATGTTTGGGCTGACAGAGAGTAAAGTCCTCTGAATAAAGCAACCAACTTTTCAGTCTGTTCTCATGCGTATCCAACAAATGTGAAAGCAATTTGGTTTAAACTCGAAAATATAAGATAACCACTTTTGAAGCCGCTTTGCTGAAAGTAGCAAGTAGCTAAAATTGTGTGTGTTATACACCAGATTTGATGACTTTGAAGCTTGGTGGGAAACTGAGATTACAGTCTTAGAGTTGTCCTTTCGCGATAGTTCTCATGTTCAGGAACTATCAGTCACTGATAATTATGGTCTTTCACTGTGCCCAAGACTACTTCCACGATGTTCCAAAGTTTGACTCGAATCAGGCGGGAAATATCTCAAAGATAAAGATTATTGTACGCCCTAATCTGCACTGTTCGCCCGATTCATCGGTTCCCATGGTCTGATATGGCCGGCTTTCGTCATGCGAACTGATGTCTTTTTTGTTTTGTGTCAAACTGCACCATTGCTCATGGTCACCTGGTCAAATCTCTCCCATTACCTAGAATTCGAGAGGAAAAGGAGTGAAGAACTCGGAATCAGAAAAATTTCATTTTTGTCCAAGTTGGCTGAATGTCTGGTGTCTGAAATCCCTTTTGACGGCTATTAATTCATGTCCAATTTTGGCCATGCATCTACAAAGTTCTAGTTCCTGGGTTTTTAGATAGCGATGCTGAATGGTCTAAATACAGGATGCGCCAGGATAACCGAAGCTGTCGGAAACTGAGGCGAGTCGAAAATTCCTAATCTCTCAATCCAACGTTAAGGTGACTGAAACATATTATGCCTATGACCACAGTTCGACTGCCTTGTGACACGCTACGAGCAGATAATGGATTGGAAATGGTTTGAGGTGGTCAGTCAATGACTTGGAAGAAAATTGGAAGATTTAACCAGCGGACTGGCTCGTGTCGCTGTAGTTAGACTGCCCGGTTCGGATACATGAGATCGTCCCCAAGCGAGGGTTGATGATAGTGAGTGATTTAGCTCAACGTCGGGATCAGTGGAGTTCTTCCATCTGCAACCTTATCACTTCTGTATGCGTGACGAAACTTCATCCGATGTACGACCACATGGTGGCATAGAACTATTCAAGTAACTAAATCTATCTACCCGGGATCCACCTACATAGGCCCACTTGCAGGCAGAGATGGAAGGCCCAGTAAATTGGCCGACCAACTAACCCGCATTCTCAAACTGTTCTATCCAAAGCTATACCCGGAGCTCCTGAGAATGAATCAGTGAGTCACCGACCTATTTATTTCTCACTCTGCGGATACGTTGCACTCCCCTGGTTCCCTGGCCTGATTGGCTAGCCCAGCCTTCCCTCTTTTCGCTAGGATTGATGATAACCAAATCCATTGTTTATCTAAGCGAAAATAGTGAAGTCTGTTCTTAATTGACAAACAACAATTGCCAAATTGTTTCCCGAAACTGCATAAAAATGTGCTTGCTAAAAGAGAGCAGTGGGATTGCTTTTGCTGTATTACTAAAGAAGATAGTTCATGCGAGTTTAAAATACACGCCTGAATGTTTTCCCAGCAAAGCCTAAGCACCTGTGAGCTCTTTTAATGTGGCTTGCAAGTGTACTCTCGACATCCGTACTCATATTTATATCCCAAAGCTATTTGAGTGATTTCATCACGCTTCTCCAGTGTTCAAGGCTAAGATATGCAGACCATAATGTTCGGTCGATTCCAAAAGAAGATGTCCAATAAGCTAAGACCAGGAGATTTGACGGGCCACGTGATCGGCCCAACTCCCAAGTCCACTAATCACAAAATCGTGTATACAAACACAACCGAACAACAGGCTTTGCGAAGTGAGTCGATGATCTATCCTGTTCAAGGTACGTGTTGATTCGTTTGCCATTTTCCAGTAAGAACAAGTATTGCTAAAGGAATTGGGATAAGATGTGCAACTAAACTAAACCACTTACAATGCGAGAGAGGAAGTATAGTCACGTATGGGCGCTAAAATGCATGCCGAACCAAATGATAAATTTCAAATTGAAAAATTGTTGAGTATCTAATACACCTCGCGGATCTTCTGGTGACCAGTAGACTTGCTTTTATGATATAATTCACCATGTGATATCATCGCTCAACTCACCATAAAGAAACCATGGAAGCACTGTACAGCTTTTTCATCCTTGTAAGGAATGATCAGCAGTGCAGATGGACCGCGCCCGAACTGGCACGCGAACCCGAACAAGGACGAACGATTCTGAGTCGAACGCCTTAGCCATTACGCTACCGGGCAGGCTCTGAACGGTTTGTTGAACTTGACCACATGATGTTGCACCTATCCGTCACTGATTTGCACGGTTCCTGTCCGTTAGCTCACAGCGATCGACCCCTACTGATAGATGACTTCTGTGCAGGTAGCCTAAGTACGACGAACGCTTTGGATATGACCTACACAGCTTGATTACTTGATACATTTTAGTAGTACGAGACTGAATGTTTTCATGTACGGTGCTTCCATGGTTTCTTTATGGTGAGTTGAACGATGATATCACATGGTGAATTATTTCATGAAAACATTCAATCCCCTACTGCTAAAATGTACCAAGACTTGTTTTTTGTGATTTTCCGTACTATAAAGATAGAATACATCTTCATCTAAAAATTAACGTCTTCACACCGAATGGGCCGTTCGCACAAAGCCAGGTTTTTTCCACTTTCGTCTTCAAATTCAACTTCATAATGAAATACAAAACGTTGAAGTGTATAGGATGTAGAATGCGTCCTACGGAAGAAGTGGCTCGTTAAATGCTGCACTGCCAAATTTCCGATAGAAATCCGTGGGCCTGCTTAAACAAATTTCTGTAGGGCGAATTCGGCTTCTTCAGTTGTCATCGGATTGTGGATTACTGATCGACGTCTACGATGGCTACAACTAGTTGCCATGACTTCGATCTTGTCTTTTCCCAGTAGACGATCTAGGTCTCTTTTAATCAGGATGTTACTGGGTTAACTGATCGCACATATCTGAAGACCTACTGCCGGATGCATCTAACAAGGCCAAGTGAGCTGTGTTGTTCAACTTGGGGTTCACAGCATCGTTTGCGTGAAAGTGAAATGATCGATACGAGTGATGAGCATTGCTTGCATTCATTTCCCCTAGCGTTTTCACCACCACCCGAACTTTGGATGTGCTTAACTCTTCTGGCCTAGTACGTTTGCATTACGAATTTCAGGGAACCTTTATTCACGAGTTTGTGAAAAGCACGATGAGCACAATTCCACATAGCTCACTAGCCTGACCAAGTGAAAAATGAGGTCATCGTGTGTGGAATTCGACTGAATCTTAAATCACTCAGGCATCCCAGACTCGACTGGGCATTGTTGAGTTTGCACATGATTATGTAATCCTGATTGAGCCTGGGATCGTCGATTCTGTGTGCTGCAACCAAGTGAAAGCAACGTCTGCGCATATTTGTTTTGGGTGAGAGACTACATATTTCCGTTTTTGCTCCATTTTCAAACAGTTTCGCTTATCTTGACGCACTCTGTAGGAGACCAAACTACTCAACATGACCAAGTAGCGGAACTCTGCAAGTCACACTTAGATTCACTGTTGGATGTATGCTGTCTGCGGATAAGTTATTCTCGTAGAGGTTGATCATAGTGAGCTAGGGACAATCATTCTCTGGAACCAGTTCGACTCAGTCGCTTGCCCTGGGTTCACATTTCCAGTTCGGGTGCAATGGATAGACACAGCTGGTGATTCCCAACGAGGATGGCAAAGGTGTGTTGTGCTTCCCTGATTGTTAACGTTCAGATCAAGGCCGCTACTGCAAGGGTAGTAAATTAGGCGAGGAGGTGGGAAAATCTGAAGCCTCACGCTAGCAACATACATAGGCACAGATACCAAGTATTTATCTTCTGCTCTCAATTCTAGGTGTCACGTGAGTCGACAACTTTACCTTCAGATTGTTTCTTTTATGGACACGAGTAAAAAAAACGAGCTAAATTGGTTTGTGCAAACGTTTCCGGTGGCAGATTATCGATAACTTAGGACTAGTCGCGCAGATCTTTGTGCAACAGATGAGTGCGAAATAAACCGAGTTATTCTGGCGGACGAACACTGCCTGTATTCTTATCTCCTCCATTGTACATGATCAGGTGAACTCTGAAAATATTCAGCCCTTCTTTCTTCGTTCGTCAACATTCGGACTGTACCGCACCCACTAAATCGATGATCCTTAGATTAGATGAACGCAACTCACTCAAACTAGTTTGTCTGGTCAGTCTGTATAGGATCATGCAACCTGATTGCAGTCGCTGTTCTCATTATCATATCTTTTTGTGACCAGGACTTGAAACTGACGCCTGTGAAAGCGCATGTTGCCGTGTCAGGGTTCACATCTATCTTCTACCTGTGCGACAGTACAAGTCCCAACAACTCGAGATCACATGACTCTCTGCTTAGCTTTCTCCTTCAACCATCATACTCCCGATTACTTCCTCGACTCGCATCGTTCATATCTGGGGACTGGAAACTGATGCCAATCTCTCTCCTGATATGCCGTGAAATACATGTGAAACAGTCACGCAACAGCAGCAGTCACGTTTGAAGAATAGAATTCACCGCAACAATTTATTTCTATTGGGTTGCAATTCTTCTTTTGGTCAGTCTCATTTGTCATACAGTCACAAATTTTCACCTATTCCTTCCCCCAATTTTTGTGCCAGTGAAATTTTGTCACTTCTCTATTCGTTCGTTTCCTAACTAGCAAGTATTGAATTCTGTCGGAACTGATAGCATGTATGCTCTTGTGGGTTATCAAGTCATCACCGGTGTAATTGTTGTTGTCGTTTCTGTTGCAGACGGAGGGTATGGCGGCAGATTCAATTTTGACGGGTATAAAACAGTGTGCAGCTGATTTGGAATCTGCGAATTAACAGCCAATTGCCTAACTGAAATTCTTTACGCGTAGAATTGATCCTGTTGTGAAAACACAACGGCCTCGGCCCGATTTGAACGCACGCTTGGAAGAGGCCCACGTATTCGTTCTGTGCGTAATATACCGCCTGAGATACCAGGCTATACCCAAAGTGTTCCAACATTTCACCTAGGGACAAATCGTTACTCGCCCGGTTACTCAACCACAGGGCATACACAACCGTAAAAGTTTTCGCAAGTTGACTGTCAGGTCAGTATTCGCTAGTTAGAATTTAGCGATATGATTGGTCACGAAATTTAAAATGACAAAGTTAGCAAAGGAAAATTCAATCGAATCATCAAAATTCCACTTTTAATTCTGTGATTCTATTCCGTTGTTGCTATTATTATAACGAGTGTCATTTCTGTAATTTTTTTCTCTAACGCGATTTGGTCAGTTGGCAGTTGGATGTTGCGTCATAAAAGCTTTGATGTTCAACAAGCCTTTGTGAGACCAATATCAGTTTTTCGGATCAGCCGATTCGTTCCCTATCGTTCAGCCGGGAATCACGTCAGACGGACATGAGCAACTAATATTACCTTATCTCCTTCCCCGAGGACAACGGGAACCAGTTGCTCTCGAGTGTCACACGGACCATTCTACCAAGCTCTCCCCCTTCCCAATAATGTGTTTGGAGAACAGGTAAAATCATGAAACACTGGTTTAATCCATTCGTCCACACATTCAATAGGACGCGGATTGGTGCGAAAAAGTTTAATTAACTTTTGTTCGTATAATCGCCCTTTAAATAAGGCTTGATTATCTACATCTGCATAAACGCGTACCTGCTTAGTAAATAGATCCAAATGCGCATCTAACTAGCAACACCGACTTAGTAACTGTGACACGGATCAAAATAGATCTGCGGCAAACAACTAAATTAATTTTCCGTTGGTGTAAATTGTACAGTGGACAACTTGATAATACTCTTTCGTCAATTACACAACGGAAATAAACGTGAAAAGACAAAGAAAACGGAATAGAGAAACTGCAAACTTAGCCTAAGATACAGAAAGATTGAATAATAAAATGAATAATAACGAATTTCGCAAGCAAGGAAAACGTCACAGTTAAGGGTGCTTGACTGAGATCTGCCAAGTGGTCAGTCACGAAAGGATGACAGGGGGAAAATGCCGAATGGCAGAAAGATTGACACACGCGATCAATAAATGTTACAGTCAATAAACAAACGGAAACATGACTGAATGACAGATATTGATGACTGAATGAGGAGCCAACTGACTGACTGAAAAAATAAAATGTTGAGTGACAGACGGACTGACTAACTGACATTTATGACTGAATGACATGCTGATTGCCTGACTGATGCAAATGACTAAATGGCTGACCAACTGAAACTGGGATTGATTTTATTGACTAAATTATGAATGAATGAATGAATGAATGAATGGGGGGACGGCTTTGAACATGAATGAAGTTGGCTGATTTACTGAGGGTATAAATATTTGTTTGGCTTACCGCCTGATTGGTTTTGACCACGGAATTATTAACTGAAATTATTACGTGGCTGGAAACAAGAAAATTCCATGACAAATTACAAATGACTCCATAACCGCCTAGTTCCAGGTGTGAGCAACCTCAGTGGAAACATTCTACGGAAATGTGCGACCTTTTGTTCTTTTCACTATAATTATATTGTTATATCTAACTATATACTTCTGTATATCTTCCTAGAAAAATATGAATCTATCCAGTCCTTTCTATCAAACCAGGAAGTAAAATTTCCCAAAATACCTACTTAAAATTCTAACGGCGAGTTTTTATTTATTTGTATACGATTGTAAACGAATTACCACCGTGATCTATATTACAAAGGTATATTTAAAGTCATTGTTTAAGGAAAATCAGCGGATTTATTCGTAACCACATATCTAACTCGAATTTTAGCTAGAAACTTATACCAGGTCTCGATAAAATTAACATACATATACAGGGTTCAAAGTTCGATTCGAAAACATTTGATACAGGGATAAAATTTTCAGTCAAAAATGGTTATAAATCAAATGATACATTATGAATATAAATGTCAGAAGATGCATGAGCATGAGCATCAATATGTCTGTACAATTTACTTGCTATTTGTCCTATTACTATATATGTATTAATTTGATATAGGCTGTCCCATTGCGCTTATCAACCTTATTACCCATGGATTGAATGTATTTCAGTTCCAAAACCATCTATCTACCTATTCTATCTATTCTCTCTATCTATTCTATCTATTCTTAATCTATCTATCTATCCTTAATCTATCTATCTCTCTACTCTATTCTTAATCTATCTATCTTATTCCCTATCTATAATCTATCTATCTATCTATCTATCGTATTCTATCTATCTATCTAATTCTAATTCTATTCTAAATATCTATCTATCTATCTAATTCTATTATCGTATCTATCTAGTCGTATCCTATCTATCTATTTCTATTCTGATCTATCTTATCTAATCTATCTATTCTCTAATCATGTCCTATTCTATCTTATCTAATCTATCTATCTATCCATCTTAATCCTATCTATCTATCTACGTAATCTTGATCTATTCTATTTGTTTCGCCTGTTCTGTCTGTCTCGCCTTCTGTCGTCTGTTCTGTTCTGGTCTGTCTGTCTGTCTGTCTTGTCTGTCTGTTTCTGTCTGTCTGTTGCCGGTTATCTCTGTTATGCCTTGCTTATCCCCTTTAATAAAATATTAGTAGATTATATCCATCTATTTATCACTTTTTCCCTCCTTCTCTCTCTCCCTCTATTTCGCTCCCTTACTTTCGTTGGACTATCTTGCTTCTACCTTCTAAGTTTTTTTCTTGTTTAGTTCATCTAAAAACTTTTCCTGCTTGAACTTTTTCCCTTATCTGCTTTTGATTCCTAATCTGTCTATTCTACCTTTTCATCGTATTTACATGCCATCGTGTCCGAGCTAATCTAATTCCTTATTTTCTTTTTTTTATTTAACTATCTGACTATCTTTCGATTCTTTTCTGCATGTCTATCTGTGTCTTACTCATTCATTTCGGTTCTTTCCCGTCCGATTCTCGTCTATTTTATCTGCCTATGCTTCCACTCCTTGCGATCTATTTAGCCTCTAGCATTCGCCCATCTCTACCTCTTCCTTTCCTTCCTTCTGTTTTCCTTTAAACTCGTCTTACTTTTCGTTTATATGTCCGCTCGTCTTTTTTCCTTTATCCTACCATTCGTTTTTTACGCAAAGATAGACCAATATGATTCTCTTTTTTATATTAGGGCATACAGTGTACACAGCAGAAGACACTGCCAGTTTAAATGTTCCCCCGTTTTGGACCGAATGGCTTCATCGGTCTCTGCCTCTTCGTTTCAATTAAACGTCGCCCTAACTTGAACTCGATCGGATCTTTACGTTTCATTGCAAGTTTTCAACAAAAAAAAAAAAAAAATGTTTAACAAAAATCTTATCACTATTCGAGTTAATCTCGATTTGTTTGTAACTTAAATTTAATCCTTTGCTGTTAATGTGCGCGTGCTGGGGGCGCTAAAGACACCTGCAGGACAATACAGGCAATTTCATGTGCGGAGTTTAAAAACCACTGGTGAGTGTGGTATGTACTTCTTGGTTGAGGTCGTGTGTATGGGTGTGGGTGTGGTTGCTTTTGTGTTTTTTTTTTTTATTAAGTTTTAGTTGTGTTCTGGTATTGGTTTTTATACATTTTCATTAGTTCTTGAGGGTTTTTATGCCTTTTTGTTTCTGCAATCTATATCGACGCTTTTTTCCCCTAGTACTGCATGTGTAACGAAATAATCTACTGAATCTTATCAGTCTGCTGTTCGAGCACTACATAGACGGTAAAACACAGTGGAGTGTCCGAAGCTGTGACCATTTCGGTGTACAAACTTTGGAGGGGAACTTCCGGTTCCTATTTCGTGGGGTGTTCGCTCATGTCTTGGTCCGGTTTGTGTGCATCAGTATTATTAGTAGTGCTAGTGATATTCGCGTTTTTAGTGTTGGCAGAAATAGTAACTGGATTAGTAATGACGCTAGTAGGGCTGATCATACAAATTTTGGCAGGAATAGTGTGAGTAGCAACGCTATATATTCATGCGCATATATATATATATACATATATATATATTGTCTGTATGCAAGTATCACCGAATGTAATTCATTCAAGCATTTCCCGTGATAATATTCGTAAGATTCTAGTACTTACAAGGTGTGCAGAAAGTTATCATTGGAGATTCTCCTTGATACATCTCTCTGCAGACGATAATAAGGCCAGTTAAATGTGTGAGTGACCTCGATTGTCTAGTTAAGCACTAATGAACCCGAAAAATGAAGTTTTGCTGGAGCATGGAACGTTCGCAAACAATTTTGCAAAGATCTTAAGCTTTATTCTAGTTTGTATTCACGAAATGGTAACAATATCCGGCTTGTCTAACAAAAACAAACATTTCTTGTATCAAATACACTACCCACTATTACGTCTGCATTTTTTAGGCTGAATGTAACTATTTGTCAGTTGTGTTATTTTGAGGTATCTTGGATTTGATCACCATGATCATTTGCGAAGAACGAAAATTTCAATTGAGGAATTCTCTTGATTCACATAAAATGCGATATCGATCAAATTTCCAACCGCGTTTCACGGTGGATAGCATTAGAAAGTATTCGCCCGTTCTCGGTGTCTAAAGTAAAGGCAAACTCAATGTTTGTTTTGCTTTTTACATTGACATGTTAGGTCTTTTCCATGAGTTTTGGCAACACGTATATATGAATATGATTCGTTGATCTTTATCTCATTTTAGTGTTTGTGGTATGTTTCGAAATTGTCAGAGCTTCATGTTTACATGGGGTATTTAAGTTTTATTTCACAGGACATGGTTCAGTTTCCTCCAATAAAGGCGGGAATGATGTGTACGTGTCAAATCTTCTGATTAAATGATGTAAGAATTATAATTAAACACTTTTTATACAATGTATGGATGAATCATCATAAACAGTCCTTTAGGTCTGGCACAAGACCGAACGAGTGAAAAAGCGAACAAGTCACTAGCTACCTTTGCATGCTATCGATCATGCCCATAACGACACGTACACGGATAAAGTATTTTCTTAGCTTACACTGTGGTAGATGTGATCGAGTCCACGGGTAGTGTGTAGGTGAGCACCAATTCCAGTTGAGTCTCGCATCAAATCATCACAAGTCGAAACTAGCATTTTGGTTAGGTCAGTTTATAGAACATGTTTTGTTTCTTACCCGTTCAAGCCTTCCTATCCCGCAAAGCTGATGAATTTTATGAGGCTGTCTTCTTGTCTGTGTCTAACGTTGTCTGGTTTGTTTTATTTAATTGTTTTTTTCTCATGAAAGAATTGCAGTTGCAGACTCACAGAAAGTCTAGAATGTGATAAGCGATTGGAAAATAACAGCTTTTTGAGTCTGGAAAGCAGATGAGCAGATGAACAGAGGGGTATTTAATCTTATTGTTCTCGAAACTCAACCTGACGGGTTGAACAACAGTTCCAGAAACACTGGTCAATGCATGAGACAAAACTGTTTTTGCACGCGAGCAGATTCCACGTTTTTCGAAGTTGAAATGCAGACAGTTTTACAAGACAGAAAAAACACCATCTCGAAAGATTTGGTAGAGGAGAAAAAAAGTCGGACTGGATATTTTAAGCCGAGGTGTTTTTTCTTGTGATCGCTGACTGGACGAGATCATAAAGACTATCGATCTGAATGTAAATGATATCCTTCAAACATATATTGTGGCAAACCGCACGTGACCTACACAGACAGATATTGCCAAATCTCATGCAATGGGCGCTGTGTGCACAATTTCTTTTTCAATGTAAAGAAATAAATCCTGAAATTTGCATTCCATTTTATTTAACAAGAACTATTGGGTCGTCTCAGTAATAAATCATAAGATTTGGTGTTATCTGTTAGGGGTTGGAAATTTAGTCGACATCTGATTTTTGCTACAAAGTATGCCTCACAATCATGACGCTTGCTGGGCCCGCTAGGATGAACAGAGTGTGATTTAGTCACAAAATGTTGACGCATTTATTGTTAAAAATCCAGCATCAATAAACAGTGGCAACAGATTGGTCCGGTACTTGTGATGCTTTAGATGTGATGTCCAGTAACTGAAATGCGACACTACTCCAAGAAGTTTCAGTCCTTCGACAACAATGTCCAGTGTGTAGGTAGCACATTAAATTATCACATAAGAACATGTTTTGGATGAGATCAAGATTCAGATTGTGGTGGTATTTTTTTTAATATCATGCATATGGTGAACCGCAGTATGCACACAATTTACACAATTTACTTAAATCGAAAGGAAGCCACTGAACTCAACACGCCGTGTTCACTGTAAACTGGTAGAATGAAGCATGGGACTTCTTTCCTGGACACTAACGGTTTTCTATATAGCATACTTTATTTGAAATAGGGCCATATCTCTCTCATCACAACAACAAATTTCGCCTACACCTAGTGCATTCTAGTTTCATTTGCTTGCCAGAGTTTGCCTATTTTATTCATGTGACGGTAAACAATTTGGAAGTAAATTCGAGGACAGAGTGACCTGTTTAGAGAAACTTCCTTCTAGAAATGTCCTTTTTGTGAGTAATCTGCAAGCCACCAAAAGCATCAAACGCCAAAATTACCCCGTCGTCAGATTAAAGCGCTCAGTATTTTCTACTACTGTACAAGTTATTTATATTATTTGCTCCACTGCGCGATTAATCCATATTTCACGTGAGCTGAAACTCGTAGGGCTTCAATATTATTCAAATCTATGCGAATGACGGTTACTGAAATAGCGGTGATAGTTCGCGCTAGGATAATAAGAAAGAATGTATTTCGTAAACATTTAAAACGAACTTAATTAATTGTGTATTCATTTTTACATGTAGCTGGTTTCTTTTAAGAAGTACATGCTCTCGGCACCATTTATCAGGTGAATATGATTTATATGGTGGTCTCGTTTGACTTAAATCGCTGCACGTGCTTAAACACGAAAACTTAAATTACCCTAGATCTTGTTCTCAATTCATTATCCTCAACATTATGGTGCCAAAAGATTTCCCCTTTTCTCGCTCACCGACTAACTATCACGATACAACGTGAAAGATGGACGCAACTTGCTTGACTTCGAGTTTTTGTTTCCTCGACGAGAGGCTTTGGATAAGTTTCATTTGCCGTTTGTAGGTGAAATCCTTAGTCCGATATACATCACACTAACTGGACTCACAAATACTCCACTAATGAATTACCGTTCGGTAAGAATGTTATTTTCGTCGGTTGCTTGCTTGAGAAAGCAAGTAGTGTTGAATTCCGGAAGAATTGCGTCGGAAGAAACAGCTTGTAAAGTTGGACAAGCAATTTCACACAGCACTCAGGTCATCTGTGCACACCAATTGCCACTACTGATAAAAATACAAATATCATTTTGTCTTCCTTTTTGACGAACTCAAGATTACCTATTTGATCGCGATTATATGCAATCAATCAATTTGTCCATAAAGTCACGTTATACGGCTACTCTGGCTGAAATATTCAATAAATAACCCTTAATATCTTCATAACAATAGTATTAGTGGCAGTTTTTGTTATTGATCCTTCTCAGGTTTAATACTGTTTTTAATGAGTTTTAGTTCATTTAGTATTGATTTTGAGATCGCAGCCGCGTTTCATTGCTCAAGCGGGCCAGTGTGAATCACTGTTGTCCCTGGCTTTCTTTAGTTTAGAGGGGATGAACCAACTGTACTAGCTCACTAAAGCCATTTTTCTTACGGTTAATATAGGAAATTAATGAATAATATGAAATAATTTGTGCTCTGAATCTTTACATCATCTGATGTTTATTCGAAAACATACAAACTGTGCAATTATCCAAAAGAACTTTTCAAATTATGGTCAATTTCTTTCGAATGAAAGCAATGCATTCTCAACTGAACGGGATCCACGCTCTTCCACTGTTCTCAATAGTGAAAGACGACAAATCGATTAGTGTTCCACCTGACGAAGTATGGTTTATATCCTGAATAAGCATTTTCCCGTCGGTTTATTACCACTTAGTGAGAAAATTCGGTCTGCGCTGAAATATCCCTCACTGCATACCGCAAAATGTGATTCGAGCGTTGCTCAGAACAGGAAACGTTGGGACCGAGTCTCATGAAATAGTTAAGTCGAATTGGAAAGATCCAGATGAATAATCATTCAGTTAATCCATCGGTGAGACATTTACTAAATTATTCAGTAAGTCATCTGACTTACAAATTCGCTGAGTCTGTGTTTAAATCAGCCACTCAGTTAGATAGTCAGTCACAAAACTCAGTCAATAAAGCCAGTCAGATAAAGTGGCAGTTAAAAAATGATGGAGCCATTAGGTGACCACTATCGGTCTATCGGTCAATCATTCCGTTTATAAAGGAAATAACTCGACCAGTCATTAAATCAGTCAACAAAGCGGCATTCAATCAATCAGACACAATCTGTCAGTCAGTCCGTCAGTAAGTCACGCAGTCATTTATTCAGTCAGTCAGTCAGTCAGTCAGTCAGTCAGTCAGTCAATCAGTCAGTCAGTCAGTCAGTCAGTCAGTTATTCAAACAGTCAACCAGTCATCTAGTCAGTCAGTAAATCAATCGTCAGTCAATCAGAAACTGGCCAATATCATTCAGTTTATCAACTGGTCGTTCAGTGAATCAATCACTTATTCAATCAGTCAGTCTGTCGTTTAACCGGTCAGCCAGTCAGTCAGTCAGTCAGTCAGTCAGTTATTCAAACAGTCAATCAGTCATCTAGTCAGTCAGTAAATCAATCGTCAGTCAATCAGAAATTGGCCAATATCATTCAGTTTATCAACTGGTCGTTCAGTGAATCAATCACTTATTCAATCAGTCAGTCTGTCGTTTAACCGGTCAGCCAGTCCGTTAGTCTTTCAGTCACTAACCAAGGTGGGTTTCATCACCAGTTAGTCGGTCAAAGCTGCCAGCCGGTCTACTAATCACAAGGCGTTAGTAAGTCCGACAGCCAGTGAGTCATTCACTCAGTCACTCCCCCAGTCAGTCAATGATTAAAGCGGCCATTCAATCACTACTTAGGTGGACAAATTTGAAGACTGGTCCGTGTGACACTCGAGAAGGATTGGTTTCCGCTATCCTCGATGTATTAGGTAAGGTGACATCAGTTGCTCATGTCCGTCTGATTACAGTGATGATTTGATTCCTGGCTGAACGATAGTGAACGAATTGGCTGATCCGACCAACTGACGTTGGTCTCACACAGGCTTGGTGAACACCAAAGTTTTTACTGCGTAACACCCACCTGTCACTGGAATTGGATCGATCACAAACTGTTGTTTACCAATGACTGGGTCTTGTATTGGGAACCAAAGAACAATAAATGCAACATAAACTGCGCATGGGAGACGACGCCCTCTTGAAATGGACTAGTGGAAATTTTGAATTATCTCCAAAATCATGTCATCCCATAGTTGAATCACAATGGATGTGTGTGGCACACAATTTGCTTTGTAATACTACGACAGTTTGGATTTTCCATTTATTTCAATGAGAAACACCGGGCGTTTATCTCAGGATCGACTGATTTGCAATGCACTGCCTTGCTTGTTACGGTGTCAGATAAACCAACAAGAAAATCTTGCACTATTTGCCATGAAAAATCAAAGGATCGCAGAAAAGTGCAAATGTGGGTTTAAGAGGAACCACGGAAACTACATCAAAGGTGAACATGACAACGGCGAAAGTACAGTTTGTGACAACGATAGAAGCAAACTGAAGTGGCAGAACAAAACTGTGCAAAAGCGGGCAGTCAGTAAATGGTGAATCGAAAGATTCAAAATGTCAGTGGCTTGATCTAATTTTCTTCCGATCTCCCTTTTTATCGGTCCCCGAAATCCGACCAGGATTTTTGATATCTCGCCAAGCGTGGTCGGTCTCTGTCGGTCCATCCTATGGTGTCACAACTTCCAACCTGGATACCGCATTCTACCGACATCGTCAGGATAAAGTGCTCAGGTCTCAGTGGTCTCTCCCTGGTTCGGCATACCTACAGGCCCGCCTCCAACCTTAGGTGAGCTGGGGTTGGACTAATGCAGCCAGAAAGCAAGTGTATGGATGACACGTTTATTGGGAAGCAAGTCACAGTACTTGTTGTTCTCCAAACTATGCTCAGGCGAGAATCCATGTTGTGACGAGCCGAGCATTCTCGGACTGATTCACTCGTGCACCAAACACTCCTGTATTGGTTTTTTGACCTCCCTCTAGTTGTGCTGGTCAGGGTAACGACTTAAACTGCTGTCCTCAACTGGGGGAGTCGTGCGGTCTATCTGAGTTCTGGCTCTACGCCTGTTTGTTGCTACCGCGGTCTTTGTCTGTTGGAGTAGCACTTTTGACAGTCGTTGTTGCTTCTTCGGGCGACTGCTTCTGATTGATTCTCGCTGAGCCTTCTGGTCGTACTCCCCTTTACACTTATACCGGAGGTATCCGAGCCCCTGTTTCGTGACAGATTTCTGACATGATTTTGCACCAGTCCTATACCGGTACTTACGGTTGCCATCCTCATCAACCGTCGTCTGGTTGTTCGATGCCTTCAAAGACTTCGATTGGCCATCTTGCTTGAGGTAAACCATGGGAGTCGAGTAGCACCGCATCACCTGAGCTAAAGTTACGTTTCCGATTCATCCATATTTGCCGTTTCTGTAGAAGATACTCCCTGGTGCATTGCCTCCAAAACAAGGACAACAGGTGGATTGCTTGGCGCCACCATCGAACCAGTCTCTCCCATAAGTGAAGTTACCCGAAGTTCACAGGGACTGTCCGCAATGATGAGAGAGTAGTTGGGTGAATGACGGTGTAGATCACCACAATCGGTGGAAAGAGGTACCAATGGCCGTTCATTCACTATCCGTTCGCATTCCGTGAGAAAGATTGCTGACATTGTCGATTATAGATTGTTCTCCACGAACTGAAAACAGTATGTCCTGCAGGATGCATCATAATTTCCCATATTCCTCATGGGTGACTGGAGTGAGCGGAGCTGAAGTTCCACTCCCCTACTATCCTCATGTGCCTATCGGAAATCTTGCCAAAAACCTATTTTCCGCTAGGTTTCTCAATTCGCTCTGGGCTCCGAAGAAATTGATTCTTTTGTCACTGAAGATCTATGAAAGTGCGTCTCTTGTCGACATGACCCTCAATAGCGACATAATAAAAGGACCAATGCTAAGACAGTGAGAGAATTCCGACTACAGTTCAAACATCTGGTGAACAGACATCCCTATAGCTTTCCAGTCTTGCAATCACGTTTCACTAGGAACGAACCAAAATAGTCTATTGCAAAGAACTGGAAGTAAAACCAACCTTGCTGGGTCGTGATGAATAGCAGCGGAGCCGTAGGTTACTTACCTAAGGCTGTCAAATACTTTCGGAGTCTCCACCATTTTTAAATCACTAGCTGAACTGCTGCTCTTTCATGTACTACCCAAAATCTTGTGCAAAGGTTTTCTGGCACCTGACATGGTTCTTTGTTGCTTTCCCTCGTGTGGTTAAGAGACGCAATTTCTGGTTTGACCAGGGGAGTATAACCGGATGCTTCGTGCTTGGAAATTCATTTGAGTAGTCCAGTCGTTCACCAACACAAGTAAACTGGTTGAGTATGTTTGGTTATTTTCTGCGACAACGATTGGATGCCAGGACCTCGTTTGTAGTCTGTTTGTTTTGTGGTAATTCCAACTTCACTCCTTAGACCGGCTTTCGTATGACATGAATAACATTTTTTCGGCTCTTGATATGCCTATCAATTTAAGAGTCCTAAGGCTGGCCTCTGGTCTGGGCATATACTTGTCTTCGTCAAAAGATAAGTTTAAAATCGAATAAACCAAGCCGCAGATTATAGCAGCTGAACCCGATTCCAGTATTTCGAGAGAAACTGATCCACTAGGCTGCCTTCTAGTGTCACGAAAATTTTTCTCGATGTCTGCATTAGTTCCGTCTCTGGTGACTGTTCTATATTCGGAACTTTTGGTCACTTTGCTTCATTCAGGACTAACGATGATGGCCCATCAGACCAATGTTTGTAATCCTCGCTTGAGGTGGTATCTCTGTACACCCTATCTTCAGGGTTTATTTCCGACCCCAGGTGGTGCCACTGACGGGGTTTGGACCATTTATGAATTTCCGCCAGCGGGTTCGCTACATACATGCTGAACCTCGTGTCCGTGTTTTTATACAGTGCAGGAGAATGGAGGAGTCGGTCCGTAAGTACGCCATATCAAACTGAGTCTGCGCTTCTTTCTCAAGTGCACGATGTATTCTTACTGCCAGCCTTGCCGCGATTAACTCCAGTCGAGGGGTGGTCACTGATTTGTAACGAAAAAACGAAAAATGTCTGCTCTCCTTCGGCTGCAAATCCCCAATCGATTCTATCTTTATGCCACTATTTCCAGTTCCCACTAAGTCTAGCAAGAAAAACCAAGTCCAGCAGATGAAGTTCATTTTGTTAGTCCAAAAACAAATCAACACCAAGTGATCGACCAGTTCGCAGGCTAATTCGGCCCACTGTTGTTAAAGGACCTTATCACGTGACATTTTGCTCAGTTGATCGACCACAATGGCCACCGCGATATCCCCGCAGTTGTAGTGACCTTTGATGAAAATAATGAATATGACGATGCCTCACACTGTCTGCAGAAAAGCTACCGTTGACATGGAGAAAAGCGGCCTACAACGTGAAGCGAAGTTGTGGAGAAAGCTATAACTTACGCGACTGTTCCATAACCGACCTCGGAGGCATCACAGAATACGTGCCGTCTACAGTGCCAAATGTGCACATGCAACGAAGTGTTTTTAGGGTTCCGTGCACTCCAAAATTTTGTAACCCTTTTGTCCCAGCCTCTCAGTTATGATCACCCAAATGGCTCTTCCAAATGTAGATTTTGATGACGTCTTACCAAGCAGAACAAAAGACGAAACCAATCTCAGGGGGTCTAATACTGATGAGACCAATAACAGCAGCCCTCGTCACGTCCGTAGTCTTGGTTTGATGTTAAGTTTGAACCGGAATTTATCTTCCACGAAGTCCGATTTCAACCCAAAGGGTTTTTTCTGGCATAGATTTGGAATTGCTGATTTCGAAAGTGGAACAGACTAGTTCGGATTCTGATACGACTTCAAATACTTCCTTATGTTGGCACACCCGCTTACGCAGTTGGAAACGGGCATTTGATCGCAAAACGCTGATCTGTGAACAGTTTCGGGTTTTGAAATGTTTGAGACGACACAAGGCAGTCGTCAACGTCAAAACGGTCTCACTCTGCTCTGGCAATTTGATCCTGGAATCGGTATAGAGCAAGGTTTGCACAAAATGGATGATGCTAAATTGGTGTGATGCCATTTGACACTCTATCAGGCTGCCATCCGACCGATCGCCCTCACTCCACCGGAATCTCAAGCAAGCTTTTCCCCTCACTGACACTCACGTTTGCATAAACATTTCCTCGATTTCCTTTAGAAGTCACAGAAGCAGCCAACCAGGCCTGCCATTGTATCGGATCCTTGGAGCAAGCAATCATTCGGTGGGTAACCCTGAAACTTTGCAACGAAACCATACAAATTGTGTCTAGTGGTAACGATTATTATTTTGATTTGGCTGATTTTGTTGGCCAAAATATTTGATTTTTGTTGTTCCTTTTGATTCCTTATGTTTAGGGCTATATTGTCTCTCTTGTCCTTATTACTTTGTTGTCAGTTCAATTTTTCGGTGTTGTGCGTCATTCGATTGCCAATCACTTATTCATTTTTACCCGTCCTGCCTCGTAACAAATCGAATAAGCACCATTCCAAGTTCCACATATTTGATTCATCTATCAGGTAGTTTCACAAGTGTTGCAGTCAACTGGACTTTATTTACCGGTCCTATTTTACGCACATTTTCTCCTATGTACAAAGTGACTTTTATCTTTCGGCCATTCGTTTTCTTATATTTATCATCTTACAAGTCATTTCCGTTCTGATTTGAAGCCTGAACTCACATTGTTCGATATCTACTTGACAGACTTCTGATACAGAAGACCTTTCCGTCAGCCGCATAATCACCATCGACTTCCAACACTGGGGCCCTAAGTTCACATTAACTTTAGTATTACAACTTTGTCCAATCACCTTTTCACGCATTAACTAATTCATAAGAAGCCTTACTGTTGCCTGAACTGGAACCGAGTGACCCAGAGAGGTGAGTGTTCAGCCACAGCTTAGATTGACCTTCACTCTCGACCAGGAGGCAAACAGAGATTAGGCGCTTCGCCAACCAGCTCGACGAGGTGTTCAGTGACACCATGGACGTACATACAGATTGACTTGGCATGCACACTTGATGGGATTGTGCCGATAGCGTTTTTTTCCGGCCTAGCAGAGGCGAAACTTTCGGTAAAGACAACATTCTGATGTGGCAGCTTGGACTGGAATTCGGCTGGTTTGTACGAAAGCTGGCAGAATTCGGTTGACAGTTTTCGTATCAGAACATGACTAGTATCTCCCTTCGAGAATTCGTTGTTCGCGCCCGTCGTTTTACTTGAAGTAACAACAAACTTTGTGTGCGTTTGTGTGTGTGTGTGTGTGTGTGTGTGTGATTTTCGTGCGAGAGTGGTTTGAGGCATCACGGAATCGGTAAGTGCTGAGAGGATGGTGCTTGCCTCAAGACTCGGCAGCTCTGTCTACTTTTCTGATATCCGCCTGACCACCGGGTTTGGGCTTAGCCTGCGAGAAATGAATCACGAATAGGGATGTCTTTTAAAACGATTGAGGGTGGGTTTAGGGATGTAAAGAGTTTGCTCACAAATTGATGGGACTTCGACAAAGGTGAAGCTTTTCCAGATGCCTAGTAGTCAGTCACATTGTTGAATTTCCGAATTATCTCCAACGTTGTATCTACAAGCCGGACAGCGTAGCTCATTCCCTTGAGATGTTTTGTAATGTCATGCGGTATTGTTTTAATGAAGACTATATAACATGGTATAGACGTTTTATTACGCTCCCGTGAATGCATACACTACAGATTCATACAAGTGATAAGAGATCAGACACATTTCAAAATAACGAATGTGCGTGTTGTTGAAAGTCTTCCAGAAGCACATAACCGGTTTTGTGTTTATTATCATTCTTAGTTAAACATAACTGTACTAAGCTGCTCATTCGAGTTCATGCGATGAGTTCACGCGTAACTCATGTGATACAGTAGGGTACAGCTTCAGGATAGCCTACCTAGACAACCAACCAATACGAACTGTGGCGACTGGCGGTCGTGGAGTTCAACCATTGCTCAAAGGCCATTGAACGGAATTGGATTCTACTAATCGGAATATTTCTAATTTCGCATGGATCAGAAAAACCTCGGACGTGTTTCCCATCTGTTGTGGTCTTCTCGTTGTCTTTGTTTGCGCAGCTTCGAGCGGAGCCGATTCGGTGCCCAATTTTAATTCCTATCTGTTCGTTACTGAGGCTAACAAAATTCCGTATAATTACTTCAAGTCTAAATATTACAGATTCACTTACTGTTGTTCTAACAAGTTTGATCTTAAGAGCCTCTCGGGGTGTGTTCTGAAGAGTTCGTTTTAGGAATCACAAAATTGATTCGTTCACAGGTGTCTGATGGATTAACCCATTCATATGTTCAAACTAGAAAGCGATTTCCCGCCATTTGACGATTGGCTTTGATTAACCGATGGAAAGCTGTCAATACTTTGTCGTTTTTGCTGTTGTTGTTGTTGTTGTCAAAATGGGACATTCAGACACAACTCTCAAGAACCAAGTGAGATTGACATGAGATCGTACTATTGCTGTCAAGCGAATAAAATCCTGGTTTTTGGACTTGAAGATCACGGGTTCGTTTCTTCCACTATCGGTCACTTCCTAATCCGGGCCATTCTAGTGGCTTGGGCACATTTCCTGAAAGCATTCACTTTCATTATCAATACTACTATTGTTATTATTAGTTTTACCAGCTTTAGTAAAAGTCAACTTGTTTATCTACCAAATTTTTACTTCACATTCATTGATGATCCATAAGCTCACGTTAGTGAACATATACCCTGAACTCTTTGCCAATCTGAAACACTCTCAAAGCTTTTACCTGCAGCTCGTTTCATGAAAACATCCAGGAGCTTGTGTCTTCGATTGTTTCAGAATCCGAATTCCGTGGTCGTTAACTCCAAGACATTCAGTCAGCGGCCTAGATTCTATCTCACTCCCCCCCTCCGCTTAATCAGGCAAGAACGACCAAATGGGCTCTGGCCCCTCAGCACGGCTGCTTTGTTCGCTTGTCATAATCAGATGGTTTATATTAGGTCTATACAAAATGGAGTTCCACAGCCGATTGGCCCCCGGCCAACAGATTCGTTGCCTATTCTTTGGTCCTCATATCGAACCCCCATCCTGTCATCGGCTCACCCCTGAGGCTGTCACAAAATTAGACCAGTTTTACTTAGTTCGCCGAATAGGGTGCTCACCTGACTGCGGTTTGTAGTGGGTCGAATTCCAAGCCCCTGTGTTGTCCTACCAACGTCAGAAGAGTTTGGCCGTCGTGCTTCGCTTTTTTTATGACTCATCGCACTGAAGCAAATTGGTTTTGCACTTTAGCATTCGCATGCAGCCTCGCTTTACAAATGAGTTCATTTAATTCGCCGATGTATACCAGTTGGATTTATTGTTTAGAAACATTTCGTTCAGTTTGTCATTCAGCACTCTCTAGTCTCTTCACGGTGTCATCGCAAAATCTTCGTACATACCAGCACGTACTACCTTTAGGACTCACTCCCGTCAGACCTGCGCCCGGAAGAACAACAGTACTCTTGTAATACACATCTCGGACGAAAAAATCAATGAGCTTACCTATCCGCTGTGGTGACAGCAGTCAGTGACTGCCTTCATCTGTATCTATTCTTTTTTTTGTGACCTCAGTAGTTTGCTAACCTGGTGCGTATGGGTATACCAACCACAGATACTTCCCCATACACCTTACACATGGTTAAGCCGACAATGAAACCATTCATCGACCTGATTTGACTTGAATTAACTTCATCCACACTTTTTGTTGGACAAAGCGGTGGTACGGATTAAAACCCATTGTTGAGTCATTGGGAGGCCCTTTCAAGGTGAGTCATTGCCATATCCTGAAGCTCCGACATCATTGATGATGTATGTTCGTGGTGTCAGCAAACAATATTTGCTCCAATCCAGGTAGTATCGTTGATGTGCAGATTCAATGAAGTACAATGAAGTACAATGAAGTGGCTTATTTTATCAGAAAAAACCTCGGCACGAATCACTTCTCATTCGCGGATAATTATTTCGCATCATTCTCGTGTTTTTTGAGTAGTATTTCAATTTCTGTAACATGGGAACTACGTAAGCCTATATTCTTCCTTTTCACTGACGAATTCATAGAACTACCAAAGAACGAATGCAATATGGGACACAGGAAACAGCCAGAAAAAACGGCGGTCCCAATGTTCATATTAATAAAACCTAAGCTACTACTGTCTATTTGCCCCTCCAATCATAGTCGCTGGGTTGGTCTACTCGGGCACATCTCGTTTCCCGCCGCCCAGCAGCCTCCCAGCAGCCGCCTAGCCGGGCTGTCCGCCTATCCATAAAGATATGCTGTGAATGGGCTCGCGTTGGCACGGTAATCTGCGCGATCTCGACTGGTCCTCATTGGTTTACATGCACCTGTCAACCACTCGAATCTGATTGGCTGTAATGCTATCACAAAGCATTCGTCTGATTGGTTAATTTGCTACCCTCGTCTGCGCAGCCAGCCGTCTATCCGATCGGATCCGACGGGAGCGCGCTTGTTGACTGACGAGCTTGCTGGCTGTTTGTCGTGGCGGAGGCATATGTTGCTTCATACCCCGTCACCAGCGCCGGTCCATCCGATTCCGCTGCGCGCAGCAGTCGTCACGAGACAATAAATATCGAAAAGCAGTGGCGTTCAGTAGTGATTCTGTTAGTTCTGGCGGGCTCCTGTCCTTCCGCCTTGTTTTCCGTTCCGCCCTGGGTTTCTTTCAGTCCCAGCATTCTGAATAAAACATGCTCATTTTCATCCGCGCCTTAGCGGGAACTGTTATTCGCCTGAATGTGCGCCCCTGTGAAACTGTGGAAAATGTGAAAAGCAGGATTGCCCATCTTAAGGGTGAGTAGATTTCCGCTTTTCTCTCATTGATGTATTCTATTAAACTAGTCGATGTTTACCCCACGGAGTGTGCCCCGTGGCTTTTCGCGTTTAATTGACCCGACACTTGTTTTCATCTTGATCATGCGCCATTACAAGAGTAGATTAGGGCCAATGTAGAGTTCACTTTAACCATGTTCGGTGAATAGAGATTTCATTGGATTTGGCGCTTGAAAACAGAATAGCTGGAATAGGAACAGCGAACACAAATTTCAACAATCTGCACCTTCTCACTGCATGGTTATGGCAATTCTGAATTTAGCAGATTCATCCTGTCACCGTATATTGAACATAAATCTTGTTTTCGTTTGCCCATCAGAAGCGTGCAATTTGTTTCAAGCAACAAATGGTTTTTGATACCGTGTTGAATTTGTGTACTTAACTCGATGATTGCTTTTCAAACTTTCGCTCGACTGGATAACCTTCCCGGTAGTCTTGAAGTCTTGAATTAGCTCGCGGGTGCAAGGCCAAGCCCGTAGACTCGGGTACACGGGATTAGCCTTTCCACTTTGCCGCGTGTTACCACCGAGACTAGTTAAGGGCTTCGTTGAGTCCAACTTTTTCGCTTGGTGCGGTGAATGCTCGTATTTTGATAGAAAACTTTACAGCCGGTGAATGAGTAGGTAATAATCGTAGGTAATAAACAAAACACGTACGCGGTTAGAAGACGTCCAGGTAAGATTCATGTCAGGTGTGTGAAAAACAGAGCCAGATAATGGGCATTAACGGCCGTATGGATATTGCTCAAAAAGAGTCTGTTTGAGTGCATTCAGCTGTGAGACTCATTCGAATGAATCATATTGCGGACAAGGAGTGGGACAGTCGAGGAAGAGGCTTACGGTTAAACCTCTTGCATACGGACGGTGGTGGTTGTGAAACAATTCGGGACGTCTGAAAAATATACGATCGTCTGGACTCCGTTGGTATGATTTCCCTGTGACCCCTCTGTGCTGAGGCGTGGTTGGCGTTGATGCGCGCCTACTCCCGTGACCGAATGGACTTAACCAACGGGTGAAGATCGAGTATCTTCGGATGTAGTTCATTCGGCATTTTGAATAACACCCGAATAGCATTCAACAGCCTACAGCGAAGAATTTCGAGTTTTCTTTTATTGATCAGGAAAAGTGATGAGGGGACATAGGAGAAGAACGAGATGAACACTGGCAACACTGAATATTTAGCCCTATTAATCTTCCAGTTAGTAAAGACAAATCTCCGACCTCCCTAACTCATTTTAAAACGGCAGTGACCTTCTAAAGTACGGTCCATAGAGCCATCTTCATGTACGGGTTCTGGGAACCGTGAAACGCTAAATATGCGCTCAAAATACCTTGGTAAACTGTGGCTTAAGCCAGCCTGGCAGACAAACGAGTGAGGCAAATGTACGCTGATTGGAAAAGTAGATTCGTCTAAAGAATCACACTCTCAGCCATGTTTATTACACATTCCTAAGACCTGACTGGGTGCACATCACAAATTTGTTGCTGCTGTCCAGTAACAGCCCATGGCTTCGTTCTTTTGGTCCTCCATCTGATAATGTTGGCCTGACTGTCCCACATCATGGCTGCAAACACGAACGTCAGTTTGAGGGATTTTGCTATTTGTCTGGCGTCTAGCAATACTACGCACGTCTATAGATGAGACTTCATTTGTCTGTTGCAGGATACTTTTGAGTTGTCAGTGCTACCTTGTTGGTCAATCTTTCCCAATCGATTCATGCCTCCGACCCCGTAACAGTTACCTTTGCAGTATGAGAAAGTTGTGAATACACGTTGGTGTTGTTGCTTAGAGATTACTTGAATAAAATGCTGGGTATTGCAATACGTGAAGAATATTATTAAGCGAGAATTGGTTAACGTACTTTAAAAAGTAACGGGTGACCGAGGTGTATCTGGATTTTAAAGGAGCCCACATTGGCCAGTGATTGAAACCAGTACAAATAACCTAATAGGAAGAATTTAGGCAATTTGTCGTGATGCTGCCGAGAATGAATTTTTTCTACTCTGTCAGAGGGGAAGCATCGAGCTTGCTGAAATCATCTTCGGTGACGGGTTGCATTGATGTGTCAACTAAATTGCCGATGCCGATGTGGAGACTATCGTTTAAGAGTGAGACACTGGGGTTTAAAAATAGAGCCAGAAAAAAATCATGCCAATTGGGGGTTTGAATACGACTATTACTGTTGTGTTTCTATGGTGAGAGTTTGTGTACGCCTAGTGAATTGTTAATTGCCGGAACCCAAAAACTTACAACGTTGGACAACAGCTTAGAGGCCCAACAAGTTAGAAATGGTAAAGAAGTGCGAGATGACGAGTTGCTGTCTATCACCAAGTAGCTCTCTGCTTTCACTCCTTAGCGCCACATTTCTGTGTCCACATAAGCGCCTCTATTGATTAGGGTCTGCATCATCACCCTGATTACAGCGTTCAGATAGACGTACGAATGTCAACCAATATCGACACCAAATTCAACCAACGGGGAAGATGCGGCATACACAGGCTTAGATTATTACCAACCGCCGTTATTATACCACGAAATTAATTTTTTGTCAACGGATATTCGATCGAAATCCCAACCCGGAGCGAATTGGATCGAACCAACGTAACGTTAGTATTGATAGATGTGGTAGCTGAATTAGAAAACAACGGTAAATTACACTGTACAAGTTCATACTGGGTTATAATTGCCCCGAGGCTAAACGCAACAAACCAAACGGAATAACGCGGAACAAGGACCAACGCAGACCGATGGGGCTGACAACCTCGAATAAAGTGATAGTAAAAATGAAATATTTAAGCCAGCAATAGGATAAGCAAATAGTCTCACTCACACTGGACTGAACAGATAAACTGTTCACGACCTTTCCTTTCAAAACGCGAGGGCATCCGAAACAGAGCTATCAAACATCCAAACATTTAGTTATGCCATCTTTGCTTGGTGTTTTCAGTGTGAATACATTCACGTACTTAGCAAATCAGTGTGGATTTTCCTACATGCATTGTTCCGTACAC
This sequence comes from Fasciolopsis buskii, assembly GCA_008360955.1. Lineage (NCBI taxonomy): Eukaryota > Metazoa > Platyhelminthes > Trematoda > Plagiorchiida > Fasciolidae > Fasciolopsis > Fasciolopsis buskii. Next base: position 181,251 of record LUCM01008441.1, read on the forward strand.
CCATCTACTTGGATGTTTATGGCTAGATCACTGGCTACTGCATGGGCTAATTTGTCTTCTTCGTACTGCCTGGAATGTCCGGGAAAAAGGACAACATAACATTCCTCGAGATGTTTCCTCAGTAGCGCATTAGCGATATCCCTCAGCAACAAGTGTCTGTTTTTCTGTCCGTTAGGGTAGATATATATCCGGCAGTACTAAACCGGTAACTTTGGAACGCCAGCCATGCGAAAGACCTTTAGGCCGATAGAACGTTCTAAATAGTCTGATGGTAAACAAACATTTGAAGCAATCATCTTGTGGACACGAAACTCGAATATTGTAGGTACGAGCCTTCCATGTTAGATGACATTCCGCTCTTATCCAGTTCATTGCAACTCATTGGTATATCCTGCGTGGCTCTTCCTACACGTCCATGCGCAATATTTATAAGCAACAAATTGATATATAGTTTTATCTTCACTTGTTATCTCCAAACCATGGCATCATCCTCATGGGTTTGGTCAAATTAGAGAACATTTTATTCTGTTTGTTTGCGTTAACACTACTCACATGGGAAAATGAGTCGCCTTGAGTTATAGCTGAATTTTGGAGTTGACAGCTCTTTAAATACCCACACTTTATTATTGTTGTTATTAGTATTGCTATTATTATTGGATAGTTTCGCAACCAGTTGCCACTGAATGATGAAGATCAAGTTCGAAGTGACCGATGGCAGAACGTAAGTAACTGAGTTCGTCTTCCGTTGCCGTGATCGTGTACAACTCCCCAAACGGATCAACTAAACATGTTCCGGACGACGAGTCATGTTGTTTGTGAAAGGTTGGCTTGGGATATTCGAGAAAATCCCACCCATCCTGTTGAAAAATTCTCTCGAAATACCACTCACTGTTTCCGTGGAGCGCTCCGCAAACCACAACAATCCCACAAGAATAGATGCGTATGAAATTTCTCCGCAACACCTTCTGCAACTTTGTTGTGCACGAGGATCTGACCACTTTGTCTCCACCTACAATTGCAGCTTTGACTTCACCTTCAGTGATTTCCAACAGGCATTCTAACGATAAAATACAATGATGCTCTATCTGGCTGAATAAAAACCGAAATGGCGGGTTCTAATAGGTGATCAGTTGAATCTGTCTAATCCATTACTTCTATGGTTGTTTCAGGTGAACATATTCTAAGCGGAACGAGATAACCTACGTGCTACTGAATCCTAAGCGAGAAAAAGAAACGATTCGGAATAAGACATTCGGGAGCAAATCGTCCAATTGCCATTGTCATTGTGGGCAATAAAAAGCCCTGTGGATGTGCCTGTCTGTGGGACTTTCTCAAATCCGGTCTGTCAGTTGTTGTGTTGTCTTTACGCCATGCACCGACCAAGTGACGGCTTCTGTCCCTGTAGGTTGTTCCATATTTCGTAACTGCCACTGGTTTCGCTGTTCACTCCAGCTCCGTGCAGTGTCTAATCGCCTGTTGAAGTTCTCGCCCTGATGAGTCACCGTGGCTTAGTTGCGTAGGCGTCACATGACTGTGCAGTGGGCAGCATGTGGCACGTCTGATGACCATTTCCAGTCTATATGCGTATGGAATGGCTTCTTCTATGCGCGGTTCCGTTAGCATTTCCGCCGTGTTTCCACCATACGATGAGCGTCACGCGCGTACTTTTGCATCATTTTTGATTCTCTCGATCACCGTTTGTTCATACATATCTGTACGCAAATGTGATGCGATCGCCTGCGTGGCTGTCCGTCTGGGGAGTCCGTAAGCCGACGGTTGACCGGACGGCAGTGGAGGGGGGGTATTGATTTTTACGGAACTGATAATCGAAAGCCAACCAGATTAAAATCGAAGCAAGGGAACGCGACGTAAATTTATCATACCAACTTCGTCCAAACCTACCGTTTGTCCAAACTTAATAATTTCTTCTTCACGAGGATCTTAATAGCTTTCAGCTCATCCGTTTGACCATCGATGATGAACATTTAATAGCCCTTTTACTCATTTGATTTCCGGTTGAAAAACTATTGGATTTATTCATGTTTGAACTTTTTTGGACGTGCCTTACTCCTTCCATCTGCCACCGGCAAGTAGCAAGCGATTCCGGACTGATTTGGTCTCGTCATTCTGCCTTTTAAACAAATACCTGAGTATTCAAAAATAAACATGAATGACTCAGTGACCCCAATGGTATCATGAACATACGACGGCAGTTCCTAACTGCCGCGTCCCATCGCTACTTCGCTTCACCGAAGCTAACCCCGTTGGCATGTTTAAAGTAAACGTCACCTTTGGACATTGGAACACTGAATTAGTGATACGGGGCACCTTAAGTTAGGATCTCGGATTCCAGTCCTGTATATTGGCAGGAACCCATGACCCATTGATGTGCATGTGCATTTTACAATCCAACACTGCCTTTGCAAGTCAGTTCTGTTTTCACGTTAGTATTTATTTGTATCGGTCATCTGCCATTCTAGACTTTTCAATCTCTTCTAACTGAATTTGAAACATTCCATATGGCAAACAATACTTACGAGACACTTGAGTTCATGTAAACAGGAATATCTGTAGAATACTAGTCGTGTTTTGCAACTCGCCAATCGGCCACGGAATTCTTGAACGTTTCAGTTTGTTATCGCTTTCCATTATTGAAAACATGGGTTATCAGCTTTCCTTTTGCCCCGAATTCGTAGTTCGATGCCCGGCATGTCAACGGCCACCTCCACCGGACAAATGAAGATTGGTAGTAACAGACGGACTTAATCACAAAGTTTGACAGTTCGAAATGGCGCAAAATGCGCGAATTTTTCAAACAGCTTAACTTCCACAAAAATTGATTTT
>LUCM01008441.1:187217-209205 GCA_008360955.1 Fasciolopsis buskii
GAATAGGTTGAGGTGGTAGGGTGTATGATGTTTTGCGCATGCTCACAAAATGATTGTCTGTCCCATCGTACGCTATTGTGCGAGACAGTTAATGGTTGGAAAATGGTTCGAGGTGGTCGGTCGATGAGATTGTGAAATGTGAGGACTTTAACTAGTGGACTGGCTCGTGAATGCGGAATTGGGCTTCGGGGTTGGTGTTGTGTTTGGAGTCCACGAGATCCCTCCAGGTGATGGTTGGTGACAGTGGATGATACTGCTCAGTGACAGTCGGGGACGTTCTTGCACTCAAATTCACTCTGCTTCTACTTCTTGTTCGTTTCTCAACTCATTATTTTTTAGTCGATTTTCGCTTTATTCGTGACTTTTTTCTGTTTGAATGAGTGATGCTGTATGGTAGCTTATTTTCTAAATGCTTCTTCTACTTATGTTTTACTATCTAGCATTTGTCGTTCTGTTTCGAATTGATGCTCCAGAGCCTTTTTTTGCAAGGCTAATGGTTGCAAAAACCGAACTGCTTGTATCGCCTGATTGGGCAACACCCTGCATCGATCTGCTGCTCAACTCATTTTTCAGATCGGGGCTTGTACATAGTTGTGTATTTTCTTAATGAAGTTTCCTCGTATACATCTCTTTTTCGTCTATTTCGCTCCCTGTTCTGCGCGGAAACTGCCTGGTTCACGTTTGGCTCATCTTTTTACAACCCGTCTTCGGTTCTTACCTAGTTCAATAGAGTGAAGTCCATCGGTTCCTCTTTGCCACCTGTCATTATTTATTGGATTTGAGACCATGTAACTGCTATTTCGAGCCGTACTATGAATCAGACGTGGCCCGTGTTGCCGACAAAGGACCTGGGATCGTTCGTCTCCCATCGAATAGGATGAATGGTGTAGACAGTTACTCGAATGCCTAATGGCCACCCTCGAGTCGTTACTATCATGGGATGTTGTACTGGGAGTCGGAAGGTCTATGGATATTAGACATCGAAAAGGTCTCCCATCTTACAAATTGTTACCAATTCAGATTCCATGCCTGATTTTCTATCAAACAACTCAGTACTAATTTTATTTCGTTTTCTGTTGTTTTCACCCCATGCTTCGAGATTTCACTACGGGTTTTCCGGAATTGCGAATCCCAGAGATTAGGTGGTGTTCGCAAACTGTGAGCCATCTACAAAGTGCGTCAGCCGCCACTGGAACGATCAAGTTCGTTGTTCTCAGCCTTGACTGACGATAATTTTAATTTCTCCTACCACTTAAATCGATGGGTTTCATCAACTACCCTGATGCACAGCTCGCACTCATTTGAGCATTTTGTTGGAATTTGACCTAGACTGTGCCCTCCAGTTAGCCTGTGGCACTAATGCACGAATGAATGAATGTGTGGGTAAGTGAATGAGTGAGTGAGTGAGTCGGTTCGCTTGGTAAGTAAGTTTGCCTGACGGATGAGTTCGCTTGGTGAATGAGTGAGTGTGTTCGGTTGGTGAGTAAATGTTTGTATTCGCTTGTTGAGTGGGTTTGCCTGGTGAGTGAGTGGGTGAGCGGATGAGTGAGTCGTCCATTTAGTCAATCAGTGAGGTTTATCCCTTGTTTTGTAAATCAATTTGTGTAATAAAACCGTCAAGCAATCAATCAATAAAGCAAACATGTAGACAGAGACTGCCGGCCATTTTATCATATTATCCTTAAATGTAATATTCAAAGCATAACCGGTTACGTGAACCTGTAATTCTCAATTGATATGTGCTTACCACCGATGCAAGTAGCTATTTGTTGTTCTTCTGTTACCAGCCTCTTTGGCGGTTGATGGACAGTGATTCATAGTTTTTTCCTCTTTGTCACACTTTAGCAGTTTGAATGTATGTGATTCTCTACTCAACATTGTACGGTAACGATTTTCGATTGTTTGACAACGAACAGTAAGAGTTCGGCGTTACGTTATATATCCATTTCATTGTATCCATTGGTAATCATAGGTTAGAAAAAAGCTGGTTGGTGATTCTTCCCTCTCATAAGCAGTTGTCACAGACTGAATAAGATTACCCTTAGATTTTCACTTTTGCCATTATATTTTCTAATGGGAAAGGTGTTTTTTGGTTTTAAGTACCTTTTTGCCGCTGTGGGTGACCATAAACAGTTGGCAAAGAACTCCTTTTGGATCCAATAAGTCGGTTGCGATAATCACTAGTGTTCTTGCATTATACCTAATGAAATGGGCTGTCAAATGCGCCTAATCATTGTCTACTGGATCAGCATTTTGTGTTCTGATGCGACTATATGTGTAATCTCCAGGGCCGTGATCAAATGTACAAGCTAGGCCAACATGATTAAGTTATTGATTTTAGAATTTTGAATGCAACGCTATCGATCGTTCAGATCAACTTGGGACAATCACGCGAATATCTGAATAGACGAACAAGTCGATACGACAACTATGACGTGAAAGTCATCCCAATTTTAAATGCATTTAATGTCATAGGGGCAGCTGTTTATGTGTCGTCATAGAATCTTCTGACTCTTTTTGACTTTGATATCCATCTTTCTTGTTCAACACTAATTTGATTCTGCGTTTGTTTCATGGACATTAGCTAGGACAATGCGACACTCGCTTGCTATGGGTAATGGCATGTTCTTTGATATTTTGTCGGAACTTTTATGGTTTGTGGTAAACAAAAGCAAGTTGCTGGCTCTTGCTGGCTCAGTCAGATTTTTATCCGAACCTCGGATCCCTCGTTATACCTAATCTAGCAAGAACAGTCAGTAGGCTCTGGTCGATCAGGCTGTTTCACGTATCAGCCAGTATAAAAGAGTATGTCTGTTCGACCCCATTAGCTCTACGCCAATCGCTCATTTTTGGCAATCCCATTACTAGTGTTCGATTGGATAGCCAAATACCTTGCTCTCAGATCCCCTCCTAGTTTTATTTGCCCAAATACGACAGCATCTCCTAACTCTGCCTGATGGTGGTCAGACTTTCTTCTCATTGCATAGGTTGGTAGTGTGTCCGATTTCGTAAACCGAGGTTGGAAATATCTAACACAGTCAACTAACGAGTCGTGGCTGACTCTATCACTGTGCCCGCATCCAAGCTTGTAGTCTGGTAATCGGCTGGGCGACGGGTACCTCCACCTGGGTTAGTTCCGTTCTATCAGAAATTGACCACTCCTTCATAAATGAAGACTAGTGAGCATAGAAATCTGACGCAAAGACTCCGATTACTGTCCACTCCATGAGAAGTTGACAAATTTTGTGTTGTTCACTGAAGATAACCATTGTAGTATTGGGAACACGAAGGCAATGACCAAGTTTGTTCTCAGTAACTTCACTATTTCACTAAGAAGTTACATAAGTAGGATGGCTTGGGCGTACACTTTACAGATAATGCGGATAAAACGATTAATTTGGGAGGTATTTCGATCAAAATGTGATTGGGAATCGAAATCAGTTATTCTGTGGACTACGAGGAGGAATTATAATTGGTCTGGTGGTTAAGAATTTCTCGTTACTTAATTGAACTACACGAGGCGTCGGATGCTGGTTGAAGAGTAGTGCTGATTATCAGACACTTGTTTATGTAGCGGTATTTGCCGGTCGATGAAGCTACGGAAAATAACTTTGTTCGTACTTATGTGTTCTCAGATTTTCCGTCATTAAATGTGAAACATAAGATCAGCTTTATTCGAATCCACCATATACCTCGTTGTCGTGTCTAATATGGGAACCACGCAAGCCGCTGCGTGCCTATTCATTTTTGTTTATCTCTCCTTGCTTTATGCAGGATAAAAGAGGGTTTTTAGTGCAGTCAGGTGACTGGTTTCAAATAAAGCGATCCTACCTACATTGGATTCTTCAACCTTTTTTAAATCTTCCTAACCAGTTGAATATTACCAGTCAAGGACTAGGGGACAACATTTTCTGCTTATCATACTTTAAATGTCAGGCTGTTAAAACTCAATCAGATTTCCCCTCGTCTCATCTTTCTTTCACGGTCTCGGAATTAGGTATTCCTGTGAGCCAACAACATCTAATCTTCGATGGAGTGGAATTGTCCAACGCAACCCTTTTGGCTGCAGCTCAAATCAGTCACGGTGCGTTGTTGCGTCTGGTGCTGGGCGTACAATCAGGTCCACTAAATAGAGACACTGCACGCACGCTGGGCAGTGCCCAGCCCTGTCATCGACTTTCAGCAGCCGGACGCCACAGTGTCTGTCCACTCACCGTTCCTGTGGCACCGATGTACCGAATTCCGGCAACAACTATGGTCCTCCCGGTCTTGTGTACACCTAATCGAGGATCAGGCACCGAGCATGAGAGCCACCATCATCACCAGCACCATCAACACCAACATCATTTGTACAAGTATCATCCGTACCATCCGAGCTTTCCGTATCTGACTGGCTCCATGAATACTTATTGTTCCGATCGAATACTTGCTAACAAAACAGAATGGGATGAACCGACTTTATACACGGTACATGAGTTCGCAACGGATGAAGAAACTACTGGCTCCGGAGAAGAAGCTGTCAGTGATTTGGATGAATATTTGGAATATGCAATCGACGAAGATGAGCTAAATCTCGGTCAGTCAGGCAAAGGATCATCAAGGAGCTCGCCACTAGTGGATGATTCGTATGAATGCTCTGATAGTGTAGTGGAAGGTAGGAAGAGCCTGGATTCACCTCCAGCTGCCTTATCTGGCCCTTCTACCTTTCCCATTTCGGCCTCTTCCCGTTCTTCGTCTACGTCATCATCCTCACCATCGGTATTTTCATCTGAATGCCAACTGTTCCCTGTGTACTCGATTCCGTCCCAGGTGCAATGGATTCTCGGTCACACTAATGTAAGTTAAACTTTCCTCTCATTCCCTTCGATTATTTCTTGGTTCTACACTTTGGTTGTGTCATCTGCATCATGTAGTAAACACTACATTCGTAATCTAGTAGAACAGTATTGCACGACATGTCCGGTACGGTTTGCCGCATCTCATTTAATGTGATGCATGCAACATAGATTTGATAAATCAATATCCGAAAATAGCGAAGTAACAAACACAATGAAGGGGAGGGTGAAATATAATCGCTTCATCACAGGATTGACAATTTTAAAAACAGTTCTTTTTGCTGACTCAACGCGGACTCTCGTTGGGGATGTATGGTAGTGGTCTCAGCAACCTCACTGCTAGAGCGTTGTTTCTTGTGTATGTGATCCGAGAAGCAGTTTCTCGGTTAAGTGGGTTTCTTGTCATCAAATGATGACCAGCGACGGGTGACGGCAAGACTTAAAAGCTCTTGGTTTTCTCGGAATCGTTTTGGCCTTGTCCCGATTGTCACGAATGGTTGAATCCACCACCATCGGATTACCCAATTGCAACTGTTTTCGACTCACACAAGTTGCAATGCAGCCACATTTGAATTGGAGAATCCCATTGTGCCCAAGCACCGAGCGATCGGTGAGCTAAGTAGTCGTGTGAACAGACAGTTTACTTCATCCCCTTGGAATAAATTCATCGGACTAGGCGTTTGGCATCAAAAGCTTCCTTTATCTGTTGTAGTTTGAGGTGAACCTGGTCTTACGCGCCAATGTATCGTGCTGTGTTGAAGAGATTTCGGAGTGAAACGCGTTTCTATTGCAGTGATACAGAGCTCTTGGAATATATGTAACTGGCCTCTTCAAGTGTGTTTTCGAGAAACAAACTTAGCAGTCGTTCCGTCATTTTTCTTGATCAGTTCAAAATCATGAAAATTCAGCATATCATCACATTACGTTCCCGTTGTGAACCGAATGTTCATATGTTTCAAATCATATACATAACAAACAACGCACCGTTACTAAGGTTTACCGAAGCTACTACCGTATCTCGTCGATGGCAGCTCACATTTTCCCAACCAAAAGGATCTGCTTGTGCGCTTGTGTCAAAGCAAATTCATCCCTCCTCTTCGCTACTGTATTTGTTATTTTGTTATTTCCGGACATCGATTTATTAGTTCACACGCACTTGCGAGCAACGTGTGGGATTGAGGTTTTCTACGCTTCCGGGTTGGTAACTTGGCTTGGATGGGGGAGGAGCGCTAATGAGAGGGGAAATCAAGTCTGGTCGCTCCGAGTGTGGGGTAGACTGGACGACTGAGATTTATCCGGGAAAAGTGTAATCCGAAGGGTACTCAGTCGAGCGCAGTGTTTTCCCGTTATTTCAGGCTGCAGTATGGGGCTACATTTAGTGCGATGTAGCGAAATCGTCCTGGACATAGATCATGCAGTTTTGCCTTGGCGATTTTTATCAAAATTATTACGGCAAAAGCGTGCTTTAAACCTACTTTTTATTGGGTATTTATATCGGTTGATTTTTTTCTATGGGATCTGTGTCCGATTCATCAAATTCAGACCAACATTCCGGTAGTACTTTAACCCAATTTATTGTACACCTTAGTACGCGTCATTTTGGGGTAATTTTTTACGTGTCCTGAAATTAGTGGGCTCTCCCTGGTGATCGTCTTATTCCTGTCCGGAGCCACATAGCAGAATCGAATTACGCGCAAATAGAGTAGTTGCATCGGGCCTCAAATTCACCGTAAGTTTTATGCCTCCGAAGTGAGCACAGATCTCACCTAACCACAAATCACGGCTGTCTTGAGCTAATTACGCTGAACAATCTGTCGGTAATCTGCTCGGGATTTCCAAAGATTGTCAAGTCGGCCAAGATGGTATGTCATTGGTTTTGAACCCAAATGGAGACTGGATTGGTATTTGCTAAGAGTCATAAATCTTAAAATCCCCAATGTATCAGCGGATAGTATGGCATAGCTGTAACATCTGGAACGGGAGAAAGCGAGTTGAGCTGTAAACCTTGGATTCTCTTGCTCGTCGCGTGAATTTCTCTCTGCCCCCAGTGTGACGGAAACGGCAGCCCATTATTTTGAATGCATTTTTTACACATTGCTCTCCAAAATATTTTCCTTATTGATAGTTCCTGACCAACCGCAAGCGAGTATGGCCACTGGCATCCGTGGGACTAGCTAGAACACCGCTGAGGTAGCATTTTACTTTTCCGAATAAAAAATCGGGCAAACTAGTTGCTGGGATATTTATTGTCTATCAGTCCACGTCCGGTCAGCCTCGCGCTTAGTCTTTCCAAGTTCATTTTGCAAGGCATGAGGGAAGGATGAATAAATTTGGCAAAATCAGTTTGCTGAAAATACTATCTCGTTTCCGCTTCCGTCCGATGCTCGTTTAGTTAAGTAGCGCCGGTTACACACCGCTTGGCCTCGTTTCCATCCCTAGTCTCCCCTGGGGATTTCAGGGTCTGACGAAATCTAAACTTTTCTCATCTTTTTCTGTCTGCTCATTCTGTGCTTTTGGCTGAACCAGATCAACAACAAACGCCGGAAATGTTATCCTGTACTTTACTTGCATGTGCGCGTCTATCCCTGTGTGCGTACGTGCATGGCGTGCATGTCTGTTCAGTCAGTCGGCCAGTCAATCAGCCAGCCAGCCAGTCAGCCCCATTCACACCAGTAAGGTGGGCAGTAGACCGAGCTATATGATACGGCTACCCGTTCAGCAGCGGTGATTTCTCAAATTTAGATCATGTTGACCGGTTGATTGAGTGTAGCTATCGCCAATGGCTGACAGGCAACAGTGTCGGCAACGTAGCGGGTGCGGTGTCATCGACCATGGAACGAAGAACGGTACTCATAGCGTCTGAAAACTGGGGTAACCGGTGTGTTGTCGTTGCTCCGTCGAACTTCCTTCAAGTAGTCCACTTAGGCAACATATTGATGGATTCTTTCGTCAGACACACAGTGGAGAATAACTAGTAGTTAGAAGTGTTCCTATTTCATTCTAGGTTGATAAACATGACAACAGATGGAAAGCAGTTGTTTGTGTCCCTGTCTGGGCTATCGTTCCCCATTCACTTGCTGAAACGATTTACCCGTGCAGTTTGATTAGAAGTTCTACTGCCTTCGCAGACCGGTCAAATTAGCACACACTCCGTATTGTTGGTGAAGCAGAGAATGCGACCGGTTGTCGTGCTTGCTGACATTTTTGGATTTCGACTCGTTGAACCGATTTCGGAGAAGCATTGGCTCTAGCATGTGGCAGTGACTACCTGCACGGGATTTGTCCCTTAGTCAGCCCAATGCTTATCCGGAATTTGATAACTAAATGTAGTTTTTATGGCAGGGACTGACAGCCGGTCAGTGTAAACTGGAAGTGGCATTAGGGCCAGATTATATGCCTACTTGCTAACCAGTCGATATCCGTACGATTTTTTGTACTAACTGACTTTCTCGGGGAGCTGGTAGAATATTGTTCATGTTTGTCGTTTTGATCTCCTGATCTACACAAATAGACACGTTTTTTTCACTTGCCATCTACCACTTCATAATTCTTCTACGGCATAGAACCATTAAAACCATCTATTCTCACTCTCTTCCCCCAAATGGCCCCATGCAGTTGAGTCAGTTGACTTTTACACAACCGCATCAACCTCTCAGTCACGACCCCAGCTTGCCCAGTCCGTCCATACCCTCCTCATCTTCGTCGTCATCGGTCGCGGTGGCTCACTACACTACGGTCCCTATGGCTTATGGTATCCCTGTATCCTTACCGTTAGGCAATGCTGCTTTATCAGAATGCAACCCGTTTACCGTATTTCATGGCTGTTCTACGCCGGACAGGCCCACTCCTTCGACCCCGACTGCTGCTTCCGCTGATGCTGCTTTTGCCAATTTATACCAGCCCACTAAGTCGCCTTTGGGCTCACCTATGGCATTTGCTGTCCCAACCCACTTGGCTCCAGTTCAGTTAGCCAATTTCCTGCCCAATTTCAATCTGCCAAGTTCCAATAATTTGCCCCTGTCAGAGAGCAACACCACCGCAATTGATCATACCGCGGCTATCAACAAGAGAGAAACATCAACAATAACAACAACGACAAAATCCATCACTACTCATTTGCCCGGTTTGGTCGTGTCCCCATTTACCTTACTACCAATTGGGCATTTCTGTGTTACTAACCACAGCCCAACCAGCTCTATCTCGCTTCCAATCCCAACTGGGTTGTCCGATGTGAGCCACTTCCCAAAGTGAGTTTCTTGATGTCTGTTCACATAATTTAAGAAAATTCTTCAAGGGGGGTGATGTGGAAAACTGCCCCCTTGTTGGCTGCCCTGCCATGGTGACGACCATAGTTGGAAGACATATCACATTGTGTTACTCGTATTTTTGCATGACAGTAGATTACCAAACACTAATGATCTTAGTTTCTTTTCCTATGAACGACCGTATTATCAGTCTCTCTCTGATCCTCCCGCAGACACCAGAAAATTGCCCCCAAATCCAGATGTCACAGGTCGGAACAACCACCGTAATATCTGATGGGTAATTGTTTAAAAAGTATTCATCATCTTGGAACTACCCAGCCGTGGATGGTAGTAATCATGATGATTCGCTGTTGTGTTAGGTTTATGAAACCAGTTTGAGACTGTATATCCCAATTCTTAGGCGATTTCATGGTTGTCAGCTGTCCTTGATATCGTATTTAATATTTAATGGGTTAGGGGACAACAACTTCTCACTGCACTCAAACATGAGTACAAGTGCGCATGTACCTCTCACAAAAACATGAGAAAACAGTAACTAGGTTGGATTCAGAAGCTTGCGTTTTTTTAACAATTTATTGCTGTTTATTTCTAGGCATATTGCTTATGATCCAAGAGGCTGAATGGGATCGGTTAAATCTAGTGAAACCGTCTTCATTTTTCCTAGCGTGGAAATAGTTCAATGCTTCTAACAGTTGAGATCATTCTTGTATCCTAATTTTTCAAACAACAAAATCCATTAGGATCTAATCCATCCTTTTCTTCTTCCATCATTTTTTGAAGAGCGATGAACAAGCAGTCACCCGAGTCTTCAACTGACGCAAAAGTCACCACTGCGAGCGTGAACAGCGGCAGCAGAACTCTCGACACTCCGCGTCCTGGTTCGGAATTATCCAATACCACAGCCCAGACGTCCATCCCGCGGTCAATTAGACATTCCAACCAATCCCATATCCCAGGAACCGAAGAGCAATCCATGTCCACTACTGTCCCGGTTGCCGAACAAACACATTGCTTCTCTTGCCAGAAACGAACACGTCTGGCCCAGGGATTTAGCTGTCGGTGAGTGGTAGTAGTAGTAGTAGTAGTAGTAGTAGTAGTAGTAGTAGTAGTAGTAGTGATAGTAATAGTAGTAGTAGTAGTAGTAGTAGTAGTAGTAGTAGTAGTAGTAGTATTGCGCGTTCCAAAGCATTCCATACCGACTCGCAATAATCTTTAATTCTTCGAGTTTAGTTCAATTGAATAAAATGCGAAAGGCTGTTTTTTTGTTCGCTGCCGATTCAGTTGCTGACTAGTGATGACGACCAAAGCAGTCGATGGGTTGCACTGGTGTTAGACAACAGCCGACTGTCACCGGCTCGCTATCACACCTGACCTAATGGAAACTTATGTGGTTCTGTGTCATTCCAAGTTTCAGGACAATGGTTGCCTGTTCCCCTTTTTACCCACCTCCGCGTGTGGAGAGCCCAAGTAGCTATGGGCATGCTTCTACCATTACACTCATGCTTCAAATATGCCCTGAAGAAAACTGCAATTGAACTGTTGGTTTCACCGAATTTTTCCTTTGAACAGACTAGGCGATTGTTTTTTTTTCGGGAGAATCTATCACAACGAAGCCCCGAGGTTTATACCTGCCCTTCACCGATACACCATTAGTGCAAAGCAAAATCCACTGTCGCCGATATCGTTATGCGCGGTTCTTCATCTGCCCAAGTTTTGCTGTTACGGTTGTTTGCTCTCCAAAGCGAAATGATCGGCTTGTGGACGTGTTGTCCGTTTCATTGCATTCATACGGTGAATTGTATTCAGTGTTCGAATTAAATATCCTTTGCAACTTCGGTTACCTTACTTCTTTTCTTTGGGATTGGATCCAAGTCTTCATCTCGACAACTAAGGGCCATAGGGATTCAAATTACACTGCACTGTCTGCTGTGGTATCCAGTACATAGGCTCTTCTCTCATCCATTCCAGCTGGTTTTTATTGATGTTCTGGTCTATCCCTCCACCGTCATACCTCATAAACGTCAGATGAGTTACGGTTGTTGCTAGTTAAAAATTGATTTCTGTGGTTATTCCTCCCCAATTTTCTAGCTTGCTTTGATCCATTTCTTTCATTGTTTGCTAATTCCAGGGTATGGTTTTTCACAACACTCGTACGCAAGTACGGAATAACAGTAACAGAATAGCACGCGACTGTCACTTCTTCATTTCGAGCGAAGAAGCTGTAGTCCGGGACAGTTTGAGAACTTTTCTGCGGTGTATTGTTTCATCCGATTCTGCTCTCTGTGGGCGACGGTTGCAAGCGCAATCCAAACAACAAAAGCCACGTTGCTTCGGTGTAATGAGTCTTAGAAAAATGAAGCGCTGCTATATCTAGAATAACAGAATTCACTGGCAAGCCCATCTGGTATCACTGAAACAAACCAAGGGCTTGGAATTAGGTCGACTCCAAGCCAGCTCGCGGACTGATTGAAAGCGGTCTGGTTTTCATGGAGCGCAAGAGTGTCATTCGAAATGAAAACCAAAGAAGAGGCAATGAGCTCGATAGGCGGGAGCCGTTGGACAGCGAGTTTTAACCTGAGCGGGCCCGTGTAAGTAGTTTGATTATGATAAAGAAACGGCAATCTTACTGACCGACCAGAGGGGTTATCTGTTTGTTTTTGCTTGATCGCGCAGGACGGATCTGATCGAAACGGCTGACTGAAGCCACTAGAGTCAGCGACAATAAAGATCTGATTAGTAAACACTTCTAGGATTTTGTGCTCGCCATACGAGGCACATCGACTTTGGTCACCTTGCCTGTGTTTGTTTGCACCTTATCCGTGATCAGCGCCGAACAGGCAGTCTGAGTCAGTTTGATTATCGTGCGACTCGTCCGCTTTTATACGACTGCTACAAAATTTACCCAACAGTATTGCGCGATCAAATAAGGAATTGCTGGTAGGATGCAGATGAAGTGAACGGAAAAAGGGAAATTCAGATAAAAATCAAGAGAACGACATTTGAGCCGATTCAACTCTGTAACTTTTGTTAGCCTGATCGGGAACTAGAGGAAGTGGGACAGCCAGAATTCTGTTGCTTCAACCCGTAGGTGCGAAGATGAATATGCACCACTGCTAACCTCGGATGAGAGGAAAACTCGAGTCTGATGCCGGCGGAGCACGAGACTGACCGGAGTAATTGAGGTTTGTACGTGACAGGTACGATTCGAAGGACAGTCATTGAGGCACTGTTATGGGTCAGCTACGTTGCGAACTGTGACACAGTGACATGTAAAACACGATGTCTTTAAAATACCTGAAGGGGGCGCTCCTCGTGAATCCCAACCGGGGTGTTCGATGCCTACTTTAATCCGGGCAATTCCACTGGTTGTTTTAATTGATTTTGGTTGTCTCACATCGACTTACCCTCAAGCCACCGAGGGACTTATTTTGGACTCTTTTAACACTTTATCCCAATCAGCGTAACATATGCGACTTGTTGACATAATTCGAAGATTGAGGAACAGTCTTCAACTTCTCTTGTTTTATTTTGACCAATGTTATACTAAATTGCATCGCGTTTGCCAATTCTAGACGCAGTTGAAAATGTTTTCACGAACTCTCGCGAATTCGAAAAATCAAACCCACTTCTTCCATATTTCACGGTAAAACCAATAAGGTCCCATAGTTCCATTAGCCCTTTCCTTCACCTGCTCGCGTGTCCTTCCTGTACATGTAGATCAACGAACTTCGGCTATGCACATGTTTCTTGAACCACTTGTATGTCTTTGAACGAGGGTAGCGCCAATCTGCACACCCGTTCAAGTGTGGATATGTTTTACCGCCGGGTAACCCAGCATGCTCATTTGATCCCTTGGGATTAAGTGCCTAATTGTTTAGACTTCCAAGACTCGATGAATATTGTGCAGTCTTGAGGTCTATCATACTAGCATTGTCCATCCTAAGACATGAAATCCAGTAATATCAACTCCTAAGTAAAACGAAAGTGAGAAAGACCGTACCAATTCGATGATCTGAAATTTCCCATCAGAAATACGTAATGTCGCTAACTCCTTTGTTCGAGACCCGGATATGCGTGCCAACACACACACACACACGCCGACAATGTCACCTCGGCTGTTGATGAAACATCGGATGTGTGAACACCAAGTCCGGCGAATGAGTTCCCACCAAAAAATACCAGTAAAAATCATTGACTGGTTACTATCTATTTGATTAAGAATATTCATCAACTGACCTAGTTTACCCTAAATGGTCCTTCCAGATGGAACGTGCACAGGAAAATAACGAAATGCGGTGGTTTTTTTTTGGTGCAGCATATCTTTCAATCTGGTAGCAACAATTTCGATGATATTCATTGAGTTTCTCTTCTATTTATCCTCTGTTTTCCGCTTCAAATGTCCAAAGATGCCAGAAATGGTTCTGCCAAAAACACCATCATCCTGAGGATCACAATTGTGCTTTCGATTTCAAAACAATGCGCCTGATCTCTCCGTGCTCGCCGGTCATGCCCTGCCCATCCGACCTAGGTCAGTCGGCATCTGATCGCCATCGGTATTGATCCAGATTCAAGTCCGGTGCGATCTACAGCAGATTCCAACCGCTGTGTATTCATCTCCGTAACCATTGCGCTATTGTCACTGTCAATGACCAGTGATTCATGTCAATTTCGTCATTAGTAGTGTGACCGTTATAGCAAGCTGATCTAGAAACTGACAAAGAAGCTGGGGGACCCCATTATGTCGCGCAGGCAGTGGTTGTGTCATCTTCGATCTTCAGGATTCCATTCTTCCGGTTAGCATATTTACGTCGGATATAATGCGCCAACTCGGTTGGAGTATTCTTAGACATACACAAGCACGCAATTCATCAACAATCTTTGTACCGATTTTTCACTGACATTCTTACTCATCTCATTCGTTCGTCTCAACTGTCATCCGGTTCAAACCGGTTTACCAATCGCGTGGGTGGATGACGACTCATCCATCCGGTCGAACGAGCGTCGATGGAACAATTAGCGCCCATTGCAGCATGAACTTCTATGTCCGTTTATCGTTCCAAGTGCCGACCTTTTCCCATTGTCCAAAATCGTCTGCTACGCGTGTCATGCGTCCGTTCACGGATGTGAACCAGCCGGCGAGTGTTGAGCCTCGTCGCTCTCCTATCTCCCTCGGTGTCGCCATCCCAACCGGGAAATGTCGATGAACAGTGAAGAATGAGAAAACATGAAGGGTCTTTTGGAGACCGAAAGCGATCTTGTATCACTGTACGTGTATGCAAGTAGTGTTCACTGGTGACTTAGGATCAGTTTAATTTCATAAAATCGTATCATCTTGACTGTTTCGGCGTCGTATCTGTGCTCCATCAGCTTTTCATGTTTCCAAGATCACCATAAATTTATTGTCGTGTTATGCGGAGTAATTTGTCTCTTGGTCTGTCTGTATATGGAATGAATGTTTGCGTGCATGCGTGCCCAGTAATTTCAGACGCCGTTCTTTCCAATCTTCCCAATCTCCACCTCCTTGTTAACATATCCTTATTTTCTGTTCCGGTAACTGCATATTTCTTGACAATTTAAGTTTTTTTCCGGTTCACACCCATCCAAGACACACATGAACACACCCACACATACAGAATCATGGTCCCACAAATTAGGTGGAACGTTTCCCCTAGAATATTCGTTCCGACTTCTAATCGCATTTGGCAGCATGTAGTCACTAATTTCACGGACACATACGGCCAGTGCGTGGTCTCCTACGGTTCCTCTTCCATTGTTTATTTGTTTGTTTCTTCACCCGCTAGCTCTCGTTCGTTCGTTTGTTTGTTTTTTGTCTTTACTTCTGTTGCTTTTCGGTACTTCACATTTGTAGCCTGTTTTGTTTTTCTACGTATTTTCATTTTGCATGGTCAGACACGTGCAGAAATCAGTACACAAATATTGATAAAGTATGATCTTTTTCATTCATTCCTACGTATAAAGGTAGATAGTTCGCACTTATTTTGGAAAAAGGTAATGAATTGCGGGTTATGAATTACGTGTTCATTACACTAGTTGTACGGTAATTTATGGTATAATTGCTGTTTCACTCGCGTTTTACACACGTATTCTGTTCACTGCAGTAGTGCACTGATATTCGGGTTTGTCATGCCATATTCTGCCCACTCGTGAACTTATTTACACTCAGATCGATACGCGTACGCTTAGTCCAAAAAACGTTGGTAGATAGAGCATTGCCTTTGCCTTCTCCGTACGTGCACTGTTAAAGCCGAGGCTCGGTACATTCAAAGGTTGGGGAACCGATTTGACTAAAGGAATGTGTTTGTGTGATAATTTATTTTGTTGAATTGGCGTATTTGCTTTCCACACTTCCCGTTTTCGTAATGCTACATTCTGATTTTGATTGTGATCTGACAGTAATGTTTCTTGGGGAAACAGATGCTTACAAGCGCAAAATTCAACGAACGAAAGTCACGAGTGACGCTCATGCTAACGGCGAAGGATTTTCTTCTTGCGTTCACTACTGACCAATATCTTTTAATAATGAAACGACAAGGTGGACTATGATAAAAGGGAGGTTGGTGACTAGCTGAGACCCACCAAATGGGTAGTTGATTGGATTAGAACTCGTAACTTTTAGGTTAAAACGTCGTGATTCAAGCTGCTTGACCGCTACGGGTCGTTTACAAGTCGTCAGGGAAGTAAAATGAGAAGCGAGACATAGATCTGTACCGGCTGTTGTCAGATATGCTGGATAGTGTCGCAGATCCCCCTGACCAGTGGATCTCACGCATCCGGTCGAGGAGTTCCGATTAGTCTTTTTTCACCCACGTTATCTCTCCTAGTTATTCCAGTTGCCAATTGATTTTTTTCTTATTTTCCATGGGTTATCCAATATTCGGGTCATGTTGGCGGTGAGGTGGTTATTGTGTCTAAACAAGAACGTACTCCTTGTTCCACTAGTATATTATTGTGCAGTTAGCGCGACAAGAAGAACTCGATCTTCTGGTCCTGCTTTGGTATCAATTCTCGATTCAGATAGGACTGCGTTTAAAGATGCTACCGGATCGACCTGATGCTCACTGTCGACGAAGTGTTGTGGAGTTGCGCTCAGTTCTTTTCGCCGTGTCCTTTCTATGGAAAATCGAGGAGTATTCAGGCATTCTTTTGGATAGTCACCTGTTTTTCGGATCCAACGCGCCGTGCACGATATGAATACGTAAACTGATAGAACACAATAAACTGAAACGTGTGAAGTAACACATCCTTGGACCGATGAACAATAAGTGGCTTAGTATTTTATACGGATTCTCACGTGTGTGGCGAGAAGGTTCTTCAGTTGATTCTGTACAAGTATTCTTCCACTGATTCCAAAGGTTTGTCTCTTTTAAACGGAATAGTAATATGAATTTCCGTCTTCGTCGCCGCTAGCATTCTAGACTGGTAATTCTCTTGAACGCCGTTACTGCGAGCGAACTTATCCGAATACCCGTTTGTCTCCAGCATTTCCCGTAAATGGTTAGTGTCCTTTGCGAGTCTTCTCTGACTACAAATCTTTCTCTCTCAATAAGCCAAACAGTTTGCTAAGTTCTTTTTGTACCCGGGACGAGCAAAACTAGAAAGAAATGCGTATAGTGTCCCATTCAAACACACTTACGAAACCCATTTTTTCCAATACGGTCGTTCTCCATTCTTTGGAAGACTACAGTCATGAAACCAAGAAAATTTTTCTTTAGTTCGATTGCGAAACTGATGGCCAGATTCAGGATTTCCTTGCAGACACGCAAGCAGTAAAATGGTATCTATTTATATGGTATGCAAATCCAAATTGGAAATACTATTCGATAGTGATTCACATTCTGGTTTGTCCAGGAATGAGCCTACAAAAATACGTCCCAGCCGTAACTCCAAGGCTACTATATCCGTCGGTCTGCAGTAATTTCCATTAAACCAAAACATGTGCTCAGTGTGTATCCGTAGTAATTAGCTCCTTCACTTTGGCCGAGGGGATCTTGACAATGATTGTCATTTCCATTTAAGTATTGACAATAAGTTTCGCAGTCCTCCACTTGTGGATAGTTTATCGGCAATGATTCTTCATCTCTCAGATCGTGATTTTTTTTCTCTGTTCGACAAAAGTAAAGCAATCTTTTGGACCAGCATTGTGCCATGTATTGCGCATTGGTTTGAGAAGCTGGCTAATCCACTAAGTCATAACGTAAGAAGCCGAATAGCTCACCGCAAACAACGGTTTCAGCCATATATTAGCGCATCCAAAGATCTTGCTGGTTGGGAGTGAAATGATATTTGCTTTTCTTAAAGCGAACTGCACCAGAGATCTTCGGACCTTAGGTGTTTTTTTGGGGGTGGGGTGGGGTGGAGTGGGGGTTCGTCTCTTTGTATCCCCCCAACCCCGCCTTACAGATGAAACTCGAATTATTTGCCACTATATACATCATGTTCTGCTAAATCCGTCTCCACTGCACACTACTCAACGTGCCCCTTTGTCTAACTCTAATGGTACCAAATCATGTCCATCCAAGAGCCCCAAAAGCTGTTGCATCGTGCTATTTGACGAAGATACTGTTTGGTACGGTTTTATTAGAATTACACTTTTGGAATCAATATAGAAGGGGAGGTCATCAGATTGCCTACTGATGGAGGCGATACGAATACGAGATCATAAAACTGTCTCAATGGGCTCTCAGACCAGGTTCTAATTTCTATCTCAGATGATTAATTAGCAGAGAAGAAATTTCATTACGTGCAAAACTTTTTCACAGTCTGTCGGGTGCAAGTCCGTATATCTCACTGAGGAGGTGACAAAAATTAACCCGTTGCAGTAGAGAACAAAATGGACAAATTTGGGGATTCTGGATCAATTTATAAACCGATAGAGACTACTGCTGTCCGTGTGGATGCATGGCGTTGGAACTAAGAAGATAAGGCTCGGTTTAAAATAACTGCTTCCTTGTGTTTACATGTGTAACAGTTTTATCACTAAAGTTAGGTTGTCTTAGCTTTCGAAAAATGGCATCCGCAATGTTTCTTCAATGGACAGTATCGTTCCTCCATATTTTTGAGTAGTTATTCATTCGTTCGCCAAGGTCGTGCTGAATGCGAAGCGAGATTGGTCAGGGACAATGCGGACGTAAGACTCCGTGATGTGAACGGTAATCATATTTCGCTTTATTTACCAAATCAACACTCCATCTCCATTGGCCAGCGGTGGCCAAACGGATAAGGTCGTGGAGTTTGGATGTAAAGTTCGCGGGCTCGAATCCTCCCACCGCCGGTGAACTTTCCCACTTGGCAGCCCTCTGCTGGCCGCGGCCCCCTTCCTGAAAATTGAGACATGTTCTAATTTCATTGGTGAAAGAAGTAGAAGACAAAAATATACGGAGCACAACTAATTAGCACCGTTCTTTATCACAATGGAAATCCTCCCACCGATATAATATTGTGTTAAATTTTGACCAGCCTCCTATATATATGAAATCCTTGAAACACTGCCCCCTTTATCCAGTTCATTAGAAACAGAAAAAGGAAGCTTTGCAATACGTTAACATTTCGCCCCGCTTTTGTCACTCGCCTAAGTAAAGCAGCTTCACATTTATGGGCATTGGGCTTGATAACTACGGTGGTCAAGTGTACCTTGAAAATTATGTACACCTTATGTTCAACTAAGCTTAGATCCAAGGCAGCTGGACTACTTGGACTACTGGTTTCTGGGGCTGCACAATTGGATTACGTACTCGAATCATCATTGATTCAATTAACGCCCGCAGCTTCGGATTTGTATTGCCAACTTAGGCAATAAATGACCCAGGATTAGGACGTCGCGTCACTAAATTTGCCAACCACTTAGGGATAAGCTCTGATATTCGTCCTGAAATTTATCCGTTTGTTCTACCGATGTAGTTGCCACCACAATTAGAGATGGACTGGCACACAACGAGGGAAGCAGAATTTTCCAGAAGATCACATCTGTTGTCTAGATCAATCCTTTTGCTTCGCGAGCGTTGCGTGGCTGTGGAGGTCCAACCCAAAACCGTTCTGAGTTTTCGCCACCTTCGTCGGTGCTAGTTGGACCGCATCACTGTGGGGTTCTGGTCGCTGAGCTTGACGTTTAAGCCGAAAACGTTTCAACACCAGTCGAGGTGATACCGCTAGTGCAAGTGCACTTGCTCCCATAGCCACAATGAAGGCTATTCTATCAAGCCGATGGACTTTACCACCCGTTATTATGCTTGCCCGTTGCTACCGCATTTATGTTACGTTGTTTTCACTTCCATGAATGGATAGCATTTTATGGGATCCGAATAACTTGTCAATTAGTGTCCCGCTTCTTTAATACGGTCATTGCGAGCGTACAGCTGTAAAAACCATTCACATTTGCTATTTGCTTTACGAATCTCTCCCAGTACTACTGAATTGGCTTGATCCATCTAAGCGCAGACTTTAACAGATTTGATGCAGTAAAATTCCTTATGTTCCTTGAGTTGATCGATATTCTCATTCCGCGCCAGGACAGGCAGTGCACTAAAGTTGCCCCTTTCTATTGTTCTGTTTGGATCCCATATTGTGCGTTACTCCTGGATGGCTCCGACCACTACTTGATTGTTTAGTCCAAAACTAAACCTTCAAATGTTGGGTAAAAGCTAGGCAGAAAATGACTGAAGCCAGGTCTGAAATATAATTTTGTAATTCCGATTTGACCATATTCTGTCAGCTAGATTGCTTCTCATTTTCAAGATTAACTGAACGCCAAAGGTTTTGCTTTGGTATTTGATGTCTTTCGAATATTTTGCTTAATGTCTGATTAGTCTGCACACGGAAGCGGTTAGTCTATCTTGATTCCGACTACCCTTTCAAAACTTACCGTTTCTGCGCTTTGCATGTATAAACTGATATTACCTATCTACGTGAACTTTGCCCGTCCCACGTACCCCGAACTTCGTCCCAGTTCAGCTGGAGCAACGACTTCCCCGCGAGCAAAGCGTTTTTCAACTGATTACACACCAGACCAGACTATTAGTTTACCCACCACTTGGAGGGATTGATTTTCTTGAACAAACTCCTCTCGAAGGCCAGAAATTATTATATCTTTAGAACAGTATTCTCGGCATCTTTACTGATATGTATATCCTAAAGTTATTTGAGTGTTTTCATCACGCTTGTCCAGTGTTCAAGGCTAAGATATGCAGACCATAATGTTCGGTCGATTCCAAAAGAAGATGTCCAATAAGCTAAGACCAGGAGATTTGACAGGCCACGTGATCGGCCCAACTCCCAAGTCCACTAATCACAAAATCGTGTATACAACCACAACCGAACAACAGGCTTTGCGAAGTGAGCCGATGATCTATCCTGTTCAAAGTACGTGTGAATTCGTTTGCCATGTTCCAGTAAGAACAAGTATTGCTAAAGGAATTGGGATAAGATGTGCAACCAAACTGAACCACTTACAATGCGAGAGAGGAAGTATAGTCACGTATGGGCGCTAAAATGCATGCCGAACCAAATGATAAATTTCAAATTGAAAAAATGCTGAGTATCTAATACACCTCGCGGATTGTGTGGTGACCGGTAGACTTGGTTTTGTTTTGTGATTTTCTCCACTATAAAGATGGAATGCAGCTTCATCTGGAAAGATGGTAGCCTCACGCAAAGTAGACCGCGTTTGGAGTAATTTTACAAATCAGGTTTTTTCCCTTTTCGTCGTTCGATGCAACACCGTGACGAAAGTCATAAAGGAAGATGCTACGACTAGACATATTTAACAAGACCAAATCCAACTCGTCATTGAATGTTCGGTTCATATCAAAGGTAATCTGAAGATAAAATGAACTATCCGAGCTTCGTCAACAGTATTTAGTAGATGAAGTGTGCCTCCGTTCTATTAACATGGTATTGTCATAATCACCTGATCTGTGGTTTGCTCAACCCATCTTAGTCCCGTTCATGCGCTCACGAACGGTCGTGATGAGAACAGATCAGTCCAGCACATTTGCTTGTCCAAGTGCGATTTGAGTTCATCGTGTCTGAAAATCAGCCTGGTTGAGTTTGCACGTGATGATACAACCTTGACTGAGCTGTGGATCTCGTTGTCGAGTTTATCTACAAACACCTGTGCCTAGTTATGCTGGGGATATTGAGATTTGAGATTTTTCATTTTGCTCCACTTGGCACATTGCGTCCATGTAAACAGCACGTATACATCAACAGAACAAGACGTGATCAAACTGCTAGAAAAATGCTGTCAGTGGAAATCAATTAATGCCCTTAAGTGAAATACATGAGCGTCTTAACACTAACGCACGCATCATGCCAGTCTTCTTTGTTCTGTCATTTTGCGAGTCGGTCGAGGTCGGGATTAACATAGTTCAACTTATTACCTATTACAGTAGTTATCTAGGTGTGAGTAAATGTTATCTGGGGGCATGAATTCTATATTTGGTTCGGCTTGCTTAGATTATTTCGCCGAATGGCCTAGAAAATGATACATTCAATACTGCGAACAATCTCGATGCAAATAGATAATTACTTGAACAGTAATGTCCTTATATTTCGAATCATAAAACCATAAAACTTGCAACAACCTGCTCTGGTTGTGGCTACTATCCCACAGCATCATCTGCTCATGCAGAAAAAGAACTGGGTATAGTGTAAATCGTTCACAAAGCAATAAACTGGACAACTACCCTGAGGAGAAAACGTTTTGCTTACAAGGACTCCACTGATTATGACATTGGTCAATATCACCCGCTGTCACCAACCGACACCTGGAGGGATTTCGTGGACTCCAACCACAACCCCAAACCCCGTAGTCCAATTCCGCATTCACGAGCCAGTCCACTAGTTAAAGTTCTCACATTTCACAATCTCATC
>LUCM01008442.1:0-10764 GCA_008360955.1 Fasciolopsis buskii
CTGTCCGTTAGCTCACAGCGATCGACCCCTACTCATAGATGACTTCTCTGCAGGTAGCCTAAGTACGACCAAGGCTTTGGACATGAGAAACACATCTTGATATCTTAAAAAAATTTCAGTAGTAGGAGATTGAATGCATTCATGAAATAATTCACAATGTGCTATGATCGCTCAACTGACCATAAAGAAACCATGGAATCACCGTATAGCTGTTTCATCCAGCTTGTTAGGAATCAGCAGCAGCAGCAGCAGTAGCAGCCGCAGCACCAGTAGGAGGAAGATAATTGCATATACACCGCGCCCGATCTGGGACGCGAACCCGAAGAAGGACGAACGATTCTGAGTCGAACGCCTCAGCCATTACGCTACCGGGCAGGCTCTGAACGGTTTGTTCAAATTCACCACATGACGTTGCACATATTCGTGACTGATTTGCACGGTTACTGTCCGTTAGTTCGACCATGTCTTTGGACACGAGTTACACAGCTTGATTACTTGATGCATTTTAGTAGTAGGAGATTGAATGTTTTCATGAAATAATTGACCATGTGATATGATCGCTCAACTGACCATAAAGAAACCATGGAAGCACCGTATATCTCTATCATCCAGCTTGTTCGGAATCAGCAGCAGCAGCAGTAGCAGCAGCAGCAGCAGCAGCACGAGGATAAATGCACATACATCTCGCCCGAACTGGGACGCGATCCCGAACGAGGACGAACGATTTTGAGTGGAAGGAAATAGCCATTGCGATACCGGGCAGGCTCTGAACGATTTGTTTAAATTCACCACATGACGTTGCACATATCCGTGACTGATTTGCACGGTTACTGTCCGTTAGCTCACAGCGATCGACCCCTACTCATAGATGACTTCTCTGCAGATAGCCTAAGTTCGACCAAGTTTTTGGACATGAGCTACACAGCTTGATTACTTGATACATTTTAGTAGTAGGAGATTGAATGTTTTCATAAAATAATTCACCATGTGATATGATTGCTCAACTGACCATAAAGAAACCATGGAATCACCGTATAGCTATTTCATCCAGCTTGTTAGGAATCAGCAGCAGCAGCAGTGGCAGCCGCAGCACCAGGAGGAGGAAGATAATTGCATATACACCGCGCCCGAACTGGGACGCGAACCCGACTAAGGGGGAACGATTGTGAGTCGAACGCCTTAGCCACTACGATACCGGGCAGGCTCTGAACGATTTGTTTAAATTCACCACATGACGTTGCACATATCCGTGACTGATTTGCACGGTTACTGTCCGTAAGCTCACAGCGATCGACCCCTACTCATAGATGACTTCTATGCAGGTAGCCTAAGTACGACCAAGTATTTGGACAATAGCTACACCGCTAGATTACTTGATACATTTTAGCAATAGGAGATTGAATGTTTTCATGAAATATTTCACCATGTGATATGATCGCTCAACTGACCATAAAGAAACCATGGAAGCACCGTATATCTCTTTCATCCAGCTTGTTCGGAATCACCAGCAGCAGCAGGAGCAGCACGAGGATAATTGCATATACACCGCGCCCGAACTGGGACGCGAACCCGAACAAGGACGAACGATTTTGAGTGGAAGCAGTTAGCCATTACGCTACCGGGCAGGCTCTGAATGGTTTGTTCAAATTCACTACATGATGTTGCACCTGAGCGTAACTGATTTGCACGGTTACTGTCCGTAAGCTCACATCGGACGACCCCTAATGATAGATGACTTCTCTGCAAGTACCCCGAGTACGACCAAGTCTTTGGACATGAGCAACACAGCTTGATTACTTGATACATTTTAGTTGTAGGAGATTGAATGTTTTCATGAAATAATTCACCATGTGATATGATCGCTCAACTGACCATAAAGAAACCATGGAATCACCGTGTGGCTCTTTCATGCAGCTTGTAATGAATCAGCAGCAGCAGCAGCAAAAGCAACATCAGCAGCAGCAGCGGTGAATATTCGTCGCGCCCGAACTGGGACGTTAACCCGAACAAGGACGTTCGATTTTGAGTGGAAGGCGTTAGCCCTTACGCTACCGGGCAGGCTCCGAACGGTTTGTTCAAATTCACCACATGATGCTGCACCTTTCCGTGACTGATTTGCACGGTTTCTGTCCGTTAGCTCACAGCGATCGACCCCTACTCATAGATGACTTCTTTGCAGGTAGCCTAAGTACGACCATGGCTTTAGATATGACATACACAGCTTGATTACTTGATACAACTTAGTAGTAGGAGATTGAATGTTTTCATGAAATAATTCACCATGTGATATGATTGTTCAACTGACCATAAAGAAAACATGGAATCACCGTATAGATGTTTCATTCAGCTTGCTCGGATTCAGCAGCTGCAGCAGCAGAAGCAACAGCAGCAGCAGCAGCGGTGCATATTCGTCGCGCCCGAACTGGGACGTTAACCCGAACAAGGACGTTCGATATTGAGTGGAAGGCGTTAGCCCTTACGCTACCGGGCAGGCTCTGAACGATTTGTTGAAATTCACCACATGATGTTGCGCTTATCCGTGAATGATTTGCACGGTTACTGTCCGTTAGCGCACAGCGATCGACGCCTACTCATAGATGACTGCTCTGCAGGTAGACTTAGTACGACCAAGTCTTCGGACAATAGCCACACAGCTTGATTTCTTGAAAAAATTTCAGTAGTAGGAGATTGAATGCAATCATGAAATAATTCACAATGTTATGTGATCGCTGAACTGACCATAAAGAAACCATGGAATCACCTTACAGCTTTTCCAGCCAGCTTGTGGGGAATCAGCAGCAGCAGCAGCAGCATCAGCACGAGGATAATTGCATATACACCGCGGCCGAGCTGGGACGCGAACCCGAACAAGGACGAACGATTTTGAGTCGAACGCCTTAGCCAATANGGGTGGGATACTCTGTCGAAAGCTTTCGTCATGTCTAAAAAGATTACTATAACTGATCTCCCAGTACTCAAGGCCTCGGTGATAGTGTTCAGGCAGTCAGTCATGCAAGTAGCGCAGGGTTTTTTACGAAGGAAGCCATGCTGGCCATGGTTAATAAGTTTATGTTCTAGAAGGTAGGCCATAAGGCTATTCTTAATCAGGAGCTCCATGATCCTGGAAACTATAGGGGTGCGGTATTTTGGGCGATAATTTGCAGAGTCATACGGTGTGCCCTTTTTGTGAGCGGGCAAAATCACAGAGGTTTTCACTGTGACCGGAAGGTGTGGTACTAATAGGACAAGTTGAAGGTGTTTGCTAACACAACTAGGATATCACTCCGACCTAATGCGAAGGCAGCCTGAGGCAATGAATCAGGTCCAGAGTGCAGCTAATTTTGGTTTCTACCAACATCTGGCATACATCCCTTGGAAGAAATACAACTGTTGAGTACGACTCCTTAGTTAAGCAGGATCAACATGCAGTAAAATGATTGTTATAGTTCACCAGAGGAGATGCAAAGAATTCACCAAAAGATACTGCAATCTCATGTGGGTTGTTAACATATCTGTTGTTTCGAATGATGTACGGGACTTGAGTAGCTGAGGACCCAGAATTAGTTCTGCGTTTGGGTTTGGCTGGTTTAGAGCTTGCAGCTTCTGCTCTTTGCTTCTGTGGTGCAGTAATATTTTTAGGGTTTTAGTTAGTCGACTTATTTGCAGGAAAAATGAAAATCTCTGGTCTTGGAAAAGGTCCGCTGGAGTTTAGCGTGATTACAGTTTATTCCGTCACGTTAAGTTCTTTTGGGCGGCATGCTTAGCGTGTGGGATGGAGTAATGGCTTCAAGTCACTTGTGCAGGTTGGAGTAGAACTGATCAACGGCTGGCTGTAATTCTGTTGATAGAAAAAATGCGTCCCAGTTCGAATTACGAACTAGAGTAGGTAGGCAATTCCAGTCAGCTCTGAAATACGACCTTAGGTTAGGTATGGCGTACCTCTTCAGGAGGAGCAATGTAAATGAACAGCTAACAGGCAAATGATCACGTCCAGCTAGACTAGATTCAGTGGACGTTGGAACGTCAGTTAAGCCTATCTTAAATATTAAATCAAGAACAGTGAGGTTTCCTGTTGGATTAGTTACGTGTTGGGTCCAGCCGCCATGAAGGATGCTTTCAAGGAAAGGGAGCAAATAATTTGGGGCGGAAATCTTAGACCAGTATATGTCAGGTGCACTGAAATCTCCCGCGAGAAGCTTGGGACCTGGTAGGTCAGAAGCAGTATTCATTTGTTTTGTCGTTTTGGCAAGAACTAGGGGGCGGTAGACGCATCCAACAAGAAGAATAAGAAGAGGGATAGAGCACTCGTGAATTTGTCACAGATTTGTTCCGGTGAGCGAACAAAATGGGAATACCAGTGACAGTCATTTTATAATAATAATAATAATAATAATAATAAGTTTGCAGCTTAATCGGCCATGATTCTTATTATTTGCATACATCGAGTGAGTCTGTGCTAGCCTGACACCGCCAGAGCACTTGTGTAAGAATAAAAATATTGTCAGTTGTCACTTGCATCTCCCTTGATGAAAAGAACTAGTCCAAAGTACAGCTGAGGAGCATAATTAGCAAGAGCTCCTTGTTTGCCCTAGAGATTGGAGATGGAATGCTTCTTTGGAAAGGCGGTAGACGGATAGAAAAGCTGCTTTCAATGGATGGGCGGAGATGCGCAAATCCAATCTTGAAAACTAGGGATGGGAAATTTTGTTCTATTTTCTGGTCCGCTACGTGAAGTATGTATTTTCCTTGCTGAATATTACCAACAAAATGGAGCGGGCACTTGGGAGCAGTAAAGGTTTACCGGCAAATACTCGGAGTACTGAAGTCTTCCGCTTTGACTTTGGGACCTGGCGAGGTGGAAGATTAGTGAATTGCGTCATTTAATAGCAGGAAATCCTTCCGGCAATTGCCTGGTGGACGATGCATGCATCTCATTAGTAGGTTTTTGATAACAATGTCAGTCATAAGCTATATGGAATTCTGGATCTAACTTAACTGAGTGTCTTGGTGAAATGAGGCGGGTGCTGAACTGCGGACAAAAGCGAGGCAGCTGTCTTTACACCCAAAGTGACGACTTTTCTGAATGACTAATATCCATGGATGGCAACTGCGTTGTTTGAATTTTTCTCACTGAACCAAGTCTCTGTATTAAATAGGAAGTCTAGGAAGACTAACAGGCGAGGAGATTGCATATTTCTTAATATAAAACAAGCGCTTAGTAGAAAAGGCAACAACTAGGGAATGATTATGACTTTCAGTCAAGTTTTCCACTGGTTCTGCTTCTCGCTTTTGACCTCCGCTATTCCGCAGGTTTTTACATCGGTCGAGTGATAGAATGTCGGGCAGAATAATGGTACATCGGTAAATAATGTAATCCTTCGTCACTACATTCAGCTTTAGATAAATTTGTCGTCAAGGGCAACGATGTCAGTAATATTTTCCCTGTCATACTGTTATGGGAAGGGGAGTAAAGTGCAGTGGGGCTGAAACTTACATGATTTGACGGTTGCTTTTGTTGCAATAGGAAGCTTTGACGAGGGCTATAAGTTAAATCTATTGGCAGATGGACGGTAGTTCCGACGAAAAATGGTTGGTATGGGGAAATCGCTGTTACTGGGAGAGGCAATCTGAAAGAGGCGTGGAAGCAAGCAGCAACATGTAGGGACACGTCTTCTATGGGCTTTGAGAGTTAAGGAATGTCTGGCGAGCCACGGGTAGCTGGAGACCCATGAAGATGTGCGGCATGACAACCCAGAGGCTGGATGTAAGCTCCTTTATAATGAATAATAGGCTCTGTTCCACTTCTTTTCAGAAGGCTAGTGAGTAAAACTGACTTTTCCGTATGGGCGGTAAGAGTATTGCCATGGCGGTGGTCCAGAGTTATGGGAAAAGTGGGCTGGATGACACGAAGCAAACTGGGAAAACTCGGTCGATGAAAAGCAATTAGAGTATGCTAACGGAAGAAATATATGGTGGTAGGCTTCTAGAGATGGAGCTTGAGGTCCTTAGATGTTGACTATATGCTGGTAGTTGGCATTGAGCTAGGGGGAAGGTGTGCAGAGAGTTGGCTGGTAATAAGGCATTTGTTTGACAGGCTCAAGCATTCGTCGGATTAGGATTGAGTTCGCAAGATGGGTTAGCGGTCCTGCTCCCCATGGGTCAGCCTAAGGTGGGTCACAGTTTCTTGGAAGACACATGAAGACCCCATTTTTGTAACTGGGCAGTTACTCCGGTTGGCCTTAGAGGGAGAAATATTAGATTGGTTTGAGCGAAGAGCCGGCACTGTGGTATAACAGAGACAAGTCCGTTTTGGCTCGGCGTGGTAGGTTTGGAGCCTACGGGGTTTAAAGGGTTGAAACCACTCGCCTTGGGAGCAACAGGACTTTTGTCTTTGAGCTTTGGGACTATAGGTGACATTGAGTGAGAAGGCTGCCAGTGTGACTTTTCCGAGGAGTCGGCCGGCATATCGGGTCCAGTCATGGGGGACTAAACAAAGTCGTCAGGCTCCTCGTTGGAGGTAGCTTGCGGTAACACCAGTTGGAGTCATTCACTGAGCTACTAGGTAGGACATGCTGAAGTTGAAAGAGGGTAAACTACGGTACACTGTTCCTCGATGTGAGTTGTTCTCGCTGTTTCTTTTGTAATTTAGAGTGTTTTTAGAGTGTTATTGCAGTATTTTTAGCATAATTAGAATCGTTTTCCTAGTTGAAAACATTCCCTAATTTTTTTGACCATTAACCCCTGACCTCATCCCTCGCTGACTCTTCCGTAAATTTTTGCTTCAGACCTAGACCGTCACAAACTCAGCTCCTGCCTGGACCTACATTAAAGGTTTTTACGCTGCTAACAACATATTCTACCCGTCTATCGATCTACGTTTAAGAGCAATTTTGCCAATTGGCCTGTCTATTCACCTTGTCACCCTTACGCTTCCGCAATTCTTGACACCATCCTGTTGTCTGTTACCAAACGTTTATAGCCTCTCAAAGCCATTTCAGACGTCCTTGGCTTTATACAACCCGTATGATGACTTCACCAGCCGAACCAAAGCGACGTCAGCGCCGCACCGTAGTACCACGAAAACCCTTTAAACCCCTGATTCCAACTAAAGCATGCTCAGTCCCGCTTATTGATATATTTAGTAATTCTGGTCCCGAGACCCTTGATGTCTCGAAAAGACTAAGGGACCTAGAAATCAAAGTACAACAGATCGAGGACCTGTCATTGAAACTGTCCCCATTAGTCAGCTTAATTGACCCTTACAATGAAAATAATGCCAGCAAACTAGCTGCCACAGGACGCTTGTTTGACTCCGTAACTATGGAACCCCACAAACATATTACAAATGCGAAGAACGCCGTTGCCTTTAATGTACCATACCACCTCCCACTACCACTGGTCCAATCTACCATTCTCAATGCTTGTAGCATAACCTGCTACTTCTTTCTGTTCTACGCTCCGGAAAACCCCCCAGAATAACTGCCCAATTTTATTTCAATTTCGTGGTAAAATTTCCGCCAAGGGGTTTATAGCAAACAAGGTGAACATTGATAACTATAAGCCTTATAAAAATATCAAGATCTCTACGGTCAAAACTCCGTCCCTGAGAGATATATTACGGTCACTAAAGGTTACCGCAGCTTCTCAAGTTGGTAGGACTTTGATTGTATCGGGGGCTCCCCCCCCTGACCAGTGCGCTGCCAGTTCAGGTTCCTCCTAATAGACCAAATCCCGAGCCTACTGCTAAGTTTTCAACTAACCTACCTTCCCCTTGTGACAGTCTACATCGCCCCATATCTCCGGCTATCCCGTGTTCGGTGGCCACTACCGGGATCAAAATACAAAACCCATCGAAAACTACACCTTCAAGCAATTTGCCTTGCCCACTTCTCCCGTACTTACGCCGCTCAATTTCCTGTCCAAACTCTTCACCCCACAAATCTATTACTAATCCGTCTGAGAATAAATCTGATGATGACAGTGGCACCCCACCTCCGCGTATACCTGCTGCAAAACTGCTGATCCCTCGACAGCATCTGCTTTGGTCGCAACCAGTACCGGTAGACCTAGTTAAAACTCAGTCCCCCTCGCCCTTCCAACCACCCCGCAAACGTGCTCATCTTAATCTACCAAATCTGGTACCCCAAGATAAAAACACTGACACTGTAACCACGCAGATAAATGCCGTCTCACCGATGTTTTCTCAGGCTAATACCAACCGCATGGCATTTACCCCATTCTACACATGCCCTCTACCACATCCTCGTCCTTTCGTCAAACAACAGCATGACATCCAGCCAAAATCGGTTGAGTTTCACAGGAAGCCCATAGCGGTGACCTATTCAACTAACCATAAAACCCCGCACTTCATTAGCCATCCCGCTGATCCAG
The DNA here is from genome assembly GCA_008360955.1 of Fasciolopsis buskii. Classification (NCBI taxonomy): domain Eukaryota; kingdom Metazoa; phylum Platyhelminthes; class Trematoda; order Plagiorchiida; family Fasciolidae; genus Fasciolopsis; species Fasciolopsis buskii. The sequence goes on from LUCM01008442.1 coordinate 8,392, forward strand.
TGGGTCAACCTGTCTATACACCTCGACTGTCTGGCACTCTCGGCACACTCAACTCGAGCGAGCCATCCCGGCATGAGCTCTGTCAAACCGAGAGGTCCACAAACTCACGAAGGCCTGCTAATCGCCGCCTACAATCACGAGTTGATTGGCCCACTGTATTCATGCTTCCACCATCCTTCGGTAACACAGTCGCCACATTCCAGCATGATACTAATGCCCCTCCGTATTTAAGGCCTGCCGCTTACAGTCCCTACTGCCATCCACTTACCGGCCAACCCTACTTAGATGCATTTCCGCCCCTCCAATGCCCCTTTCCTACTACTGCACGCCCAACTCATCACCCCAACTACCAGTATCCTCATGCTTTTGCACGATTTACCTCTGAATCCTCCCAGGCTACCTGGCAAACTTTAGATAACTGTGGTTTGCCCATTAAGCCACAACCAATCATGGGACCCCTTTACCATTCGACTCTTGTCCAGCGCTTACCTTAATTGCCTCAGCTAGAAGGCACTGCTGTCCTGACTCCCGCGAATTACAAAAGTAACGCTTATCCCCAAAAGTTCATGCGCATACCTGCTAACCGGCTTTTTCTCTGGCATCTTCTAAAGCCTCTTCCCCACTAACCCCCTAGATTGCCAGTCCCGCCGTGACAAGGTAACAATTTGGCCACCTAACACGGTCCCAACCCCACCGATACCACATCCCCCACACCGGCATCCTCTAACAACCGGCTCATCAACTCCCAAGTTTCTTTTATCACCTTGGTCTTCAGAAGGAACTTGAGAGTTAATGAGCCGGTTGTTAGAGGAGGCCGGTGTGGGTGATGTGGTATCGGTGGGGGTGGGACCGTGTTAGGTGGCCAAATTGTTACCTTGTCACGGCGGGACTGGCAATCTAGGAGGGTGGTGGGGGAGAGGGTTTAGAAAAAGCCAGAGAAAAAGCCGGTTAGCTGGTATGCGCATGAATTTTTGGGGATAAGCGTTACTTTTGTAATTCGCGGGAGTCAGGACAGCAGTGCTTTCTAGCTGAGGCAATTAAGGTAAGCGCTGGACAAGAGTCGAATGGTAAAGGGGTCCCATGATTGGTTGTGGCTTAATGGGCAAAACACAGTTATCTAAAGTTTGCCAGGTAGCCTGGGAGGATTCAGAGGTAAATCGCGCAAAGTTATGAGGATACTGGTAGTTGGGCTGGGGAGTTGGGCGTGTAGTAGTAGGAAAGAGGCATTGGAGTGGCAGAAATGCATCTAAGTAGGGTTGGCCGGTAAGTGGATGGCAGTAGGGACTGTAAGCGGCAGGCCTTAAATACGGAGGGGCATTAGTATCATGCTGGAATGTGGCGACTGTGTTACCGAAGGATGGTGGAAGCATGAATACAGTGGGCCAATCAACTCGTGATTGTAGGCGGCGATTAGCAGGCCTTCGTGAGTTTGTGGACCTCTCGGTTTGACAGAGCTCATGCCGGGATGGCTCGCTCGAGTTGAGTGTGCCGAGAGTGCCAGACAGTCGAGGTGTATAGACAGGTTGACCCACTGGATCAGCGGGATGGCTAATGAAGTGCGGGGTTTTATGGTTAGTTGAATAGGTCACCGCTATGGGCTTCCTGTGAAACTCAACCGATTTTGGCTGGATGTCATGCTGTTGTTTGACGAAAGGACGAGGATGTGGTAGAGGGCATGTGTAGAATGGGGTAAATGCCATGCGGTTGGTATTAGCCTGAGAAAACATCGGTGAGACGGCATTTATCTGCGTGGTTACAGTGTCAGTGTTTTTATCTTGGGGTACCAGATTTGGTAGATTAAGATGAGCACGTTTGCGGGGTGGTTGGAAGGGCGAGGGGGACTGAGTTTTAACTAGGTCTACCGGTACTGGTTGCGACCAAAGCAGATGCTGTCGAGGGATCAGCAGTTTTGCAGCAGGTATACGCGGAGGTGGGGTGCCACTGTCATCATCAGATTTATTCTCAGACGGATTAGTAATAGATTTGTGGGGTGAAGAGTTTGGACAGGAAATTGAGCGGCGTAAGTACGGGAGAAGTGGGCAAGGCAAATTGCTTGAAGGTGTAGTTTTCGATGGGTTTTGTATTTTGATCCCGGTAGTGGCCACCGAACACGGGATAGCCGGAGATATGGGGCGATGTAGACTGTCACAAGGGGAAGGTAGGTTAGTTGAAAACTTAGCAGTAGGCTCGGGATTTGGTCTATTAGGAGGAACCTGAACTGGCAGCGCACTGGTCAGGGGGGGGAGCCCCCGATACAATCAAAGTCCTACCAACTTGAGAAGCTGCGGTAACCTTTAGTGACCGTAATATATCTCTCAGGGACGGAGTTTTGACCGTAGAGATCTTGATATTTTTATAAGGCTTATAGTTATC
>LUCM01008442.1:12439-54832 GCA_008360955.1 Fasciolopsis buskii
TCACAACCATATCAACCTATTCCAACATGGCTTCCTCAGGGGCCGATCCTGCATCACCTGTCAGTTAGAACTCTTAAACTTGGTTACACAAAGTGCTAATTCCCACAGGTGGAAGACCGCGATACTCACTCCCGAATAATGGCCAAAATTTGGATTTATGAAATGAAAACACTCTTATCTTGGCTGTCGTCCTACCTTTCCGATTGCTCTCAGGTAGTCAGTATTAACGGTTATTTTTCCCAGCCCTCGGCTATCAACAGTGGTTTCATTCAGGGGAGCGTCCTAGGTCCTCTCCCATTCCCAATATACATTAATGATATCTTTAAAGTTGTCCGTCATGGCGCATCATTCCTGTTTGCCGATGACATTAAAATAGTCTATTCTTTTGAGGCTGCTTCATTTAGCTCCACTCTTGCACTCATCAATGAAGACCGAGAGTCTCTTGATAACTGGTGTTCCAAGTGGCTTATGAAGTTCTCTGCTGACAAAAGCTATCTGATAACATATAAATGCCATGGTCCCCCGGGCGCCCCCTCTATAAACGGCATGCCAATTTTTGTATCACAAGCGGTTAAGGACGTAGGGTTACAATACTCCTGCTCTTTCAACTTCCACGAGCAAGCACGTCTTCAGACCGCTGTAGCTAAGAGAACCGCCACAATGATCTTAAGGGCATTCCGCGCTCAAAACTGCTGAATTATCACCTTCAAGTCCTATGCTAGGCCCCACCTGGAGTACTGCCCGATTATCTTCACGCATTTGCGTTAATTCGATCGAATCGCAATCGATATTGTGCAGCGGTCTTCACTAGAAATCTCTTAGGTATTTCGTCTAACCTAAACTACAGGGCCAGATGCGAGCTGCTTGTACTTGAACGATTGTGGCTTCGTCGAGTCAAATCAAACCGAGCAGTTTCCTTTAACGTTTGCCGTGATAATGTCTACTCTACTACAAACGTCACACGCGACGCTGGTGGTCCAATTCGTAGTATATAATACTCGTTAAAAATACCCTTGACTCGATTATCGATCCTAAATTCTTCACGTCTGCCTACTTTACATTGTGGAAGAAACTGCCTAGTTCCCTGTGGTCGCGCCCAAATTTAGCCCAGTCCAAAGCCCATCTGGCAAAGTTACTGGGTATCCAGTTCTTAATTAATCTGACACTGGAATAGACGAGGCTTACGAACATGGGATAAAATTTTAGTTCGTGACCGAATCTTTGCTGAGATAACCATCAGATATTCGGCTTCACCTCTAACTTTCTCACCTTATCACAAGGCCCCCTTCATGCACTTTTTGACTTTCCTTTTAGTGATGTACCCTCCTCACCAATGGCTTGAGCAACTAACTCTCAAAATTCTCCCGATGTGGGCTGACGAAAATGTCAGCGTACATTATGTTGGATCCATGATCTCATTACATTCCTTGATTTTGAAAACCTTCAGCCTGTGTACTCCTCGCTCCTCATGTCATTTTGTCCTCTTTACTGGCTTGGCAGAGCTAGAGAGGTCATTATTGGCAGCCCCTAACCTTCAACTACGCCTAAAACTGCTACCATAGCTCACTGCAGTTTCCAAATTTTACGGAATAGATGCGCTATGTTGCAGGTATTTTGGCGCGATCCAATAATCACCACAACCCGAAGCTGGCACCCAAGCCAGACTACTTCGCTCTTGCGTTTCAGATCTCGCATCCGCAGCAGACGCGCTGCTAATGCTTCCGTCCTCGTACTTGGCGATTCCGAATCTGCTACACCGTCATTCCTGCAAGGAACCTGTTAGCTGGAACTGTCGGTCGAGTTCTGGCCCGGTCAACGGTAACCACGCGCATTATTGCACTGGGTATCTCAACTCGCATTTCTGCGATCGAGCAAAACCGCGATTGCTGCTGTCTCCGGAACGACTTGCGAACCTCATGGTCCCAACCGCACTGCTGAATAAGATCAAAAGATGCGACAACGTAGATGACAGCAGAGGGGACATTCTTGGCTAATGTATTTGACGAGTTTTCTTTCACAAAATTTCTCTTATGTGACGCACTCCCCGGTACGGCTTGCCGCCATCCGTATGTAAATGCAATCACTATTCTTGGGAGTTCTTCATTCGAAGTTTCATAAATTCCCTCCAGGTAGTTTGAGACTGTCCTGACGGTCGTCCTCCGCCCCCAGCATTTCTTTGACCATTTGTCATCAAATACGCGCCGTATCTGATTTGGTTTTCACTACTTCCATCCGGTTACCGCATTACCACTGCTTGTCATCTCTTCAACTCAAAGTTTCCGCCCATTACGCAACGCTCCTGACGTTTGAGGACCCCGGCCATATCTTGCGCTCCGTCCATGATTTGCGCCAGCCATGAGCACATTTAGTGCAATTAAACACGAAGTGACTCGTAGTCCGATGCCTGCAAACAGTCTCAAGAAACGCTTTTTGATCTTGAAAAAATAGTTTTCTATTTTTGGCTTTCCAATTGCATACTCGTACTTTCCTGATTACTTTACAGCATCTCATTACACTTTCCAGTCTGCCCCTGCAAATACTCGAGGTTGCTCCCGCCACCTTATCCCTTTCGATTTCTATTATTTGCATTTCCTATGCATCATCCTTGTAAAAATGTAATCTTGCCTTGGGCTTTCCTCTCGCAAAAATTACTGTTTTCGCGCCAACAGAAACAATGAAGTGTAGCCGAAGATACACACGACCATAAAATGTATGTATGAGTGGGTACAACTTTCTGAAGCTCAATACTAACCGGCACGGAGGATGTTGCCCGCCTCACGCAAACTTTGAATTCGCCGTTTCCGCCCTGTGTCACCCAGTGACAGACATTTGGTCTAAAAGAGAAGCGAAACTCACGGCGGTAAAGCTTAATGCTCCCAAGATCTGGTGGTCCACCAACAGAGTCCCTGCGTAGCCCTTGGGCTTCATTTTTGAAACCAACGTAGCAGGTTAGCAGCAGCGTATCGTACCCTCGACAGATGAAATAAAATCATCCACCTGCACCCATCCACGGTTGCCTTAACGTTGACGTCTTAATGGTTAACCCCCTTGGCACTGAACACAAGATGGGATCCTGTCTTCTTCACATTTGCCCTGGACCCCGAACATCCGCAACTACTCCCCAGTCCGTAAATGTCTCTTATAAACTTGCAAACTGGGCTCTTCCGGCTGCCGCCATCCAGAACCTTGACTGGTCTGATTTCTAAGCCTCTTCCGGCTGACAAAAAGCTGGCGACGTCTTGCAGCCAAACGTGCGTTCGATTACTAACAACCTCACCCCTAAAATCGCCCAACCTCGGTCAGTGCGAGTAAAAAAATCCGTAGATTTGCAAGGGATATTCTTGAGGAGCTTATTATTTACCCATAAAAATTAGGCTTCTCCATATCACCAAAGATAAGCCGGAAACGACCAGCTTGCCCCACTGGATTGACAACTCTGTAAACAGGAATAAACGGTTGTCGGGCAACAAAATATTGGCCAAAATGTTGCCAGAATTGTGCAGCCCCACACTCTTCGCAAAACGTATAATACCCCTAGGCACATAATATACAAGAGCCAGCTGCTCGATGATCCAAAGAAAACTGTTGAAGCTTTCAGCTAATACTCCTATACGCTCTTAGTACCGAGGGCACCATACATTTGCCTAGTCTTCCTAGGCTTGCGAACTAAATAGTTTCCTATTTCCTTCAACGCAAAGAAAGTAGAGAGCGCTGTTGCCCTTGTCAAACCAGCTTATCTACACAGCTCGGATGGTATCGCGCCACCCAAATACGCTTCGGCATTTCTAAAATTGCACTTTTATTGTTGAATCTTTTTGCTACCTCTATGCCAATGGCGATATTTTCTGCTAACTAGAAATCCACCATTGTTGCTCTCCACATACTGACCTCTGTACGGCCCACAAAATTGTCGTCCAATAAACTACATCCATGTTGGCCAGAGGCATTGAGAAGATCGTCAAGGACCAGCTAATTGGCTTACCCACGACCGCCATTCTAACTGGCGCATCTCAGCATGGTTTTTCTAAATACATATCCTGTGTTTCATGCTGCTTTGATTTTTTTCGACCTGGTAATCCCAAAAGTCAAAGACAGAAAAGTCCCTGTAATCATCTTTGGCATAACCAAATCGTTTTCTATTTCATTTATTGCAGAGAAAGTAGAGAACCCTCTTACCCTTGTAAAACCGGCTTAACCAAGAGGAGTAATCGGTTTTTTCCATGACCGACTGCTACTAATGTTCAAATCCTATGGGTTAGCGGATCCCCTCTAGCATAGCTCAACTTCTTGTCTCTCAGACCACTCCAAATTTGTCATTTTCAACGGAGCCCTTTGTTAAGCCCAGCCAACTACTGGCGGTGTAATGCAACGTAGGTTCCTTAGCGCCTCACTATTACCGCTCTATGTAAGTGATAACTTTCGAGCAGTAGGCTACTGCACGCTTTTCCTACTCCTTGACCAAAAGAAAACCCAGATTCCTCAGTCACCGTCCGTATATTTTGAATTGCACTATGCGCCCTAGTAACTTCTTTCTCTGAGCTGCCTGTAAGATTGATCGCTTCTTAATCTGCAGCTGGCAGCTAGGCCAGACTGCTGTCCGTCTTTTTTTCTCTCTTCCAGGCCTTATAGTCCTGTTCGGCTAGAAACAATTCCCCAATGCTCTGGCGACAATCCGATCCTGGAAAGACGATGTATCCCTTACCATACCGTGCTCAAATTCCTTCCACAACGCCGGCGTTACCACAGTAGTGCGGGGCGCAGTCATATCTACCGCTTTGGCCGGTGCACATCGGGCGGGCAGCTCGGCTGCAGCAGTGTGCGGGTGCAACTAGGTTGGCGGATTACATCTCCTGCGATCACCCTCTAACGGTGATTTCAGGTTGGGTGGCCAGCACTCGGTCAGCCCCACCCATTAGCACTGTTGTGGTAAACAGCACTGTAGCTCACAAGTTCACGTGCACCACTTTGTACTGGCTTCCTCTTGCTCCTTCCCAAAATTCTTCTAACAAATCCATACAAACCGGACTCACGAATGGTCACCATTTTATTCGCACCTCATGTAAACTGACGTTCACAATGCATATTGACACCCGAAAACAGCTGAAGACCGTCGTTTTTCATTAACCTCTATTCTCATCTGCGGAATTTGCCAATAGACCGATGCTCCTGGTATCAGTTCTTCACACGAGTCCACCAGACATTGAGTCATTTGACTCCGGTTCTCCTTCTTTTCCAACGCCACCTTCATCTCTAGACCAAACCGAAATTTATGAACTCAAAATTGCTCGAAACAAACCTCAAGTATTAGTACTACGATCGCACAATACCCATCCTTTGTTGCCGCTTTCCTCGCTTAACGGTCTGTGCCTTCTGAATTTTTGATATTTGTACTGCCTTTTTTGATATCCAGTCTAGTTTTCGCTCATCTCCATTCCGTCATCGCATCCATACTGATCCTCATCTCCACCATATAACTCTCTTGATTCTCGAGCACCCAGCCAACAGGCGGCGACAGCCATTGCCCTCCAGCCATATTTTGCGGCCGCGATACGCACCTTTGTTGCATTCAAACAATATAAACATGCAGTGCAGGACTGGAATGCAACCGCAGAAAAATCTTAGCGAACCATTACCTAGCTTTGAATTAAGGCCTCCTGCGCGGGAAACCACATTGTCTAGTATGATCTTGTGAGCGAAACCACATTGCACTGTATGTTTGGTTTCCGTTTTCCATGTCTTCATTGTGCCTTCCTGGCCTAATTTTGATCTTATCTTGCGCATGACTCTCGTATGTCGAGAGATACACAAAATCAAACAAGCCTCCCAAATCACTAGAGGTCGCTTCAACCCCTGTCTCTTCGATTCACATTGTTCGTATCTCCTGTGCATCATCTATGTAAAAAATTGATCTTGCCTTGCGCATGCATCTCGCAAATCGAGAAATATACATTATATATATAAGCTGGTCTACTTTTTGAGCCATATTTCTTAACCAAAACCATGACCAATGGAGGATATAAACCCGCCAGTCTAGTGGCGTAGGCGATGGGAAGTGCTGCTTCCGACAACCGAAATCGCTGTTTTGGTCTTTTAGTAACACCTTACCCTGGGTAGGCCCTCCATGAATGATTTCCCAGTACCAACCATACGGTGTGTAAAAGATCTTGGCTGGCAAAATCTTGTTCATGTAGCCCACGCGATCAAGGGACTCGCTAGGAATTTTCCGCAAACAGACTGATAGTCTCACTGCTAAAACATCCCGCATCTTAAGCTGTAACCAAGTGCCACACAAATCACATGATAGATAACACATGGAGTTCTGAGCGACAATTTTCTCGAACATATTAACAGTTGATCTTGTCGCAATAGAAGTGCAGCGACCATTTACAAAGAACTTTCTCGGTCCCGCATCAAGCTTTAGTCACAGAAAACGATGCGAGCTGCTACTTCTTGACTTCCTTTGGCTGCATTGTTTCTCGGTAAACCTCACACACCTTTTCAAACTCAAAAGATTGCCAGCAAACTTAATCCGGTTCGCTAGCGCGCCTTTTTGCAACTCAGAAACCGATCATTTCCCCTTCTAATACCAATATCTAATGCGTCTCTTAGGCCGGAATTTTTTAAAGTTATCTGCTCTATCTCAGGCAGCAGGTCACCATACCCTGCTCCACTCCGCCAGAATGCAACGCAACTAAAGAGTGTCTTGCCTAAGTTTTTGAACATTCTCCGCTCCATCGACTTATCTGGGGCCAAAGCCTGTCTAGGCCAAGCCTTGGTAAGACATCCAGGCTTATGGATTTATCTGAAACTAATAACTCGAAACTGTTTCACCCTCGAATGGTTTCTTTCTATTCGCTATTGTTTCTTAGCCGAACCCCTCTCACTCCATCATCATCTTCCTCCTTCGCTTTGAATCATTGTCGGATGCCACAATTTCTACCATCCATTAGGTAACCCAAACGGATCAGCTCAACCTTCCTAGTTTAACGTCAACTTAAATAAAATCACGAGCAAATAAATGGCATAAACCACCATCATTCTAAGCCAAATCTTGCTTTCCTACACCTCTACAAGTAAATTCATCTCGGCTCTCCACGAAAACTGACCCAATTCATCAAGTGTATCTATCGAGTTTTTTATGTGCTTATGTGTGCAAAAACATTCACTTTGTTTGGAGTGTCGCATTCCTTGTTCGCAGCACACGGGCATCTCGGTACCTCATTCGGTCAGGCTTTACCATTGACACCTTTGATCTGCGATCCACACCCTTCGTCCCTACTAGTGATTGTATCAAGCTAATTTTCATCAAAGTAAAAACCAGAAGGCAGAACCTCTTCATATTTCCATTATATCCAAATAACAGCTCTTAGTTCTCTACATCAGGGCGGCTTTAATTGGCGAAGTTACCTGATGCCTGCTGACATTATCTTGCTCCGCTTAGCCAGTTTCGTGCTTCCCGGCTTAACCAAATTTCATTTAGAATTTCTACACCCGACCCCCCTCCTAACCGTCCTCCCCCACTTAGCAGTCACCACATATTCCATTATTATTACCTTCCTATAATACACTATAGTACTGTTGCCCGTTCACAACTCACGGTGCTCTGTGCCCCTCCAGATATGGACTAGCTGTTCACCAAATCCACTTGATATTTGGCTGAAATGCGACCAACAATCAATAACTTATCATGTCGACACACTGCTTCCGTGTTTATACTGGAGGTCTCTGTTTTTGTTGACAGTCATGCCCTATTATACGGTTATGACGCAATTTTGGGAGATGCCTAAATACAGTCATGGACAAATTTTCTCCGAGCATAAATGCTAGTTGTTGGCCATGGTGCGGTAATAACTCACTTGATTCTGTTCCATCTTGTACCTCGATCAATTTGAGGTCTTAAGGTTTCAGGCACGAATGTTTTTGTTATTACGCAAATCCCGGATGGCTTTCCGTAAGTTGGCTTTGCACCTGTGAATGTCAAATAAATATAGGGTATACTGCTGTCGCCTCCAAGTCCACTTGTGCCGTTACGTGCGACCCACGTCTCGGCGCACTTGTAGTGCTACCTGATGAGCGGTGTGGTTTGCGAACCCAGAGCAGCTTGATGTAAGACTATGTTAGTTAGTTTTCTGGAACGGTCAGTCTCCTAACGGCAACTCCGACATTCCTATTCCTCAGAAATAAATCAAAAATAGAAGTAAACCCAAAAAACAAAACGCCTGGTTGAGGTCATTATTTGGTGCAAATACCATCAATCATGAGTGAATCATTTTTGTATTACTTTTCTAATTGGAACCCACCTTGGAATTTTGAGTCGAGTCTCCTAAAGGGTAAACAGACCCTCACCTGATGCAGTGATTGACTTATATTTTGCTTACCGTGTGACGCAGAGCACCGAGTTCTCAAAGGACACGATGCGCAAGGCTGCAAACCTAGTTGAATACATCGTCGTGATTTCACCCAGTTGGATGCTGATATGCTGCACAGTTATCCATTTCGCATACATGAGACAGTATCATCCAAGACAGCCTAGCCAATTCTGATCGTATGTAACACGACAACATGCAGCGTATAATTAATAATCATCTCAATGCTTACATTTTCCCGTCTCCACGTGCCAGATTTTGTCCAATTTTTACTACCTCTTTGCTGGATGGTGATTGAGGCTCATTGTCAAACGAATGATTGTTGTGTACATAATTTCAACCTCAAGAATAGTTTCGCAGAATTTTTGGTGCTATTTTGTTCTCCTTTGGGCTTCTCATCAATTTGGGCTACGCGTTGCTTTGAGGTTCCGTAATGCTATCCAGAACGTGGGAAGTCTATTGTTTGCGAATTGCACTGCGATCCGCCGAGCGACTTCACCCGGCCCAAGACTGGAAACTTAGGTCGTTCTAATCCGGATGTCGTCTTTTGGACGCAATCACCACGGGGGTCCCTAAAGGTACAGGTGCAGATGAAAATACTGTCATGTTTACTGTCCCTGATCGCCTGCGCCTAGAAATGATCAAGTCACAAATTCTTAACGCTTGCAGCATAACCCATCGCAAGTGACTTCGTTTTAGATCAAGATAAAACTCAACGCCAAGATTGTCCCTGACATTTCCAAGTTTCAAATGAAAACTCGGTTGAAGAGTTTGTCAGCAACTGTGAAACCTTTTCCCAAGACACCACATTTATACGAATAGAAATTTTCAAGAAAAACTCCCCCGCAAATGGAGGTTTTTCGAGAATTGGAAGTAAATCTTTTGGCACCCGCGTGTTTATAGCCCGCAAACCATCCCACTCCCCCAATCTCGAGTGCCACAGTAGGTTCAAAAGTGACTCCACCTGGGACTTCCGTAGCACGGTCAACTATAGTGTACATGGATCCGACCGTCTAATAATAATAATCATAATAATATTTCTCGATTTGCGAGAGGCATGCGCAAGGCAAGATCAAATTTTTGCAAGGATAATGCACAGGAAATGTAGATGATAGAAGTTGAATGAGGTAAGCGGGTGGGAGCAATATTTAGTTATTGCAGAAGCTCACTGGAAAGTGAAATTAGATGCTGCGAAGCAATAGGAGAAGTACAAGCATGCCAGTGAAAAGCAGAAAGTAGAAAACTCAATTTTTAAGACCGAAAAAGTGTTTCCTGGGAATGTTTGCAAGCAGCGGGCTAAGAGCCATTTCGTGTTTAAGTGCACTAAATGCGCTCATGGCTGGCGTGTTACATGGACGGAGCCCGACGGTGGATATTGATATGTGATTAGGAGCACCAAACGTCGGCAGCGTTACGTAATGGACGGAAACATTAAGGTGAAGAGACGATAAGCAGTGGTAATGCGGCACTTGGATTGTAATGGTGAAAAATAGGCGGAACGTCAGGCAAATTAGATGAAACAGGTAGCTTGCAACAAATGGCCAAAAAATGCTGAGAGCAGAAAAAGATTATCTCAAAGTATCTGGAAGAAATTTGTGAAGCTGGTGGTAAGCTGTACAGAGAGGCGCGTCAGATTAGGGAGGTTATGTGTATGAACACTCCTTAAATACATTAGCCAAGAATGTCCCCTCTGCTGTCATCTACGTTGTCGCATCTTTTGATCTTATTCAGCAGTGCGGTTGGGACCATGAGGTTCGCAAGTCGTTCCGGAGACAGCAGCAATCGCGGTTTTGCTCGATCGCAGAAATGCGAGTTGAGATACCCAGTGCAATAATGCGCGTGGTTACCGTTGACCGGGCCAGAACTCGACCGACAGTTCCAGCTAACAGGTTCCTTGCAGGAATGACGGTGTAGCAGATTCGGAATCGCCAAGTACGAGGACGGAAGCATTAGCAGCGCGTCTGCTGCGGATGCGAGATCTGAAACGCAAGAGCGAAGTAGTCTGGCTTGGGTGCCAGCTTCGGGTTGTGGTGATTATTGGATCGCGCCAAAATACCTGCAACATAGCGCATCTATTCCGTAAAATTTGGAAACTGCAGTGAGCTATGGTAGCAGTTTTAGGCGTAGTTGAAGGTTAGGGGCTGCCAATAATGACCTCTCTAGCTCTGCCAAGCCAGTAAAGAGGACAAAATGACATGAGGAGCGAGGAGTACACAGGCTGAAGGTTTTCAAAATCAAGGAATGTAATGAGATCATGGATCCAACATAATGTACGCTGACATTTTCGTCAGCCCACATCGGGAGAATTTTGAGAGTTAGTTGCTCAAGCCATTGGTGAGGAGGGTACATCACTAAAAGGAAAGTCAAAAAGTGCATGAAGGGGGCCTTGTGATAAGGTGAGAAAGTTAGAGGTGAAGCCGAATATCTGATGGTTATCTCAGCAAAGATTCGGTCACGAACTAAAATTTTATCCCATGTTCGTAAGCCTCGTCTATTCCAGTGTCAGATTAATTAAGAACTGGATACCCAGTAACTTTGCCAGATGGGCTTTGGACTGGGCTAAATTGGGGCGCGACCACAGGGAACTAGGCAGTTTCTTCCACAATGTAAAGTAGGCAGACGTGAAGAATTTAGGATCGATAATCGAGTCAAGGGTATTTTTAACGAGTATTATATACTACGAATTGGACCACCAGCGTCGCGTGTGACGTTTGTAGTAGAGTAGACATTATCACGGCAAACGTTAAAGGAAACTGCTCGGTTTGATTTGACTCGACGAAGCCACAATCGTTCAAGTACAAGCAGCTCGCATCTGGCCCTGTAGTTTAGGTTAGACGAAATACCTAAGAGATTTCTAGTGAAGACCGCTGCACAATATCGATTGCGATTCGATCGAATTAACGCAAATGCGTGAAGATAATCGGGCAGTACTCCAGGTGGGGCCTAGCATAGGACTTGAAGGTGATAATTCAGCAGTTTTGAGCGCGGAATGCCCTTAAGATCATTGTGGCGGTTCTCTTAGCTACAGCGGTCTGAAGACGTGCTTGCTCGTGGAAGTTGAAAGAGCAGGAGTATTGTAACCCTACGTCCTTAACCGCTTGTGATACAAAAATTGGCATGCCGTTTATAGAGGGGGCGCCCGGGGGACCATGGCATTTATATGTTATCAGATAGCTTTTGTCAGCAGAGAACTTCATAAGCCACTTGGAACACCAGTTATCAAGAGACTCTCGGTCTTCATTGATGAGTGCAAGAGTGGAGCTAAATGAAGCAGCCTCAAAAGAATAGACTATTTTAATGTCATCGGCAAACAGGAATGATGCGCCATGACGGACAACTTTAAAGATATCATTAATGTATATTGGGAATGGGAGAGGACCTAGGACGCTCCCCTGAATGAAACCACTGTTGATAGCCGAGGGCTGGGAAAAATAACCGTTAATACTGACTACCTGAGAGCAATCGGAAAGGTAGAATGACAGCCAAGATAAGAGATTATTTTTTATTCAATATGTCTTAAGTTGGCCAGAATTCGAGAGCGGAAATCACAGTCAAGCCTTTTTGACGTGTCTAGAAAGTCATGAGCATCGATTGGTGAGACTCAGCAGTCTTGATAACCAGGTTCAAGAAGTCAACTGGAACGGTTAATCAAGATTTTGAACTGATGAGCGTGATTACAACGAGGTGGCAGTGGGTTTAAATTCGACAAACCGGGTTGAGATGAATATCGTAAGAAACGTTTGAAATCGCCGGCGGTTGGACACCTGTGTAGAGGCATCGTGAGGGTTTGCAGGCCATATTGGAGTCACTTTGGGGTGGGGTGGTGCAAATTCTGGAGGAGCCGTGAGCAGCACGATTGGCAAATAAGGCCAAGCTGCTATGACTACGGAGACGGTGGGTCTAGATGCCTCTGACCTGACAGTGAACAACGGTTAACCAGTAGTAGCTAAAGCTAGTATTACCATGGTTTGATGGGTTGTCTTGGGAGCTGTCGTGAAAATTACGGCCCAAGCCGAAATGAGTGGTCTTTGGCGACTGGTATGTGGCATCGCTGTAGTTTTGTGATACTGTAATAAGACATGGCTGCCTGAGTTGGTATAGTTACGGTACACACAACTGGAGGCAAAACTGTTGAGATTTTCACCTCCTTGCCAGTCTAGATTGCTTGCCCTGACCTACATTTGTTGAGGTAAGACGCATCAGGAGAGATTTACCACTGCCGCACAGGCTTTTTGGGTTGGACCTGGTGGGCGAATGTTTTGCATCTTGCCTACCCTCTTCAATTTGGGGGCCATTTGAGAGAATTTATCTGCTCCGGATCTCTTTCAGAGATAATTTCTCCACGTAGTGCAGCTCCTCTCTGGTTCGATCTCTCCGAGGTCATGGTAAAGCCACCCTCAAAAGGAAGGAGAAAATTCGTTTATTCTTTATCCTGCGATCTCCTCCACCAGCAGCCATCCATCCAAACAAGAAATTTGTCACTCATTCGGGCGCCGTGGTTGGTTCGACGGCACCGATAGCTAACTCATTCCCACGAGTTTGTGCGGCCTCCTGTGCCTTCCAGTTGTTCTCGTTTCAGGCTTAGCATCGACTGGTAAGAGAACGATAAAAGAACCGTGATCTACGAGTTCAGTCGTTCACCTTCGAGCTGACTCTAGATTTTAATAAAATTGTCATTTCAAATGCTGTCTGATTTACTGCAGAAATCTCAAGACAGAATAAAAACCTTGAAGTGAGAGCGTAGAAAGAAACTGAGGCTCTCGGTAGTCCCGGCAGCCGACCTGACTTGACATGACTAACGACTACGATCACTTCTTGTTGGGGATTTGAAGACACCGACGCCGGTTGGCATCTTTCATATTTCAGGCATCCTGTCAGTTCTTTGTACAGAGGGATTTTGCGGCAATAAGTAGATTTTCGCTCACGTGGCCGCGAGAGGGAGTCTCCAAAAATGTGATCTACACTGTTGATTAGGTTACACTAGCAGTGTCAGGGTCGTAATCTACTGGAACCGTGTAAGCAATTGTTGGATCGAACCTGGGACGCGGTGCATTCCGAAGAAAGGCAGTAATGGGAGGAGTGTGGGTAGGATTCAGACTGTTCTTTCTGTGGTGGTGATTTGAAGTGCCAGCGCTTGCTACTCGGAATAACCCTGCCGTAAGGGCGAAATGAGGTTTTCTGTTTTCTGCTTCTTTTATCAAGACCCACTAAACTTGGCCTGGAAGAGATAGATGCCCGACCTAAATTTATACCATCGAAGGAATTCTGTACGCTGGAATGATTGGGGCCAAAACGTCTGCTAAATCCGAATTGAACTGACCTGACCTGACCTTGAGAGTGGTCAAGGTTGTGTGCGTCTCCAATGTAACAGGCAGGCTGTGTGCCGGCGGTCACCTCTGTCCTGGTGAGTGTTGCACGCTTTTGGTTGCGCTTGATGGTCATCGGCCAGTGAGTTTTCTCTTGCTTTCGCATATATTAGGTCGGTTTGCCAGCAACCTTTTTTGGAGGCGCGCTGGATTTCTGTGTCGCATTTCTGCCGAGACCTGGCTGAACTTGGAGGTCGTAGCTGAGCGGTTCCCCGGTGCGCCAGTTGAAACATAACTGACAGCGTTCGACTCAGTGCCACACTCTTTTCTGCGATGAGACTATCCATTGTCAAAGATCGCCTTGGAGGAGTGACTTAAAACATTTGTGACTGAACGACTGACTGGTAATTCTGTATATGTATGCGTGAGTCTGCCTGTGCTTAAGAGTGATTCACTTGTTGTACGCTTGAAACGAAGGATCCACCTTACCAGCTGTCATGCTTATTGCTTTCGGCCTGCTCTCAGCGGTCGCACGCAGTGATTGTTGCACTTAAGTGGTACAAAGGTAGACTGACAGCGGCACCGTGCTCATCCGGAATTTCCTCGGGTAACATGGTTTCCATCATTCCCACGACACTAGCATCAAACAACCATCGCAGTTGGAGTGTAGATCTTTGCCATCCGCAGTACTTCTCTCTCGAAGGAGGCAGGAAAAAGGCGAAACAAGAAATGGATAGCAAAAAGAAAGCTACCCACGGTTTAATGCCGGAAATGGAAAGGAAAAGAAAAGCCAAGAGAGACGAGGAGGGAAAAAATACGGAAGGAAGGGATCTACAGGAAGCGGACCGTTAGAATGCGACCGAAAAAGGTGGCAGGCACCATACTCGAATGAAGATGTTAGAGGAAAAAGTAAAACAGGGCCATTGCAGTCGAAAAAAAACATGATTGGCCGGCAGAAACATCCTCACTAAAAAGACTGAGGGAAAGAAAAAAGAAGGAAACAGATTTGAACGAAAAACAGTACAAAGAGGGGAATAGGAAAAAAATGAAAAAAGAAAATAGTCGAGGGCTGTCTCCAACGCATGCATGAACACAAGCAAAAACCAAATAAACACGCGACATCCATGCACTCATGTACACCACGTACTCCGGAAGACCGCTCTTAGATCGCTTCCTGGTATCCGGTTAAAAGAGTAGCAGCAGCCGCCAGCTGCTGCGATAGTTGGGCCACCCATCCTTCATCTTCCCACCTTCCTCTCCTCTTCCTATCCAGTCTTTGACAGGTACAGTTTCATTTCCCTACTCATCGCTTCTGCTCCCTGGTTTCTTCCCGAGCATGGCAAACCTGAATGGGCTTACTTTTATATGACCGTTGTGAAGGATACTGTTGTGTGAAGTACAGTACACCGTGGGACCACTGCAAAGCGAGTTCTGGCTTGTGTCTTGTGACCGGACGGTTTGCGACAGGCAATAAAAGGCATACGTTGGTTTTAGGCAAGTGCTCCACTAGCGAGAAACGCATTCAACATTTCTCTTGAATTCAAGACTTTACCCCCCGGAGCAGTTTCTTGCCAGAAGGTCGGACCAAATATCTCCTTGGCAGCAAACGTATTCCGAAGATCTCGGTCTGTTGCTGAACCGTAAACCTACCAGCAGAAGCCGGGCCACTTGAAAACTGCGGTTCCTAGGCCCGCCAAACTTCGCGAAACGTATGAAACTTTCACTACTGTTGGCTGGACAACTCCATACTAAATGTTTTAACTAGGGTTATTAGTTTCTGTCGATCTCGATCTTCGTTTCCATTCACTCAAGTGACCTGCCTAATACAAGAATTCAAAGTGATTGGGTTTCTGCAATCACAATACTCAATTGAAGGTGAGGGTATAGAACACTATAATTTTATTTCGTGTTGGCTGGCAAGCTATAAACTGCCGTTTTGATTCTGGTTTTATAAGTGTTGCAAGCTGTTTCTGCATACTGTTTCTCGGTTCACAAAATTCCCTTCTGCTTTTTTTAGTTTCAGATCGGGACGCTTGCTATTTTCTAGAAGCACTACCTTCTTGTATCTTACACAGACACCCAGACTCATTCGTCTACTCTTAACGTTGACTACATAACGACCGAATGCTTGTACTGGGCAACGTCTGTTAAATCCATACAAGGGAGTTCAGTCATGGCAAAGCCCATGCATCCTGCTGTCAGTCTCTGGCCTCGTGCGGAACCCTTCACCTACGGGATATTTCAAGTGCACCCACATCCGCGCTTAGCGGTGCATGTAAGTCAAAGTTACAGTCTATTTACAGAAATTGATAGAATATCAAGAAGCTTGTTTCATATGCTAAATCTAAGGGAAAAAGTGGATTTCCGAAATTGAGGCAAGTTTTGTGCCGAGTTGCTAACGTTTATATAGCTATTCTGTGTGGAAACATGTTGCCTGCAACAAGTTGCAGCTCAGCGAAGAACTAGCTTGGGTGTAAGTGGGACATTGTATTATCTATATAAGTCTGTTTCATACATGCCTAACGATGTGTACTTGCTGCATGGAAAAGGTAAAAGATATGGAGGAACGTCTTTTCAACGCGATGGGCTCCACGGATTTCGGTTAGATATATCATTGACTTCCTTCTATACAGTAGATCGACTACGAGGGATGCAGTCCGTGGATTTGTTCACATTTGTTTTGTTTCTGTATATCCAGCAAATCAATAAAATCTCCCTGAGAGCATCGGCAGTATCAGCGAGTGCTGAGTAAGTCTGAGGTATGCAAGTCTACCTGCTTCAGATGGCCAAGTACCCATAATCGGTCTTCGGAGCTCGATTCTGGTCGCTCAACTCCCATACGCCCGTGTAGAGTAATACTCACCTAATTCGAAACACTTTTTTAGAATCTAGATGAGCAATATCACCTCCTTTTTATCACGGAAAATCTTGCCGAGTTACTCGATTTACTGGTTGAGTCAGGTAACATTCTCTCCCATTTTCTGTTTCATTTTCTCCTATTCGAGAGAACTCATTCCTTACTTCCCTAACAGTTTCACATTTGTGCACCAGATGTAGCCATCCAGTTCGTTGACACATCTGAGTTTACTTATGGGAGTGAGGGCATCCTGATGAATATTCCAGGCGTTTCTCTCTTGGTAGTCATAGACCGGATACAACTTACAAAGACGCAAGAGGCAGGCAGGATCGGTCGTGGATGTCTCGATCAAGTCCTCATCCTTTGACAGTTCTTACGATATTGTTATACTTTTAAAAGGCTAGTGGTCATTGTGTTCTTAGAAGTTGGCTTAGCCTCGGATCTGTCGATAAGTTTGCACTATGGCATTGTTTGTTGAGGGCTGGAGTGCCAGCGAGTCGTGTGTCGGTCCTCAAGGAGTTTTGCGGTAGTACCTCAGGTCGGGTCAGGACTTGCGGCCAGCTTTGGCCACCCTTCGTCGCCTCCGTTGGACTACTACAATGCCTCTCACATCTTCATTTCTTTTCGAATTTGCCTTTGACGATATCCTACTGAACGATTAGTTTGGACTAGCTGACGGTGGGGAACAAAGGCTGTGAATCAGAATATGCTGGTGACAAGCAGTTCAATAGACGTTGGTCTGCTTGGTGATTGATTGATTCCGATACTACTTTGCACCGCCTAACTGCAGAAGAGGTCTTCTGGTCCTTCCACTTGGGGGTTGGTCTGAATTAGCAGCTCAACCAGAAAAACGGGTGGAAGAATAATTGACTCAAGCTATACCACGCTGCCTTGCAGTCATGTTTCCGTTAGAACCGAATGCTTTGGTTGAGAACCTTAATCGTTCTTCTGCTTAGCGACTGGACTCCCTAGCACCCGTTCATCAATCCCTATGCGTCACACGCCTACAAATAATTCCATACTGCATCGGTCGTCGCGCAGGATAATCAGGATCGCGCTGCCCATTGCATGGAGCAAGGTGGATGGTGATCAGTATCCCACTGCTTAGAGTTCCCTCTTTTATTCAACGTGTCCTCTCTGTCTTCAACCCAAAGTCCTTGCCCGCTCTGCCTACCCTTAGTGTCCCCACTGGTAACGCCCGATGCTGGCAACGGCTCATTGTCAAATAGTGTAATAGGTGGTTTTCAGTACCGTCCGGACCGAGTGGTTTGTGCAGATCCAAAGAGCGTAGCACTTGCGGGCCTTCTTGGTGCTAGCAAGAGGTATGAAACAATAGTTCATCGTTCAGCGTTAAAAAGCAAGGCAAGCCTCACTGACCGCTGCTTTTTCACAGAGTTACACGTTTCTATAAAAAGAGTGAATATCCAAGGGGAACACTGAGTGGACCTACACAGGAGGGAAGATAAGATGCTGTTTCAGCCAACACACGAAACAGTCTAGCTGTACAAACACACTTTTCAATCACTCTGATTCGACAGAAAATGACAACACGGTCGCCATTGTACATGGTTCACCGCCTTATCCTCCAAGGTCTCCAGCCAGCTAGTTGACGAGTTTTTCGGACCCCAACCACAAAGGCGCAAGACATCTACTTTGCTTAATTTCGCTGTGCATTTTCTCATTCCACGTTGCCACGTCATCTGCTGACCCCCACATGGCTTTTTCCATTCCTTGGGAAAAACGCAGAGTAGGGCAGGGTATGGTAGATCAGTGTTCGCCATAAGCAACACGACCCAAGCAGCGCAGTCTGCTAAGTTTCATACGCTGATGTAAAGTATTCTGAGAACCGGTACCTAGTATCAGATTCCTGACCACATTACTCACCCGGTCACTCCATCCAATCCTAGCCGTACTACGTAGACATCGGTGGTCGAAAACCTCTAACCGATGAACATCACCCACACGCATACTCCATGTCTCGCAACCATACAACGGAAGTGAACGCACTGCGGCACAGCACACACGATCTTTCAACTTCAGTGAAATATCAGGCCGACGCCACAAGTGCTTCAGTCCAGCGTGAGCTGCCCGAGCCTTGGATATACGCGTGTTTACCTCCACTGCCGAGCTACCATTGCTGAACACGCAGCTACCAAGGTAGGTGAAACGGTCCACAGACGTTATTTCCTCTCCATCCAGTATCAGGTTCGGCACTATTTTCGTCCAGTCCTGTAACAGTACTTTGCACTTTGAGGGTGCAAAGCACAATGAAAATAGTGGTACATGAAAGAGCTGGATAATTAAGTAACGTCGGACTGGAGACAAATCGAGGTGTGGAAATCTCGTCTTTCTTGTGTGGTTCACAAAACGTTCATCAGGGGTATTACATATAAGAGGAAAATTGGAAGAAAATTCCTACATTGGCCTTGATTACGAACCCAAGTGTTCAACTTCGAAATGGGCGAAACGTTCTTTGACTCTTTATATTGTCAAGGAGAATCTTCTACGAAACGACTTGGATGGCAACAATGATTCCGTTTACCGTTTTCTCCAATCTTCTGCTCTATTTTCGGTTGAAATCGAAATCCCCCCTTCGTCACATGCCACTCACCTGAAATTTGCTACCCACAATTTTCGCCCATCGTTTGTTTCGAAGTTTGACGTCTGTGCTTTTGTGCACCAGCCAGTTGTGACCTGCCGATTAGTAAATCATGATTTTCCCAGTCGTAAATTTCAACTCATGTAGCGGAAACCTCAACCCCCTTCCTTCAGCCATCTCTTTTGTCTTGTTTAACGTTCTCCCAGCAAGGCGATTCCACCATTGCACATTGAAAACTTGCCTGCTGCAAGCCGAAACGGTCGCGTTACCATCCCAGGGGATTTTTGTGTTCACACCCGAGACTGACTAATATGCTGTTATGACACCTCGGCCCTAGGGCGCGAATCTGAACAGTTTGCTGCGGTTAACAGTTTATCTTGCCTATGCCCCTCACTTCCTTTACATCTCCATTCGAATGTTTCCATTCTTCACGTTGTCTCTGCGGGTCATTGTGTCTTGACTTCTTTGCTCTTTTTGTGGTGATCCCTCATATCTGCATGGAGGAGTCGTTTCTATTCCCTGCCCGGCGCCTTATTCCAGCTCATCTTATGTTGTATAAGTGTGAAATTTGCCCACACTTGAATATTGCGATCGCGTGTGAAGTGGTATTTTTCTTCTTCAGTCTTCACCGGGTTCGGTAAAAGGTTATCTGATTGATCCGGGACCCTTATTTCTCAACATGTAGTCCATCGTCTGGTGGTTGCTTCACCCACAGGCATCTGGTCACTCTTATTAAATTTCTCTTCCTGGGTATCCTACTTGTATCTCTCAGTCTTCTTTTTTCCCGTGCTCTACAACCGTGGGGTGCTTTCATTCCCTGTTTTTCCACCTATTTGATGTCCTGTATTGAAAGCCAGTATTAATAAACTGACTTGAGTGGATGTCCCCTGCATCCCCGTTACAATGTGCTTTTTGCCCATGGTGTTTGCCGCTTGTACTTTACTTCACTTTATGTAAGTAGCAGTGGGTGATCGGCGGCAGCGGCGAAATATGGAGCGCTCCGTGTGAACAATCGGATTGCATGCGTGGCCAAACTACTCAGGTGATCTTGGCTTGTCGAGTTTAGAAGTGTGGATTAAAAATTTCACCCCTCTAAGAGCAGTGTTAGTGAAATTAGAAACAAACGAGGAAACACTGAAAATGAATCACCAGTCACTTCATGAGTAGTAGTTCTAGAAGTCGTGAAAACTGTCCTAGTTGGGCGAGTTTTATCTACAGAATGTGTATCTTTAAGGAAGAGGGTTGTCATGCGTGAAATTGATGGAGGCTGTGGTATAATAATAGTTTTTGGAAGATTCACAGTGTCTAAATAGGTTAGAGTAGATGCGACACGTTTTCTGTATGTCCACAGGTCGATCCCCTTTCTGTAGACTATTCTCCATAACAGGTTTTATTGGTCAGTCTGTGATGTGCCTCAAAATGAGAAGAATGTCCGTTGGTTTCGCTCAAATGGAACATTCAACTTCATCGTTGGGAACCACGAGTTCCACCCACTGCTTGGTTGGCATCATCAAATAGCATGGTTAGGTGCTATGGTCGTCAGCATGTTTCCATCTGGACTACTTTCTATCTGTATACTTTCTACTCATGATTTTTCCTTTTCTCTACGTGTTGTTAGTTTTGTTTATGACAGTATAGACGATATTGGGATGTAGCTTCCCCAACCGGAGCACATATTTTGAGTTACTGACCTTAAAAGCACCTGAGCTGGGTATAAGTTCAAATCGCAGCGATAATTGGTCAGTAAAGTTGATTAACAGTTTTCTAATGCCATTTCGCAATCTTGTTTGATGTGCATTTATGTTCTTCAGATGTCTGCGGGATAAATAACATTGATGCTAGTTTGTCAGAAGATGCCATTGATGCATTGAATTTGATCATTGAAGGAACAGTTGATCAAGGGCGGTAAGTTTTCCTTTGGAATGAAAACTTACCATTTATACCTTTAGGTCTCTGAACTCTTTCTCCGAACTCGTTCGCATGCCAGTTATCTCACCTGCGACCGGTTATTCAAAGGTTTGTCTTTGATTAGAGCCCGTTCCACTCGGGACTCACCCATATGTCCACCAGCACTCATCCTCTTGGATCCGTGTTTGTCCCATCGTCTAGTTTTGTCTGTAATAATAACATTCACATAAGCAATCAACGAGTCATGTTTTCATATTGTTTCGTACGTTGGTGACATGTCTAGGCTAAACGGTGAAAACTCGGTGGTCAATATGAACAAGCTACTGTCTTGACTTCGTCGATCAACCAGCCATGTTGTTTTTACCATCTACTTAAGAAAGTAAGGCCAATCCTTTATCCGATCTTATATTGACAGAATACCGTCCTTAATCTTCTATTATCCCAATGCAGTTCTGTTATGCACATATCACAATAATAGTCGGAAAACGGGTTTTCAAGTATCCCATACATTAACCAGTTCTGACAAAAGTGTTAATTCCACAAAGGACTGTGCAAAAATCAGTTCGCATCGTTTACGGACCGCAAACCGTTACTTGCTATTTTTTTCACAAGTTCAGTTCAGTTCAGTTTCTATGGCTGTTGACCTTACACCGTCGTGCTCAAATTTTCGTTGCTGCCTCCTGCCACTATCTGTTCAAAGAGCAAAAAGAACAGAAAACTAGTGAAAGATCCACTGCAAAATAGTAAGTTGAATAACGATGCAGAAGAGAACAAATTTCGGATCCAAGAACGCCATTGACGGTGACACGTGGAAGGATCTCGTGGAGCCCAACCAGATAGTCTAACTGCATCGAGGCGAGCCATTCCACTGATCAAAACTTTTATACGTTTTACAACCAGAGTTTGCTTCGGAGAACAACGTACAGCGAAGTAGTCGTCCCGCGGGCATGTACGACACATGTTCAAACCGCCTTGGCATATTTTGATTCAATGCCTCCTTCGAGTATCGTTACTTAAGTCCCACTACCTTTCGCCTAAACACTGAATTACTAACGAAATCCTCCCACCATATTCTATCAATATTAGAAGGATAACAGTATTCAGACACCGAAAGTCTTTGTTCATTTGCTCTCAACGGCCATGTTTCTGGCCCACATGCTAATATTGACTTTACCACTGTTGTGTCATGCTCACGCAAGAACTTCCTCAAATTGACAAATGCCAATCGATCCTTCTTCATTCGAGAAGACACTTCATCCGATATGCGATCACCACATAAGATACAACTACCCAAGTACGTAGATCTACCTCCTTCAGCCACCTCTTTCCCTACAAAAACAAGGTTTGATTACAAGACGTAAAACGCATCCAAAATATACACTATCGTTTATTGCACCGAGAAAACCTCGCAAAGTACCTGGAACTTCATTCAGTACCACAACGTCGCTCGCATTTTCCAAGTCAAACAGTCTCCTGTTTGAGTAAATATCAATGTCACTTCTCACATGAGAATAGGACTATCTCCGTAACCATCTCAATAGCAAAACGAGAGAAATAAAAGAGGGCCACCGTGACGAACACCACTTCTCATGGTGAATTCGGGTAAAAGATGGGCGTAAGCACGAACTCAGCTTCGGCCGTTCGCGTACAGAAGTTGGATAAGTGAAATGGATTTCTCTGTCACCCTTCAATGGGAAGCAGCACCAGAGAATTGCACAATCGACTGAGTGGATGCCGCTTCCAGGTTAAGGAAGTCAGATTGACATTAGTTCTCACGGGTCCGTTCCCTTGCCCAGATAGACTCCAGGACTCTTATTAACTCCGTTTTTAACACTTTGTCTCGTCCTTAATGGTGGACGGAGACAGCCCATCTGGTTCAGCTGCCTCAGAGCTTTTACAAAAACCTGTCTCCGTGATGATCCCCATTTCGGATATTGGGCTGGTTTCTGCCTACATTGGTTCACTTGCAGGCAGAAGTGGAAGGTCCGCTTTGTCGGTGGGCCAACTAACCCAACGCGCCAGCCGATACTCATTAGATTGAATCAGTGAACCGTCAGAATCTGTAATTACATCGCTTGTTCTCGGCTCTCGTAACCGGGATTGCTAATCAATCGGTAGGTGTTGGGACTATTGCCGATAGGTGCAACACTTCCCTGTTCAATACCGTTTGCGGTCACTTCTCAGGTTTTTAGTCAGCTAACGTCTCCACTGTTTTTGGTAGGCGGAATGAGAGGAGAAGGGACGTATCTGCATACACCCAACATCCCATATGAAATCAGTGATATCCATCGTTTCTGAGGTTTTCAGGGCCCGGAGTCCTGCGTTGCATCTGTCGCTGGAAACAGAGCTTCTTTCATTTGCTTCTAAAGTTCGCCTGCATCCTGGACAGTTGAAACGAAATCCGCCGTATTGAAAACTCCAAGTGGAACTGAAGTTGGAGGTGATTGTCTAAAATCAGCTGTGGATGACAGGGTTTTCGTGTTATTGTGACCACGGAATAGAGGTAAACAAAACTGAACATGAGCTAATGCTTGATCCGGAAATTTGCCCCGGAATGATTGCCTATTCTGGATGGACCCGCGCCATCAAGGCTCGATGGCAGTGTGATCAAGCTAAGTGAAACGCGGTGTAGAAGAAGGGTGCCAGGCAAGCGGATGTCGACTTTTATGACAAAAATTGGTTTCCGCCAGAAATAATCTGTGGTCTGAGCTAACTTAGATGAGGCGCACCCCATTGTCAGTGCGAGCGGTGTGGACCTTCGATGTGCCGCTTCGTCTCCGCTAGATAGTCCAAAATGGACGACGTGCACTCCAGAATAATCAGGATAAGTCCTGGTATGACTCGCCTTTTTCTTCAAGACAGCTGCGATCAGTGGGCGCATACACGGCCAATAAACAATGGCGTTTCAGTAGTCCACTTTCATTGACACGTGCAGAGCCGTTCAACTGAACTCCACACAAACTCATGCGGTGAACACACCCTTCAACGGGAGGCAATGTCATAGAATAATTTCACGATCGACTGAGTTGCACGCCGCTTCCTGACCAAGAAAGGCAGATTGACACCAATTCTTAGGAATCTGTTCCCTTGCCGGAGTAATCGAGATGACTTCTGGAAGAACTTGTTTTCGTCCTGAAGAAAGCTGAAATCAGTGGGTACATACTCAGAAGGTCTAACCGAACTGCACTAAAGTGGCTGTTGACTGGGATCCAGTGTAACAGTGCACGCGTCGCTCGCACGGTCAGAGGGACCCCCGCGCCAGCCTGACCACGAGCAGTCAAAGCCGGATCACCAGACATGCGAACAGCGAATGGAGGGAATTAGGTTGCATCTGGATTACGAAGAGTGATGAAGGAAGTGGAATCCTGTATGCGCGTTTAGGTGACACAGCATACGTCTATCTTGAAGGTTTCAACATTTCTAGCTAGGGCAGTTCGGTACTGTATTTGATCGAGTCTATTGACATTGAGGGCAGGTAGGTGAATTGTCCGCTTAGATTTAAGTAAGGCTTGCAGGCTATCTCTCCTCCTTCCGCTAATGCTGCCATCAGATAAATCCATCCAGCCGCAGTTATTCATGTTATCTTGCGTGGTCTCTCTATAGGAAGAACAATACTTCGCAGCTGCCCACATCGCAGAAAAGATTTTTGGTAGCCGATGCTGATTTCCCTTAGCGACGATCGATGGAGTATGGAGTTCATTGTGTTTGCGTTATTCACTGGGGTTTTGGAAGTCCATACACTAATCAGAAGAACGATTGGGGTTCTCAGCCTAAGCCTTTGGTTCTAACAAGAACCTGTCCCCAAGGTAGCGGGGAGTGGCTGAGTGAGAGGCCACCTACTCGGAGCAATTATTCCTCTACTCAATTTTCCAAATGAGTTGCTAGGTCAAATCAACCCCAATCTGGGGGATCAGTAAACTACATTGTCAGGGCTCCAACCGTTGATCTTCAAAGAAAGATTGGACGTACGACTTAAGATAAGCTGTCCTGTATCGGTCGCTTGATCATAAAGGCAAACAAGCCAATACATCATGTCAAGTTGCAGTCTCACTGTAATGGAGCTCTAACAACACAGTCAACCAAACTCACGGAATCGACTCGGTAGAAGGACAATCGACTCAGTTGAAGATGCAGTTCCGTTGTCATGTCTCATACTAAGGGGTGTGCTAAAGAACTTCACTTCACTTATCCAATTTTCTTATTCGAACAGTAAGAGCCGAATTCGTGGTAACGACGGTGCTTCACCCGAGTTCATCACAGAAAGCGGGTTGTCCCCGTTCGCTGCTGCTTTTCAATTTTGTCGTTGAGATTAATATCGAAATAGCTTTATGCTCATGTGAGAACAGTGGCATTGATATTCACTCAAACAAGAAATTGTCTTGCTTAGAATATCCGGACGACGTTGTGCTACCGAGTGAAGTTGCACCATTTCCTTCGTCGTCCGAGTCGCAAAACAACAATGTTTGGGATGCGTTCTACACCTTCGAAGTTTAAAATGCTGTCGTAGGACTGGGTTAGCTCGAAACCGGACCAGGTTTCTGCAGAGCTGCATGCCACTGGACGCTTCCCTGGGTTCCGAATAAGAGAACGGACACTATCCAGGTGGTCCGCCGTAAATAAGGAAAGCTCAAACCTACCAAATAAGCGACCACAGACAAGCAGCGACAGTGCCGAGGGCGTCCAGGGTTCTCGCCTGGCAAGCGTTTCCCCTAAAATGTACCACAAGAAGCCGCTGGTGGCACTGCAACATGGCAACTGGGGCTCGCCAACTAAGTCAGGTCATAGTCTCTTGTCGTGTTGCGCTGACCCGGAGAGGTTTTCCAGAAGAGGCCTTTGAACCGAACAACTGTCCACCAGCCGTACTGGTGACTATGAACAGCATGGAACTACATAAGGTTCCCATATATAAGGTGTCGCAACGAGTCGACTGACGTAATCAGCGGTGTTAAATCTTGGCCTGGATGATTATATGACGATTCAGCAGCCCATACCCTTAGAGAAAAGACAATATTTAAGTGTTGTCCCAAATAAAGCACGAAAAAGGGAATCAATCTTTTTGGATCTTGTCAAAACAAAAACAGTCACGCGGAAACCAGTAGTGAGATGAATGAGAGCGAATAAATCAAGTATCAGTCAAGTTGAATTCTACCAAAGCCCAGTTACCCCACGATCACGTGCGGGCAGCCAATGAAGTAACTAATTAATTTCGGGAGCATTGAAAGATACAAGGATTTTTGAACCTCACCTAGAAGTCGGAATGCGGTCACCATTCAGCGACATAAAAAATGAAACGATCTTGGGAGATATCGGTTGGCGACACACGAAAGAGCGGTAAGAAAAAAACGCTTATAAAATAGGATGTAACTGGATGTATGGCGGTCATTGCTAAGAGAAAGAAAGTGTGGTGGAGAGCACAGAAATTTGGATGACACCAGCGGTTACGTAATGTACGTCAGCTAGCCAGAATATTGCCAACCAGGAACAAAATGAGGCCATTACCAAATTGAGTTATGGAGGAAAAGAAATGAACAGTTTTGACAAAAGCCTCCATGCTAAGCTGGGTCGCAGACATTGGAAATGTCATAAAAACTTGAACGCATAATCGTTTCCATTGGAAGACCAGCTGTAGTAAACTTATGCGACCAAGCTGCGGATGCATTTGTAGTGAAGATATCCTCACTGGGGTTGTTCTGAAATCGGAGTTTCGACCAATGTGGGCGAGACTGCGGCGGCAACTTTGGACGGCGAGTAATGGTTAAAGTGGGATCACCAAGCTTAAAGACTAGAAATGCAATCGTTGAAAAAAGGAAAGAATTATTTTGCGAAAACAAGATAAACAATCAGCGGAGGATCGGAGAAAGCCCAGGTACGGAGTTCTCCAGCAGTTTTGGCGAGATGCCATCAGGAGCAAGAGTTTTGTCGAAGTCGAGGACAAGTGAGGTTTTGAGAACGCCGATCTTTATTGGGGTTCTGAGAGAAGGATCAAAAACGGGCGATGCGAAGAGGGACCATAATATGGAACAGAGATGAATTAGAATTAAGCAAGGGAAGGAATATCCGACTTTTTCGAGTGTTTCGATGAGTCAGCCGGACGGTTCTCAAATTACAGGGAAAGGTGATGGGCACAAGTTGCGGCAAATTGTTTTCGAAAGGGTGTATATATATATTGTGTTGATGTTAACTCAGCTAAGTTCTGCAGCAGTTTTCGAAAACCGAAATTTTACTTTTCCCGTTTCCGACAAGTCTTAAGGCATAGATCGTTTGATTTGAAGAAAGCAATCAAAGCACCAGGTAGATAGATTAGTGCAAAAGCTGCTTTGTGCCAATTGGTTAGTTTTTACTTTGATCGAAACCGATTCGTTATGCTCAAGATAATTCATTGTACTTATTTTGTTTGATTGATAATAATCTAGACAACACGCACATACAATCTAAGAGGACTTCATTCATGGATACGTTCCTGGTTGACATCCAATCCATTTTCCGTCGAAAATTGCATTAGAAACGGACGCAGGTTACAGTGGCGTTTACCTTATCAAGCGGGTGGAGAGGGCGTCTCAAGCACGAATACAGGCAACCAGCAACAGCACGATACGATAAAACGTCAAAGGATCGCGACAAATGCCCACCAAGTGCCCAGAAATGGAGGTCGTAGTGGGTGAGTCATTTACCATTTCGTTTCCGATTCATAGCTAATCATTGATTAAACCTAGTTTACATCCACTTGTGGAATCTAGAGAGCTGTCGCTGTTGTTAACTCCTGTACAGTACAGCTGGATTTGTGCTTGCGTCTGTCACTCATCACGAGAAATGGTGTTCGCCAAGTAAGCTGCTTTCACCCTTTCTTTCCTACTTTATGATTGTTATAATTATGAAAATGGCTCAAGCCTTACTTGAGAATACTCACACTGGTATTTACTCCGACAGGATTAATCTATTTGAACCGTCTACGGCGTCAGCTTAATGACTGGTTATTGATAGTGTCGGGTGTACACTACAACAGTGGCAGACGGTAGTTGGATGATGGTCCCAGGAGACTAGTCAATGACAGTGAAGAAAGCATGAAAATTTGACCCAGTTGACTGGCCGATGAAGTTGTGGTTAGACTGTTGGAATACCTCCAAGCAATGGTTGGAGACAATAATTGATACGGGTCAGTGCCGCAGTCAAGGGCATTCTTGTATTGAAAATCTTTTCTCTTAGCTGTGGCTGTTTAACTTATTATTTTGCAGCTGTTTTTCATTATTTCTCACTTTCTTTTTTGTTTGGAGTAGGTGGTGCTGCAAAGTAGCAACTAAGACCGGAGCACGTTGGTCCATGGCAAATGGTTGTTCAAATTAAATTTAATAAACTAGTTAATTTATACACGCTGTTTTTTTTGGACGAATCTGTACATTTTTCAGCGATAAATTCACATTTTCGTAATCTGATCCGGTACAATGCAATCTGTTCTTGAAAATCTTATCGGTTTGCCATCTATCTCAGGTATCTTTTGGGTCAGCATATATCTGCTGCTTTTATGTCTTTGGCAGCTGAGCACACGTCCCGGCCTGCGATTCGGTTCACATCATAATGTTCACTTGTTGCTCTTGTCAGGCACTCAAAAACTTAACTGAACACGCAAGCCGTCCATGTTCCCAGCTCCCGTCTTTGTTTAGACCTCTGAGCAACAGGCTTCTGTTTCTTTGATTGTAACTGGTTTACAGCCCTTGTGTTGGAACATCAACTTATTATTTCTCGCTACTCATGACCAACTGTCGACCGCGGTCCACTCAAACACTGCGGCTCCGGTCCGTTTAGGATCGGCCGAGGTATCGGTGTGTTTTGGGAAATGGCAACAGTTGTTCCATATTTACGCATTGCTGGCCCACAGCGAAGTTTAAGATACGATCATGCCGCTTAATTTTGAGCCTAAGGGAAGCATCAGTAATCGAAACTTCCGGGCCTTTTTGAATCGTCTGCTTCAAGTGGCTAGATTTTGGGCATGTAATTGATGACTGGCCGGACAGCAGCTTAGTAGATTCACAACTGTTAGAGTCTAGTCTCGTTTTGGCTTAGCCGTCGCACTATATATATATATATAATATATATATATATATATATAATCATAAGGTTTTCACCATTTGATTCTCAGTGCCATCCGAGTTTTTAAACACTTGCATCCACCTGATTGAAATCAGGTTTTACTGAAATATAATTGACTCTCCCTTTGAAACCTGTTGCCATTCTGTTTCAGTAACAAGTTGGTTATTATGTCTATGATTTCACGACAAATCATTGCCAGGGTGAGTGTCTAGTTTCGATTAATCTCGTTCGTGATAAGTATCGTGCATATAAGTTAGTTTTTATAATTTGCTTATTTTTCTCTGTGATGTTTCAACATAGCGGAATTGTTAACGGGCTCGATTTTTATTGATAGCAATGTTGGACTGATATGCGTGGTGAAACCAGCCCCACCAAGTGTATATCTGTTTATCATAGGCATTGCTTTCTCAGTGTGCAAACTTAGCTTACCCCTGCTCATTTACTCTCGATCGCCCAATTCCCAGTGCGAATAAACCTCAATCAAGTAAAGAACTTTAATCACATTCAAACATTTGTGATATCACACAGAGAAAAGCATTGGAACATACGAAGTTTCAATAAATGAAACAAAATAATAGTTTATTTCCTTCATTTTTCTGTACAATATGTGTTGTTGCTAGAAGGAAGCCCTGGCCGTTGGAAGGCTGCTGAATGGCAAAATAATTGGCTTTGATATGGTCCGAACTCGCGACCATCACTCTAGTCGCTTGACCAATAAGCATTTATTACGAATTTTGGTAAACGGTTGTGATTCAGTGAAATGCATGACAACGCACCGGAAACTGGTTGATTAGCGAATTGGTTTGAAACTCAAGCACCGAATTATTTTCGTTGTCGAAGAAAACATTAGTGTATAATGAGACGATTGATTTATGGCTGTACACCAGTACATAGGACGTGCGTTCCTGTCATTGGTTTATAATTGCCCATCACAATAGTAAGGACTGTCATCGCTTAACTCGTTTTCGAGGGGATTTTTGACTAGCAATCAAGGCAGTTCGATCTATAGGAAGGAAGGCAAATATTTTTAATGAGGTTCACCTGTGTTCCTGTTCCCATTTCTGATGTGAAAATGAAACTCACAAACAATGTTAGCTAGAGCTGCAGCAGCTAAGATCCTCAATGATGTATTCGTACCGTAGAGTTTTGGTTGTTGGAACACCACTTCATGGGAAGCAGCACGCTCGACAGAAATGACATTTTTCTGCTTCCAGTAGTAAAATCACGGTTAAAGTGCCGCATTGGATTTCTGCAGATCTCTACTACATCGACTATCCATTTGAAATTCGTTCTTCCTCGGCGACAGCGGCCAGGTGTCCGTTGTGATGTGCGAATGTAAACATTCCAGTTTTGAATCCGTTTCCATTGCCAGTTACCTGATAACTGGGAAGACTAATTTTGGGCTCGACTCCTTCGTGAAATAGTGTACGGTTATCTAATAAAAAATAGCAGGACTATTTTTACTTCAACTGTTAAAGCACCTCCTCTCTATCTTTCGGAAGTCTGATTATTAATTGTGGGCTACTAGTCAGGAATCAGTATTGAAGCATTAACTCATCTGCAATATTATTCGCACCGGGATGAATAGCAAATTGTCAATGTTGAATATACGTAGCAAGAAGCAATAACAAATTTCTCTGTCGGCGAACTAAAGGGTGAATTTGAAATCCAAATGTATTGCCCCACAGATGATGAATGACCGGATCACGCGACCGTTAAACAAAGTTACGGGCCATTTTCAGTACGTTGGATTGAGAGAGTCTCAAATTGTCGCCGAAAATAGGGATGAGATATGTAAATTTTGTTGGTGGTCAAACAGAGCCTCAACCTGATGATACATATGCAGTTCCCTAACTGGCATGTGTAGTTTTTAAATGTGAACCATTGTTGTAACTGCCCAAGCATACAGTTAAGGATCATTGGTTCCTTTGATCCAAGGTCACGCATCAAACTATAGCTAACATTTCAATCAAATTTGGTGGCATCTGTCTCCTAGCTTATGTGACTTTTGTTACCTTTTGTAGATCTCATCACCACAGGACTGATCTCAAAAGTTCGGTCATTCCCCGGTGTTGCGCATGATGTTGGCTCAGCAGTAACTTATGTCACTCGGCATGTGTAACAAACCATTAACTTGCTTCTGTTTCATTCTTGTTCACCTCTGCGCCTATAACCTTGATCTGCATGTCTAATCCACTCGGCATGATAGTGGTCTGATTTTGGTTGTGTTGACATACCATTTCTTGAATTTGGATTAGCATTATTTGCTTGTATTGTCTGACCATTGAACCCTCTCGAAACTGTCATCCTTTGTTCTTTTTGCTTTTCGAATGCGCCCCATCCAGCAGTATCATTTATTAGTCAAGAATGCGCAAGATAAACACGTTCTTCTCCTCCTACCTTCAACTTGTCCAACAATTTCCTTACATTTTGACAGAGTTCGGCCACATTGGATGGAGCTACACTGAAAATACATCGCGCACATTGCAGCTATCTGTATTTGCTCTCGCCGATGAGGTAAGATTTTAAGACCGTAATTACGCTAAGCTTTTCTGTCCATGCTGTATGAGCGCAGCTGAAAAAACGTGCCCCGTAGATTCTAGGGTGCATTGCTTTAGAGGGAAAGAAGCTGGCTCCCGTGACCCTGAAATTCGACTGGTATAGAGCAGCGACGTACGTCCTCAGTGGGTCAGGTGTGGTAACGATCCGGGTGAGATAGTCTGTTGCCGTCTACAACCAAAGTGACCGGCGGGTCTGAGAGTTAGACCTCTGACATCCTAGATGACACGCTTAGTCCACTCGATCCCTGTTGGGCAAATTGTTGTGACTGCTGCAACTGTGCTCGGTTTCAGTCTGTTCTTACGTATATAAAAGTGGCGAAAGGTTAATGACTTAGAACAATCACCATTTGTGGTCATGCTTTCTACACAGTTTCACTTCCAAATTTCCCTTTTCATTGATGGGTATGCCAACTGTTGATAACAGTATTGTGGACTGACACATGCTCCTTTGTCTAGAAACAATAATCGTAGAAAGCAAAACAGTGCTAGACCAACTGTCGGGATATAGAGAATTTATCGATGCATCCGTGACCGGTGCTTAATCGAGACTGTTCCGCGGGGTGTTGTACAAACTGCGAAAGATGACAGGTATTATCAGCTTTGGTGCTATCGGAATTAGGCTCATGCTCAGCACAATCATTCGACAAGCCCTTCTTCAGTATGGACATAACAATCAACACCCCCACGATGAGGGGCCTTTGTCGGAATATCAGACCTTCGTACACTAAACTTGAAGTCCTTTGACTAGTTCCATTCCTCCGTATTTAAGCGGAACTGGGGGATGGCCATCAGAAACCGGCGCTTAATGACGTGCTAAGGCTTGGATTTCCTTGAGGATCTCGGACTCAGAAATTGAATCTATTGAAGCAGACGAAAGCGCGATACCAACCCTGTTAAATGTCACCGGCGTGTACAAGTTCATTTCACCCTATTTTTGTATCTGTTGTTTCAGGTCTGTCACGCTGGACAAATGCCGAAAGCTGACGATCGTCTTAGGTCCAATCGAGAACACACTACAGTTGAATCACTGCGAAGATTGCCTGATAGTTTCCGCTTGTCGTCGGACAGTCTTAGTCGCTTGTCGTCGTTGCACTTTGCACTTGTGTATCCCTTCGCGACCGATTCTGATTCAACCTCCAATGCCAAGTGGGAATAACGTCACGAGTTTGTCGTCTGGGGGCACAGTGGGTGTTGGAGGTGGGTTGAGCGCCCCCTCACAAACGTCCAATGCGCCTGGTACGCCAACTCCAGCAGCCGGTGTGACACAATTGGGGAACGAGGAAATCATTTTGGCACCATATCACACAACCTATTTACGGCTTTCAGACCACATGATGCGTGTTAACCTCAGCACAAAAGTTAACTACTGGGACAAACCATTTCTATTAGGTAATTTACACTTTTTCTCCACATTTGTTTCCTTCACATGCTTTCCATCGTTTTTACCTTCGTAGCCTAAGTACGACGAACGCTTTGCACATGACCTACAAAGGTTCCTACTTCGTATGTGTTAGTATGTAGGAGATTGAATCTTTTTCTCCACCTGCAATCGGTCGGGGTCGACTGCTGTGCGCAAGTGAACCCTGGCTGTGGCGGTGACCGTGGCCGTGGCCGTGCAAATCAGTGACTGATAAGGGGAACATGATCATGTGGTGAATTTGAACAAACCGTTCAGAGCCGGTTCGGTACTTTAATTAATGGCAAAGGCGTTCGACTGAAAATCAGTCTATTCTTGCCGGGTTCGCGTCCCAGTTCGGGCACGGTGCATATGCACTGCTCATGACTCCTAAGAAGGAAAAAACAGCTGTACAGTGCTTAGTGCTTCCATGCAATCTTAATAGTGAATTGAGCGATGATATCCCATGATGAGCGAATTCTTTTTTTCGGCAAATGGAAGTTACTCATAGCATACTCCACTTCGAGATAGAATATAATCATTCCACGGTAGTCGATAAGTGAACATGTTCGTATCACTTTCCTATGCCAGTTTTTATACCGCGTCCATGAGTGCTATTGCATAATGACTTACTTATTCCAGTGTTTCCACTGAATTACATTTCCCGATGCATTCTCTGTTTCTCCTCTAGGTCAGGATTCAAATCGCCATGAACAGAATAGTCAAGCTTCGACCGTATTGCCTGGGAGAGGTCGTTGTTGGGACTTACTGAAGCCAGAACACTTCTACCCGTTTAACATTCCGCTTCTGCTGCCGTCTCGTACTGAAAATCTGGAAAAGCTAGGCAGTAGTGCACACGGAGCCGACGCGTCTCAACGGGCCTCTTCCGGATTGGACTTGAGCGCAGCTCTTGTGACCGACACCAATCAGTTCTTTGAGGACTCCGACGAACGGGGCATAAAGGAATATTTAATTATGGTAAACTCACGTTTACCCATCCCTTTGCCTATGCCCTATCTGATCGCACTCCATGAACGTGCTGCTGTCTACCAAAGATGGCCTCAACACATTGCAGTAAGTATGTGAACTCTAAGAAAAAACGTACGAAATAAAATACGAAGGAGCAATTTTTGACCCACATCAAAACAGTTCAAATTAATAGGCATCTTCGCGCACTCCAAAAGGGCAAATTTTCGTTTATTTCAGGTATGCTGGTGGAATCACCTAGTGGTTATATATATATATATATATATATATATATATATATATTCCATCGAGCCGACACACTGCAGTACACAGCACCTACGGGAACAAGAGCAATCTAGGTTGTTCAGGTTATTTGCAGTCAATGGATATCCAAAGTCTTTCATCAACGCTTGTATTCGCAGAATGCAGAGGGTAAACACAAAGAGGACCAGATCGATCGTGGTACTTCCATACATACGGGGAGTATCCGAAGCGGTCGAACGCATCCTACGTCCACTAGATATCACAATCGCTCACAAACCGACCGGCACCCTGAGATCTGTTCTATTCAACGGAAAAGATCGCGTCGACCAGCACGACCAGTCAGGGGTAGTTTATGCCATTCCGTGCCTCGGATGTGACAAATAGTATGTCGGTGAGACAAGCAAACAATTACGCACACGCTTGCATGAACATAGCTTAGCCCTACGACGCGCTGACCCACACTTGCAGATATGGGACCACAGTGCACAAACAGGCCTTGAGGTCAACATCAACAACGCAAAGGTAGTCGGCCGGGTAAACAGAAAAAGGGGGAGCGACTGAATCTTGAAGCCCTCCACTCGAATAACTCGTTCAATCGGCATGTGGAGATTGACAAACATTACGTCATCTTAACAAGACCCGGATGCAGAATAGAGAGACAAACAGACGGACAGTGCCCAAAACCGAACGGAACTAGCGATCCCATTCAATCACTCATTCACGTTTGACAACGAGTCCTAGTTTGGATCGAAACGTCACGACAAACGTATTAACTCAGTGTACGCCTTCTCAACTCTAAAAAAAAATATATATATTACACAAGTCTGACTACAGATAGTTTACCATCGAAATCATGGCGAAGGATGAAAGCGATGAACGAAAAAGAAGAGAGAAGAGAGGCAATGTATAAAATTTATAATGCAATTTAGTACTTCTGTTCTCCATCTTCAGATCACTGGCCATCCATCGGGATCCATGAGTCCTCTTCGGGCTTGGTAGTACCCAGTTGCCCAAACCGAAGTAGACGGTTGACTTAGCTGACCCTACCCCGAGCCTTTGACGAAATGGTCAAACCCACAAGGCAGCAGAACGATGCGAGATTCACCTAATCCACTGCGGGAGGGTGACTGATCATTTAGTTCATGCGGCCTTCGGATGGGGCTAGACATCCTGGATACCCAGTATACCGCTTCAACAGGGACGCCGGTAAGTATAAAGCCGTATGCTTCGTACACCGCCTATGGTTGGTTTGGAATCAGGGTTTAACCAACTCCCCTAGAATGATTATCAATGACCGAACAACCCGGTGGAGGGCACCGGACGTTCACCTTCGTCCTGGTGCTTTAATGGGAACACCTCCGACGCGAGAAGGCAGTGCATAGAATTTCCACAGTAGAGGCTGTTTGAGACACTGGTCATTTTGGAGCATCTCGGGAGGCGTTCAGGATAAGTGACCGACTCAAAGCCTGAGAAACCCTCCTGCGACCATGCAGAGGAATTTGGAGGCACCTAGTGGTAAACACCAGTATGCACTAGCCGAAGGAGAAACATGTTCATTTCAGCTCATGTTTATACCCGTTACCCTTGTACTCGTGCTCTGGTTCACGTTGCTATCTAACAGCATTCACTCAAGAGCGAAATGAACGAAGAATAGTGAAGGAGCCACTGTAAGTTGGTGAATTCACGGACTTTTTAGAAAACAGAGATTCTGAATGTGACGATGCTTTTGATCGAGCCGTTCCACGTACTGTCTTCAGCCACCGTGTGGATGCATCTTGTGGATCCCAAACGGGCAATGTAATTGGTCCCGCAGGAGCCAGTTCACCGGCTTCAGTTTTAATACCTCAGCGAATGATTGACCGACCACCTGGAGCCATCTTCCAACAATTACCTGCCTCGGACAACGGCGTGTATTCACGTAAATGTTCTGTAGGCATGCGCAACGCGATCCAATCACATTTATTTAGGTTCAATTCTTCTAACAAGTGAATCCTAGCGCTTCGTATCTTAGGCTTCATCTCATTAGCTGGGCCAGTTTTCCCCCCATATTTTCACAATACTACGAAAAATGCCCGAATAATCAATCTTCACAAATTTATCCGAAAAGGTCACATGGAACTTCAGCAAGAGCAGCGTCCGGCTTCCAGTAACTCCTGTCCTACAGCAGCAGTTTATATTTCGAGGACACACTGTGCTTCGGACGGCCAGTAAATTAAATATGACATCTGGATAAAAGTAACTCAATGCTTCTAATTAACCTCTGGGGGAGCTGTGGTGCAGTGGTAACATACTCCATCCCGTTTAAAAGGTCTCGGTCCAGACCCGTACCATTCATTGGCTCTAGTGTGAGCGAAATTTGGTACTTTCCGAGTGTATGGTTGACCGAAGACCTCATGTCTGTGTGCCAGTCGGACCTGTGTGCGCCAAAATATAAGACCACGTGAAATACAACTGCCCGAGTAACTAGATCTATCTATCTACCTCACCCAATTGTTCCCTTGCAAGAACATGGATCGGTTTCCAACCAATCCAGTCCTACCACAGGATCTTACACTTCGAAGGTGCAAAATATATACCACAAGTACCTAAACCGGCGATGATCGAAAAAGCTAACCTGTTCTTAATTCAGCAACGCAACGTGGTTCGCATGGTCCAGGTCAAATAGTTTCCTGCTTGAGTAAATATCAATGTCACTATTCTCACATGAGAATAGGATTATCTCCATAACTCTCTCAATAGCAAAACGGAAGAATCGAAATAGAGCCACCATGACGAACATCACTTCTCGCAGTGAATTCGGCTAAAAGATGGGCGTAAGCACGAATTCAGCTTCGGCCGTTCGCGTACAGAAGTTGGATAAGTGAAAGAAATTTCTCTGACACCCTTCAAACGGAGGCAGCGTCAGAGAATCGATGCTGCTTTCAGGTCCCCGTTCGGGCGCTGATGATTCCTAACATGGATGAAATGGCTGTACAGTGCTTCCATGGCTTCTTTATGGTCAGTTGAGCGATGATATCACGCGGTGAATTATTTCCTGTAAACATTCAATCTCCTACTACTAACATGTACAAAGACAGAAATCTTGGGTGTTCTAAGATCTGTTTCAAAGTTTAAATTTCATCTGCACAATCTCGAACGGGACGGAAAAGAGGCTTCGTTCGTTCGTGAGTACTAGATAATCGGTTGAGGATAGCAGATGCGAGTAGTTTAAATGTTGTATTTACTAAGCCAATTATTCTGTAGTTTTCACATGTGGATCTGTCATCCTTGTAAATCGGCACAATAATCGGTTCACACCAGTGCTTTAGAATCTCTTCCGTTGCCCGGGATCACGTTCACACACGTACTTAAGAGTGCTCGGCGGCTTTCTTTTTTCGGTCACCAGTGTCTCCCAAGTATTGCGCGTTTTCGGCAAGTAAATCCAGTGGTCATTGACGAGATGTATCCTCTGTCGAGTACTGATAGTCGACCTCTAAGAGAGATGATTGATCCACATTGATTGCGTTGTCTTGAACATGATTTTCTTCTGCCTCTCCTTGGTTTGCATTTTCATAATGTTTCTATTCATGTTGGACGCTGTGGGAAGAACCGACTCGGCGGTTTGGCTATGACTCGCATTATAGCTTTGGAAAAGCTAGCGTCGGCTGTTGTGTGTTATTTCTACTCTTCCTCGTTTGGAGCGGGAATGATGAGGACTGCCATTGATTAGAGACGTTGTCATTGCAATAGTGGTTTGCGCAACAGTGGATGTTCGCTTATTTAATTTGTGTTCGAGAGTCGTGCCCATGGTCGTTTAGATCTAAAATATCTGTGTGGTAAGCGCGAAGTCGCCGGCTCGTGAGGCCGACTTTTGGACGCTTAACGCATAAGTGAACTTCTCATTATTCATATAGCTCATAATCAAAGTCATTGGCTCGAGTGTCGTGCAGTCTGTCTGAACTCCCGTGTATCATGTAAAATAAAAAAGCTTCTTGTCCTTTTTACAGTTGACATTTCCACTTGGATTTTCCTGATACTAGTACCATTTTCACTGTTGTTGCGTTGGCATTTTGTTTGCTTTCGCTTCGGTGAATACACATACGTTTAAATCATTACAGGCAAGCAAAATAGATTACAGATTAATGCAATTTTATGTAACCATGCATTTTCCGACTCATGACGGCAGGATTGAAAGCCTCCGGTTTATTGCGGACGGTTCTTCAATTTAGCCAAACCGAAGTAGATCATGAAGCGCGTTTGCTTTGGGATGCTTAGTGTGCACGTGGATTTCCCATCATATGTAACACCTAGCTTTTCGTGCCTCTGCAGAATAGTTGTGTAATTAATTAAGTTGAGTAAAAGAAGGTGGACCAGTTAGAAAAGTAGTGCTAACTTGTGTATCGATTGCATTACGTTGACGAAATTTTTATCAATGCTGA
The DNA here is from genome assembly GCA_008360955.1 of Fasciolopsis buskii. NCBI lineage: Eukaryota > Metazoa > Platyhelminthes > Trematoda > Plagiorchiida > Fasciolidae > Fasciolopsis > Fasciolopsis buskii. Next base: position 51,166 of record LUCM01008442.1, read on the forward strand.
ACTGATGGTGGACATGCAGACACGACATTCCAAAAAGCTCTTTACGGTTCTTTATAAATAAATCATAAAAGTTATATCAGTTTGACCAAGTGTCAATGTTTTGCACCCATTGTATCAATGCAGCTCAAGGTCAGTTCAGTTCAGAGCCATTTATCTATGATCAGCATGGATATGAAGTAAAATTTATTCAAACCTAAAATTAGTCTCAATAACTTGGAAAGTTCGGTGTATTGCCAAGTAAATTAATATCGACGAAGTTTGTTGCGTATTGCAATCGAGCCATGCTAAAGCAGACTTCAAACCGACCAAAAGAAATAGGTTATTATTACAGCGCGTGATGTAGAGATGGAAAATGAAGGAACTAGAATAGGTTGTAAACTCTGTATAGTGTTTCTTTTTCTTTCTACTTCCTCGCTCATTCTTTTTGTCGTCCGCTTTGATATCACTGTGGTGCATAATCTATACCCAGATTTGTACCAATATATCCTTGGAAGTTCGAGAGGTCCAGATAGTCCAGACAGTCTCTCAATAGAGGGAGATGCTCAATAAGGATTAACAATATGCATGATTCATTTAGGCAGGGGAGTTAAGCAGCATGCAAAATAAGCAGTTGACAAGCAGACCAGTATGCGTAATAGGAGTGAAAGGAACAAAGAAGAGTAGACATTAGGATTTGGAATCCAAATTTACAATTCACATCGCAATCGACAGGAGCAGTGACTTGCATTTTCTCGGCAGAATTTAGCTTGAGGGTTGTTTGTTTGACGATATATTGTGAACCATTCTATCGTCTTACGCAATTATGGGGTTCGCATTTGTTCCCTTGATGAATTTAACTGTGACTGACCAGGTTTGAAGTCTGCGCGTTTCGATGATGTTTTGTCTCTGGCCTAGTGTCCAGTTTTGCCACAATTCCTCATGTGAGTTATGCGTTCATCCTAATTTGCTAAGCATTGGATGGCTGACCTAGTTTGCGGAAAAAATCGGTCACTCAAATGTCACATTCCTATCTTCATTATCGTATTGTATCCATACAGTGTCCTCGTATTGCGTTGGGATATCGAATAACGTCTCTTTTTGTTTATGGCAGAACGCTCGGCTCACATCTGAACAGCGTCAGATATTTGGAACTTTGGTTGACCAACGATTCCGCCACTGGCTTGCTGATTCCGGTAACTTGCGTCAGTTGCAACTGTTGGAGTTGAGTACAGCTCATCTGACTAATTCTCAAGCATGTAACGCGAATGCAAATCAAACCGATGCAAGCGGTGTACCACCCAAGGGTAATACTGTTCCACCTACAACGTATGCAGGTACCGAACGTGGTCATACAAATCAACTTCGGTCTTCCACGCAATGTCGTCGTGTCGACCGTGCGCGGCCCAACATTGCATCCGACACCGAATTGGTTAACAGTTCTTATCTCTAGTGGCTAGTTATGTTCTTCTATCAGACTGTCTTTCTGTTTCTGTTTGCGCATTTCATGGGACTCTCGTTCTTCTCGTACCGAAAAGCTTAATGTGATTTTGGTGCCTCGTGTGGTTAGTGTACATTTCCTCCCCGCATCCTCTCAACAACTGAAAGCTGCCTGTCATCTATGCCACTCCTGGAAGCTGATAAATAAAACTGCATTGCGTAACTTCATTTCATGTTTTTATCTTTGCAGCTGTGGCAAACGTTCATGTCATTCAGAAGTTATGTTGGTAAACGTAAGGATCATTGAATGATCAGTGATCAAGGATCAGCGGTGGTCAGGTTTGTCAAGCGTCTGTCACTCCAAATGAAAATTCAGGGATCGTTATCCTACACCTGCCACTCACTTTGACGAAAAATGACAATTTGCTGCCGCCCGACCGGTTACACCCGACCTACTAAACTTTGCTTGATTGTTTTATGCCACCAAGTTTCAGGGCCATAGTTCCCGGCTTCTCTCCTATCTGGAGGCTATGTGCACGGCTCTGCTGTCCCCGGGTTCAATACCACACCTAACCCAAGGAGGCCTTATTTGGTTCGCTACTTTAAGTTTGAGTATCACGGTTGCCGGTTTTGTCTTAGACCTATCACTACATTACAAACACGTGACCTCTCGTTTTAACCCTTACTCTGTGCACCTGCGAAGCCATCAAGGACTCATCATTTTCATCAACATTCGTAGACTGAATTGCAACACCGATTTTGCCCATCAGTTCCTCTCTTCTTCCTCTCCTCTTGCCATATTTTAATAAACTCTTAAATCTCTCACTCGTTCGACACCACCCACTTTCAGTTACCTAGCCACATTTTCCACACTACATTAGTTCTAAAGCAGGTATCTGTACTTTTATTCATCATTCAGATGCCACCTTCTGATCACTAAATCTTGCTTATTCCAATAGCGATTTTCAGCTTGTGGTAGAAACTTGAACTTCCCTCTTTAAATCAGCTTATTTATCGCTCCCCCACCCGTGGTGACTCCGTCTTTGATTTCCTATTTTCAGAAATTAAATACTTGGTTGTTGCAGACTCCAACTGGCATGTTATTGCCTTAGGCGATCTCAACGTTCACAATAAAAAATTGCCAGTATCCTCTTCCGATATCTCGGTTCGCAATGGTCAACAGTTTTTCTCAAATGACTCACCTCCGCACGCCCATACGCAACCGTTCTCGTGCTGTCGGTCTTATCCTCACCTATGTTCGTCCCCTCTACTCAAATATTTCCATTCTTCTTAGCCCATCGGACAGTTGTGGTATCACGTCCTTCATCAGACCCACTCGTCATAAACCTCCGCTCTCCAATACACACATTTCCTCACTGAAACCCAACTACTTGGACAATTTCCTCAAATTCCTCTTTCTTGTCCTTGAAATAATTCTCGTTTCAATCTTGATATGTTCGTGTCTGCCTCACTAAAACAATTGTTCAAGGAGTGAATCTATTTATTTCACAGTTATCCAAACCCGGAAAACCAGAATCCCCGATTTGTTCGGCCATGTACACAACCGTGCTGTTTGTTTGAAGTGCTCAACTTTCTCCCGCTCATTACTGTCTAACACCAGCGATTTTTACAAGCCAGGAACAAATACCCGCTAGTCGTGCAGATAACTAAAAAACGGCCCACCTTTGCACATGTTAGTAGTAGGAGATTGAATGTTGTCATGAAATAATTCACCATGTGATATGGTCGATCAACTCACTATTAAGATTGCACTAAGCACTGTATAGATGTTTCATCCATGTTAGGAATCATAGGCAGTGCAAATGCACCGTGCCCGAACTGGGACGCGAACCCGGCAAGAATAGACTGCTCATGATTCCTAACAAGGAAGAAACAGCTGTACAGTGCTTAGTGCTTCCATGCAATCTTAATAGTGAGTTGAGCGATCAAACCACCTATTTAATTATTTGATGAGAACATTCAATCTGCTACTACTGACACATATCAAGTAGGCAAGCTCTGTAGGTCATGTGCAAAATATCCGTGGAATGGATCGTGTTAGTTGCACAGAAGTCATCTATCGGTCGAGGTCGATTGCTGTGCGGTAGCGGCCCGTGGCCGTGCAAATCAGTGACTGATAGGTGGAACATGATCATGTGGTGAATTTGAACAAACCGTTCAGAGCCGGTTCGGTACTGTATTTAATGGCAAAGGCGTTCGACTGAAAATCAGTCTATTCTTGCCGGGTTCG
>LUCM01008442.1:55768-101871 GCA_008360955.1 Fasciolopsis buskii
TTCAGTGTCTCCAGCCAGCAAGTCGATGAGTCTATCGGACCCCAACCACGAAGGCGGGAGACACCTACTTTACCTAATTTCGCTGTACATTTTCTCATCCCACGTTGCCACGTCATCTGTTGGCCTCCACATGGCTTCTTCCATTCCTTAGGAGGAACACAAAATAAGGCACGGTAGACGAGTGTTCGATATACGCAACACGTGACCCAACCAGCGTAGTCTACTAAGTTTCATACGCTGCAACAAACTATTCTCAGAAGTGGCACCCAATACCAGATTCTTAATTTCAATATTGCGCCAACCTTGGCGGTTAGGATCTCATGAAAAACAGTGGCATGTGGTGTAACGAACACGAACTTTCACAACTGTTAGGACAAACTAGCCAATAGGATGATCCACTTAGTATGGGCTTGTACTAAACTTTCGCGCAGAAAATAAGTTAATACTTGTAGGTCAGGCACACTTCTATTGCGGATCTTCGCCATTCGCGAGATATGCAGTTGTATGCCAACTGACACTTTCCCGGGTCGCCGATAAAGGGAACAGCCGCCATTTATTTGGCTGCACTTAAAGGTAGCGTAAGAGGATTTGGATTGTCAGCATCACTGTCAAAGATGTGGATTTTAGCTTTAAAAAATATATCGCAAATTCATTAGTGACACTGCAGCTTGACGTGTGTCACCTATCACTCATTTAGATCATAATCCTTTGTTTCCCATGAAGAAATTGTATGAGCAGTCACCGCCTCTGCCGGAACCTCCGGTGGTATCGGGCTTCTGACTTGAAATGACGGAAAGACCCACAGACCGAACTGTCGATCACGAGCACACAGGAGATTCCGAACGTTATGTTTCGCCCTGCTGCATTACGAATCGTCTTCTGACAAAAGGCCTGAAGTTGGGATATTTAATAGCCTCATACTTTGAAATCAGCAGCCTGGTAGCACAAAGGCCATAAATGGACCATGGACCCGATAGGCAGTCAATGACGTACAGAAGTGTAGAGAAGATGAGAATGTGATGACCTGTCTTCTTTTTGCGAGAGCGTGCACGAGTTTAAGGAAACATTTAATGCCTTCCAGCTGAATATGCTGCGTATTCTATTGAATTTCCGATGTTTGAATGCTATTAAGAACATTGTCCTATATGCTTTTCCCGTGACCGTCAGTGAATCGATTGAACCGACTTATCCCTTAGTAGGAAATGGTTGCGTAGGGATAAAGAAAGTAAGTTCCCTATCTGATTTGACTTGAATGAAAAAAACCGATCACACGGGGTAAAGTCACCTGTATCTGAGCTCTTATTCACCCAGAAACGACACGTCTAATTTTCAATAGACGGTATTCCACCGCTATGCCTCTGTTGCGCCAAACTGAAAATAATTTTTTCCTCCATCATTAAGTGCTCGCGTATCGTGGCCTGTCTTTGGTTCCAGAAGCAGCCTTGGATAAGACTATGAACGTCGCGGTTCACTTCTAAATCATTCCAAGCCTTTTAATTCATTTTAATGGATAAAGATCTAGAACCGCTAAAAGCATATCAAAAGTCGTTATACCATTTCTCATGTTTATTGTTAACATTTTGCTTTCAATGAATCCATTATTCGAAGACTGTGATTTTCAAACAATTTTGGCGACAATTTTGACATTTTTTCCATTTAATTAGTTTGTCTTCGGTCACTTAAATCCACTTGATTGTTCGAACTATCCCAGAGGTTGACAGATGCAGGCCCCTACCAACAGTATCTTTAGGGCCACCATAAAGTCCAAAACGAAATTTCTTTGGGTTACTGAATAACACTTTAGTAGCATCTTGCATATTTTGGCTTTCAGTTATTCCTACTTAAGTAGGAACATTGGAAGGGTTGGGCAGACAACAGATTGATACGGAACATAAAGGGGATCACCACTGGTCCCTTCCTCACCTACCTTTGGTTTGAATGCCCCAATCTCCAAGGGTTTTTCGATTTAATGCATGAACACGAATTACCGACAACGGGCATGTTCGCGAAATTGCGTTCACTCTGTGCTTAGTAGGAGTTTTCGGACAATTCTGATCCTCCTCGGATGCGTACGGATTTCTCGGCTGTTCAAGATTACGTTTATGAAAAACATCATTGTCCACTTCTTTTAATTCAGCTTCCCACTGCCCGAGAATCGCTGTCTAGTGTTCATTAAAAACACTGGATCTCTCAAGCGTCGCTGGGTCTAATGGAACAAAACGCCAGCTGCCTAACTCCAGGGAGATGAATATGATGTGTCCATAGCTGCGACGCCAGTTAATGATAATTCTTAAGAATGACCATGAAAACTGGTGGGTTAAGGTAGCCGAAGAGATGGAGGCGGCCGCTTCAGATAACAGTCAAAGACTGCTCAAGCTTATACGCGACAGTGGTGGGCCGCGAACTTCGGTTAGTGAAATCGCGTGCGATAGTAATGGAGAGTTCACCCACGGTAGACAACAAAAGGTGGACCGTTGGGCAGAACATTTCAAGGGTCAGTATAGGTGGCCACACGCTAACGTATTTAGGCCGGCATGTGTAGCTGCAAATCCGTGGGAGGTGTCTGTCGACCCTCAACAGAAGTGAAAATAAAGACGAATTTTTCAATTATGAAGTGAGGAAAAGCAGCCGGTCCCGACAACCTTCCCCCAGTACTTTTCAAACTGGGTGGAGAACCTCCGATGAGATAAATGGCCTCCCTGCCTCGTGACATTTGGAACAAGGAGATCATCCCATTGTCGTGGGATGTGTCGCTCATTGTTCCCATCTTCAAAAATGGTACACGGAGTGACTATATCTATCATCCTGGTGTTAGTTTAATTCCTATTTTTGCTGAGATCTCAGCTTTGATAATGCTGCGCCGTTTGACACCGATTCGCGAGAGCAACAACCGCGAACAGCAGGCCGGATTTCGTCCAGATCAAGGTTGCATCGACCAGATATTCACCCTTCGCCAAACACTTCAAGCGCACCACACAGCCACACTACGGTCATAGCCTTTCTGGGCCTGAAGGACGCGTTCGACTGAATATAGATCGGACAACACCGTTCGGTGCTCTCCACCGGAAGGGTATGCCAACGAAGTTAGTGAACCTGTTGCGAGCATTGTGCTTGCATACCTATGGTCGCATGAAGTGGTACAGTGGATTATCAAGTTCATTCGAAACGACAAGTGTCCCATCTCTCCATTCTTGTTCAACTTCGTCATGGACGAGGTGATGGAAGATGCTTTGGGAAGTCTTCAGAATATATGAGTCAGACTGGGAAGTGAAGGGAAAGTGTGACCTAGATTACGCAGACGACGTTGTGTTTGTTGGAACCCGCGGACGACGCACAACGGGCACTAGATAGACTCTCGATGTCGGTTGCTCGGCTTGGCAAGTGTTTTGCACCTCCAAAATCTAAAGTGCTGTTACAGGACTGGACGACGGTAGTGCCGAATTTGGTACAAGATGGAGAGGAACTAACGACTGTTGGCCATTTCACCTACCTTAGTAGCTGCGTGCCAAACAAAGGCAGCACGGCACACGTCTATCGAAGGCTAGTGCAGCTTACGCTAACCTGTAGCACTTGTGACGTTGGCCTGATATTTCGCTGAAGTTGAAAGGCGTATGTATTGTATTGCAGTGCGCTCAGTTCTTTTGTGTGGTTGCGAGGCACACAGTATGGATTATGCTTATCGGAGATGTTCGTCGTTCGGAGGTTTTCGATCATCGATGTCTACGTAGTATGGCTGGCACTGGTTGGAGCGACCGGGTGAGTAATGTAGAGGTCAAGAATCTAGTACTAGATCCCATTCTGAGTATACCTTATTCACTCTTTTTATGGAAACATGTAACCTTGGGATAAAGGAGTGGTCACTGAGGATTGCCTTGCTGTTTAACGATGAACCATTTAGGATGCGACTAACAAATTGTGTGAGCAAATTTAATTCCAGCCTTTTTATCCTGAAAATTTATGCAAATCTTGAGTCTCACGGGATGTCCTTGCCTAGGTTATTGCAACTTGAATCGAGGTATGCCCAGAAGAAAAGAGGAAGCAACGCGTTAACCATTACTTTGATCGTCCTTATGACAGACCTATCGTCATAGGCATGCACCGATTCGAACAGGCATCCTGAGGATACCTGGAAAGCAGAACTCTGAAAAGTAAGAGCACATAAGCAGCGTAAAAATGCGCTTCAGTTAAGGTGCTTTAGTTTCGTGTTAAATGATAGTGCGCCCATATGCATTATAAATATGGTAATCTGTGTACAAGGAAACGCGTTGTGCAGTATACTGTGATCTGATGGCTTATTAATACTCCTTATTTAGGGCTGCAGAGACAAAAGCAACTCGATTCTTCCTGACATGCTGCACATCAGACAATGAACAAAAGTTACTGCAACTTTGCCCCAGCTTATTGTCCAGCTATTCTTTAAACTCTGAGGAGGTATCAAGTTATCCATCAGCATAAGGTTTCTTTTCAAACGGTTCTCCATGTTTGAAGCCGGGTCCACATTGGAGAAATTAGGCGGCCACGGAAGTGAATTTATCCATTTAACTTTGTTTTTATTTTTGATAGTCCTCATTCGATTGCCAGGGGGCGTTATTACCTTGGCGTCAAAACCATTTACTGGTACAACTTGTCGTCATGTGTTCTATCAGGGACCTATTAACCGTTTGACCACCATAGATAACACCTAGCACCATCTCAAATGGATGGTCTTATTGGTGGATAAAAATTTGGGTTAAGCGATACTAAAGCGATTTTCCGGCAACCCGAACGGACACCCGCGGCCGGTCAGAATTTCGAATTTTCATAGCACGTTTCTTGAGGAGTGGAAATTAATTAACAAGGTAAACCTGCGACAAAATCCTCAGTAATGATGTATATATAAATATATATATATATATATATATATATATATATATGAGTACTGCATTAACCCCTTGGCAACAATGGCAGGGAATTACCGATGTTTTGATGCTCACAGGTTTTCATTTAATAAGTCCGAAAAAGGTTAGCTGTAGCCTAATAATGGATTGATTTTTTACTGGTTAATCACAAGCACCAAACTCCACTTTTGGTGAGCTCGATTAAGTCTGAATTCCGTGTCTTTTCGTTTACCAAGTCACACCGTAGCAACCTGGCGAGCTAAGACGAAAAAATTAGAACCCATCGGGGTAGGTTTTACATCAAAACTTAAAATTACCAATTCAGGTAGACGTGTACAGTAAATCTGTGCGTAGAATGAATGACAAAAACTAAAGTAAATTTCATTCAGATGACAGAAAATCTTAGGCTAAAATCGATGCAGTAGTGACTGATCAATAGGATTACGTTCACTTTAGTCGTGAGCACAACAACAGGCCAACAAGTTGGCCTGTATGTGAGGAATCAAAGATAAACGAAAGCCGTTCTGGCTGACGAATCGACCACGGAGACGCAATTCTGAATCGGAGTGGTTTCTATATTATCTCAAGATTGAGCTCAGAATAAATCACATTGAAATGATTAACTGAAAATTGGAATTGCAAATTCACAAGTTTGTTTCCAGAAAAAAGGCATTACAAATGGTTTAGCTCGCCTGCGGTATGCTTGACATAAGTGAATGCTGACAAGTGGGCCGGCGGGAGTTTAGAGTAGACTTGCCTCGCTTTTACATCACAAGGATAGTCAGCTGTCATGTTAGACGTGGCAGGTGCGAAATCGACCAATTCACTAAACTCAATCTTCAAATAGAATAGAACCTGCATTAATGCTTGAATCCCGATGGCTCGAGCATGTGGTTTCAGCAGGATTTAATCAGGTTGAAGAACTGAGGGTTTCACGATATTATGACTGCAGCACTAGATTTTTCACTGATACTCGTTGCTGTAGCTTTGAATGAACGCGTAAGTATCCAAATGGTAAAAAACCAAAGAGATGGGGCACATGATTATATTTGGATGACCGCTACATCCAACTAATTGACACGCTTGTGCTGTGTCCATCCCGCATTCCACTGTACTCTAAACACAACTGGCAGTTAATCTGGGGTTCCGTTAGTCTCCTTAACAGTACTTATTGACAAAAACACGAGCATGAACTGATTCCGCCTGAGTTCAAGCATTCTACAGTGACACACGTAAATTTCAAAAGCAGCATGATTTGCCTGTAACCGGTAGAATGTACGGTGCCTTCTCTCTGGAGCAATGTAAGCGGTCCAGGAACTAATGCAATCCATAAGCGAACCAACAGAATGGATTGCAAAGCAAAAGGGATCGGTTTTGTGCATAAAAGGAACCAATCACAATCAAGGCCACTCGAAAACCAAACAGAACCGAGGTTGACCATCGGCTAGGAAAACGCATGTGTGTGTGTGTGTGTGTGTGTGTGGATTCTTAGCGTGCGTGCGCCTGTCTGATCGATCCTAGTCGTGTGTAACGCCTAAAGCAACAGCACGCTTTATCCATTCTCCAGCTTCACGGTAATACTGGAGGTACGATGATCGGTGTCCAGCGTTTTCACGTCGCACCCCATCCTAGTGCGATACTTTTCATCCTTTTGTGATAATTTAAACCGCTTACAATGATTCCCACCTATATCATATTCCTTAGCCTTGTGCATCAGTGCTCAAATTAGTTGCAGCTATTTCCATTGTGTAACGTCGTCCTTATCAAAAATTGATTGAGAAATAAAGTCGAGATAATTTGCTATGCCTTTAAGACTACTCATCTTTTTGTATAAAAACCGATGCTCATCACAGAGTTACACACTTTCTGTGAATCTCATTTTTCCCCTATGATTTTTTCTTTCGTTTTTAGCACCAGGCTTGGAAATATCATGGCCATTTCACACAAGAGTATTACGTTTCTACCATTCCACAACGGCATACCTTGGAAAAGTCTTGCCGTTCTATCGCACTGACTCGTGAGGGCACTCGAATCTGTCGGAACCTGCGAGACACAGTTTAGAATCACGGGCTCAATCCTAAGTGATCATGCTTGCAAACATTCTGGTCAAAACAGGTTCTAAAAAGTGAACGCTGAAGTCAGGAACGAATCTCCGCGCGTCAGCCTGCAAATATCAGCAATATTTCCCCAGCGCTATTCGTGCTTTGATTGTCACACATTTACTTTCAACCCACTTGTGTGTTCTGATTTTGGTGCGATTTCGATTGAGCAGAGTTTTGCTGATGAACGTCCACAAGTAAGCAATAGGAGAAACAGTTTGATTTATTAAGAGTAAGTCAGGTTAGCAAGATTTTATGCCCTGGTGAACGTTCTGTAAGAATGACACTATATACTTGTGATTTAATCCAACCAGGACTGGAACCGTATATCCATTGGTGAGAATCGTCATTTCGAGAGGATTGTTATCAAGCAAAAATGAGAAACAGAGGGGAAAAGCCACGCAACGACGGAAAAAGGGTATTCTTTGTCACTTGTTATTGGAATCCATTTTTAAAATCAAATTTTACGTGATGTCATCCTGTTGGTTGAACTTTCATATTTTCAACTTACGAAAAGTTTTATTCTGAGACAAACGGAAGTCCTTTGGGTGGCACTTTTTGGACTATCAGCGAAAAACCGATGGAGAACAAAATAGGCTATAATTCAAGAATATCTAAATCTCTGCTAACGCATATTCTGGTCCTATTTCTATATTCTGACTAGTATTCATCCCCACCTTTTTGTTGCCACCGAAGAGGATAAGGATATTGCTCACTTTTTGAGATATTCAATTAACCACACATCCCGATGGGGCCCCGCAACACAGTATCTAAGCACAAAGCCACTTCTGATAGACTTCATTTACAATTTTGTGTCAGAGGAGTACAGGTGGAGCTCAATTCAATCGTCACTCCTCCAACAGAGAGCAGAAAGTTTGCGCCAACAATCAAATATAAACCCAAAGAGAGTTCATAAAGCAAATGTCGTTTGCTAACGGAAATTTCCATCGAAAAATATCGGAGACCGAGAAAGTTGTGCGAACACAAATTTCAGTGAAAAAACGTTTTCGTTGCCTTGTCATGTGGATGCGACCATTTATCTAAATAAGTTAATACAAAATCGGTCATTAAACAGGCGTATCCCACAGCGTAGTTGCGTCTATTATAAACAGTTAGAAGGTTCAGTTTTCAAAATCACTCAAACTGTCTTGCTGATCGTAATGTCTTACAGAGTGATTATCAGCTAACTTATAGTTGCAGTGACGCATGCATTAGCAAAAGAGGGTCACTGTTTGGCTCATCGATTATCAGAGCACATACCAAAACAATCTCTGGGCTCTTCAATGGCAAAACCCTTATGAAATCGTGTCACAAAACTGACCAAACCCAAACTTTAAATTAATAGTGCCCAAAATAAATCACAAACTAGTGGCGCTCAATGAGACTATGCTTACTACCATGCATCAGCCAGCACTTTGTGAACAGAGGGGGTTGAACGTGAGTATTGGTCTAACCTGGCATTAACGCACACGATCACCTTCCGCCTATCATTCCTTTTCAATGATGAATATATTTATAAAATCACCTACCTCAACCGGATCTTTCGCAGTTTTCTCTCTACAAATTACCATGTCTTAAGTTTGAAACAGAAGAGAGTAAATGAAGAGCTTTCCTTTCTGATATACTGAATAAAGGGAACTCATTGCTTTAGATTCTCAACGTGCCTCAGTTTGATCAAACTCGACTTGAACTGTGTTCAACTGGCTAGACGATTTCTCTTTTGGACAGTAACACGAATAACATAATCAGTCAACAGACGTATCACGTGAATATGGCTGGTATATTTACAGCACAGTCTAGATATATTTTGTGTTGAGCAAAAATCATCTGGTGTCTCAGCCATGCTTAGTGAGAATAATTTATGCCGCTGTTTCATATGATGTTGTCACTTGTTCAAAACTAGAATTGAATATGAACAGTGAATATCTGAACAGTCAGCTCGCGGTTGGTGTCCTGAGGTAAAAATAGATTATCACAGGCGAATAAATTAAACCGCATGTTGATACCCTCGATTACCCAACAGTTACAGGTAGAATGCGAATTGCCACTTTCATCCTGTCTCGTCGGTTCCAGAGGACGCAGGCACAAAGAGGCAGCGTGACAATCAAGATAACTAGCAGTGATTTCTAGTCATTTCAAAGCATCACTCTCACAGTGAATGAGGACAGATCGGAAGGATGCTATTCGTTCCAAGATTAATTTCCGTGTAAAATTCTGTCATTTCTGTGCACTATTCTACCGTGACGAATATGTTTGAACCTTGTTGCCTTATCCAGTAACTAACTTTCTCTTATTGAAAGACGCAGCCCACCTGGATTGTTTATTAGGTAGTGGATACAGATCTTAATTTATTACTACCATGAAGCTCGGTCGACATCACTGCTTCAGGTGGTAGGTTGTGCTGGATCCAGTATGAAGCTTTTTGTTCCATCAAATTTCCAACCAGTGCAATTATTCTAATTTCGGATGTGGTGTGTTTTAGTGAGTCATTATATATATATATATATATATATATATATATATATATATATATATATATATATATATATATATATATATATATATATAGTACAAACTCCCGCACAGTTCATCTGCCTCCACACCATCGGTTGTTTATTGGGACCCCTAGTTTATCGGTAGGCTCGACATTGTCCGACTGCCCCAGATGAACTAAACATCTAACTTGAGGGTCTCACCGTGAGCCTCTGTATAAGGGGTCCAACCTACTACCTCCGTTACCTACTGGGATCCGGCGAGTGAAGTCTCAGCTTAAGTAACTTTCGAGTGGATCTGAAAATCCCGGACTTTCGTGAGCATGCATGCTGAACTGCTCGCGTTTGGTACGCAATTAGGGATTATCCCGAACACCCAGCCTTGCCTTCTCATTTCAAAGAAAACACTAGCATGTAAATATCCGGACCAAACGACGTAAGGAGTGTATCGAAAAATCGATGCGCCATGTATTGGTTTTTTATTGTGAATGATATAATATTAATAACACAGCGTTGTTGGTAGATGTAATGCGCCAACGTTTCGACTACCGTGGGTAGTCTTTCTCAAGGCAAGTTTTACAATCAAATGCATTTGATTGTAAAGCTTGCCTTGAGAAAGACTACCCACGGTAGTCGAAACGTTGGCGCATTACATCTACCAACAACGCNTTTATTCTTTCTAAAGTAATATTTAAAAATCAAATTTATTGGTTTATAAAGTGTGCCTTGAGAAAGACTACCCACGGTAGTCGAAACGTTGGCGCATTACATCTACCAACAACGCCGTGTTATTAATATTATATCATTCACAATAAAAACACTAGCACATAAAGGTAGGGAGTAGGAAGCCCTTAGTGAAGGCTTTTTGAGACACAGTCATCTGATAAAATTACGGAATTTTCTAGGGCGAATAATCAAATCTGAGCCTGATACAACCACCTCTTCCTTTAAATATCGTGACGCTAGCAGACGTGATTCAGTGCGATCCAGTACAACCAGGGCTAAACTCTTATATAGGGCATAGCCAACCTTCTAACACTAAATGCGTTAATTCGCATTCAAAAAGAGCACCTTGCATAGCACTTTGGAAGGTTAACCAAACTGATTTGAAGTGAGTGGGAAAGAGATACGACAAAAGAGACGCTGCCGGTCGAAATCTGTGTGATAATATGTTGTGAATGAGCCCAATCCGCAGTTTCAGGCGCGAGTAAATCGATGCAAAACTTCAAACGATGGAAGCACAGATCCGATTAGCATCATAAAACCAAGATATCGGTTCACACAGTCAGACCAGTCCAACACGAATTTGGTGCAGAAGAAACAAGAGCCAAAAGTCCAAAGCGAATCAGTAGTATCTAGTTATCGTTGACAGAGTGCGTGAAAAAGGATTATTAAACACTGGGCACCCCATGATATTTTAGCACTCTAAAGCAAGGAAAGAGAAAGTTTTGACCGATTTCATGCAAAATTCCTGCTCGACGCAATGGTACCTCGCAAGAACACGAAACAAAATCGAAAGCGTTCCTAACTGTTCAATTCGAAAAGCTTAATTTTTAGCTCCAACAGTTGTGCAAGAACCACCGAAAAAACTAAATGGAACATTTGTTATTTTCAGACAACAAAAACGTGGTCCGGCATCCAGCAGTTACGGATCAGGAATGGAAGTCGTTTAAACGAATCTCATGTTAAATGAATTTTGCAGTCGAAAGTTTATTCCTACGCATTAAAAAATACTATGCTATGTTTCGATCTCTGAGCTTGAGGTTTAGATTGTCAACGATTTATCACCAGTCAGGTTGACATTATGGCAAAGCGTTTGCGACCTAAAATCCAAGCTCAGAGATCAGAATCTCACGAAAACAGCAACCTGAGCTACGACAAACGCAAGTTTTCTAAGTAAGTGACGCTATCCAAAATGCTTTAACCATGAGAATCAATCGTTCTGTTTTGGTCATCTTGCGAAATTTCCGGTAAAGCTGATCTAATAAGTTCGTGTTTCATTGGGTGTTAAGTTGTCTATGCTAGTCCGAATCAGACAAACCCTGCAGCTTTGCCACCGTTGAAGCGGTTGGTATATGTTCGACAAACGATCTACGTAAAAAATTGCCAGGTCTTGTTCGAGAACTTCCGTGAGCTACAAAGTGACCTTCTGATGGATCATTATTTTTGAATAACGTGAGCTGTCGCATATCAATGTGTGTCAACTAAGCCGTTGGATTATAAAATCAAGAAATTATCATGTTGGCATGAGAACGTATCAGGTGAACTTGCAAAGCTGCTGAGGTGATTGAAGGACTTAATCAATCAGCATTCTCACATACTTCCAAATGATTGGAAGCAGAAAAAATCAATGACCGTCGGGACTCTAACCGCAATCATCTTTCCATGCACATAATCGATCGATCGACGAATTGCTTTCTTCGTTTATTCAATTATACGATGGTGTTTCCACAGGTAAGGTAGTATTTTAAAGTAGAGATTCCCATAAATTATCCGACAAATAGTGTTTCACTTACAGTTTTCTGAAACAGTTGGGTTTTGCATTCTACGTCAGCCGAATACTTTGCCCATTTGTTTGAGCCTTCTCGGTTTGACCACCCAAATGATTCATCAATACCGAAGAATTAATCATGGTCGATTCTGTTAAATATTTAAAGGTTATAATTGACAAACCTCTAAGGTGCTCATCTCACATTTCCCACCGTGTGTAAAAATCTCGTTGACTGAGATTTCAAATAAAAAGGCTTCGACACTTCAAAATAAAGCAAAATGCCATATCCCGCTCTGTCTATTGACATGGTTTTTGCAGTTTGTCGCTGTTACAGACTTGATTTTAAAGGTTTCCTAAAATGAAACTTTAGAATAGTTCACAGGAGATGCCCAATTATTAGGTGTATATTTTTCTTACACCTCAACGATTGTGCGATCAATCTTGGAACAGATTGTTTCAGATGGTCTGCGTTCCCCTTCGCGATAATTGCGTCGTCCCGAGTCAGCATCTAACCTGGAATTTCAACTGCTCATTGTTCAACACTCGTAACCTGGCTATCATGGACTGTTTCTCAGCCGGAGCTATCAGCCGCGGGCCTTAATTTACCACTTTATTCATTTGACGAGTTCCGTTTCTTATTGTGGATGATCGGATGAATACAACCATTTCTCGACGGAAATACAAACACCATTGCAAGCGAAAGTTCGTATGATGTACTCGTCAGTTTTACCAAACTTCATGGATCACGGATGTTTATCAGTTTAAGGGACAATTTTTTTAGGCAGTCATTTGTCGGTTCAGATAGGCAAACACTGTGAAAGTAGCCACCGGGGGTAATCCACGACAGTCGCCACTGAATGTGGCCAGGGCCGGCACTTCGTTCATCGAAGCCGTTTAATCCACTGCACTTCGTAGTCTAATTCTAATAACAACAGACCTTTGTCGATCACAGTGACTGTTAATAATTGCCATCACGCATGAAATAAACTACGACTGACATAGTGCGTTTTGACGTTCAAATTTCAACAAGATTCCCGTAAAAGAATCACCGAATTGCGGTATTTTTCTCGATTCGAAAGCCGTGCTGTTGCACAAACCATCAGTCACATGGCACAATTTGAGTGTTGTGCGCCCCAGTTCAAGAGGCATGCTGCTCATATTCACAAGCGTAAATTGAAAGTTAGAAATTTTGCTAGGCTAAAAAACAGTGTGCGAAAGGCTTTCAAACTGCTAAATTTGGCTCCTAAGAGAAATTGCGTCTGGTAGAAATTGGGACTGCAAACATGGCTGCTTTTTGCGCAGTTCACCTTTATTTCCTCGAGGATAAGAGTAAAAAACGAAGTAAACATAATCAATGCAACGTCAAATAAACCTGAAACCTCCTGAAGGAACCGTGGAAGAGCCCAGGAAAGCCCAGGAAAGCTTTGGTCAAGAAGACGGCAACATCCTGAATTGTAATCCACCAATACAATTAAGCTCAGACTGCTCGGGATCCACCGGTCATATATATAAACCGGGGGTGCCGCGTAGACCCATTGTCGCAACAACAACAGCACCAAACTATCAGCTAGCGAAGTACCTTTTCCGTCTCCTACGCCCTTGCCTACCATAGGACCAAAACGACACGAAGAGTTCTGCCACATTCCTGGAACAAATCAAAGACCTCAAGTTAGAAGCAAACGAAGCTATGGTCTCATTCGACGTCACATTACTGTTCACAAATATTCCAAGGCAAATGACACTGGACAGCATGCGCCAGCTTATGGAGAAGGACACCAACTTATCAGATAGAACAGCAATGTCTAAGGAAGATATAATGCATCTGATAGAATTGTGCATGGAAACATACCTACAGTTCAATGGGACGGTATATAAACAAATAAGAGGAACGTTCATGGGATCACCACTATCAGGCTTGTTAGCAGATGCAACCATGAAACAATTCGAGACAAAGGCATTCGAAACAAGCCGCCCACGCTTATGGATCCGATATGTTGATGATACATTTATTGTGTTAGAAAAAACAGAAATGGACCAATTTCATCAAAACCTAAACGCGATAATGCTCTACCGTTTCTCGACGTACTAATTATGAGACAACCAAACGGGAGCATAGAGACAACCGTCTGCAGAAAACCGACGTCGACGGACCGCATACTCAATTTCAAAAGCAACCATCCAACCTGCCACCTAAAGAGCTGTGTGCGTATCCTGATCCATCGAGCCGACACACTGCAGTACACAGCACCTACGGGAACAAGAGCAATCTAGGTTGTTCAGGTTATTTGCAGTCAATGGATATCCAAAGNCTTTCATCAACGCTTGTATTCGTAGAAGGCAGAGGGCAAACACAAAGAGGACCAGATCGATCGTGGTACTTCCATACATACGGGGAGTATCCGAAGCGGTCGAACGCATCCTACGTCCACTAGATATCACAATCGCTCACAAGCCGACCGGCACCCTGAGATCTGTTCTATTCAACGGAAAAGATCGCGTCGACCAGCACGACCAGTCAGAGGTAGTTTATGCCATTCCGTGCCTCGGATGTGACAAATAGTATGTCGGTGAGACAAGCAAACAATTACGCACACGCTTGCATGAACATAGCTTAGCCCTACGACGCGCTGACCCACACTTGCAGATATGGGACCACAGTGCACAAACAGGCCTTGAGGTCAACATCAACAACGCAAAGGTAGTCGGCCGGGTAAACAGAAAAAGGGGGAGCGACTGAATCTTGAAGCCCTCCACTCGAATAACTCGTTCAATCGGCATGTGGAGATTGACAAACATTACGTCATCTTAACAAGACCCGGATGCAGAATAGAGAGACAAACAGACGGACAGTGCCCAAAACCGAACGGAACTAGCGATCCCATTCAATCACTCATTCACGTTTGACAACGAGTCCTAGTTTGGATCGAAACGTCACGACAAACGTATTAACTCAGTGTACGTCTTCTCAAATCTAAATATATATGTAAGTGGTGAGTAGTATCTGGATGCTTGAGGAAAATTTGCCCGAGAGCACACGACCGGTTTCGCGAATTTTGCCGCTCGTCAGGTATGTGTACCCGGTACTCTTTTTTCCAAACATCCTTCTACTTGTGCACTCCGAATAAGTGTGTCTCACCAGAATCGACTTTGTGGTGTCCGGAGTTTGCGTGGAAGCTCTTAGTTGAATCCACAGAAGAACCACAACTATGACTCGTTGATAATTCTTCTGCGGAATCTTCGACGAACAGTGCACATTCCTGATGCTGCGCATTCGATTCTGTTAAGACATCAATTCTGAGTGTACAAGTATGTGGATGTTTGGACAAGAGAGCACCGGGCACACATACCTGACGAGCGACAATAATCGCGAAACCGGTCGTGTGCTCCCGGGGAAATTTTTTTCAAGCATCCAGATATTACTCACTACATATATATATGCATTTGTATATCCTGGGGCATTCTGCCCTCGTTCCTAAGGTTGGCTCAGTCTAACTGACAAAGAATTATCAACGAATCACAATTGTGGTTCTTCTGTAGGACTTTTCGACGAAGAGTTTCCATGCACACTCCTGACGCCACGAATTCCATATATATATATATATAATATCATACTGAAAATCTTGTGCCACCAACAACATGACAAACAAAGACAGTAAAGCAGAAAGAGAAAGTAAAATTTTTTACAGAATTCATCACACTTGTCAGCTATTCCAGAATCTTCTTTCGTTTATCCGATTGTTTGTTGTCTTACATGGTTCTTCTGCAGGCCTGTGCTACCCGCTCGCCTAGTCTAGACCAAGCCTGTTGGCCTGCGGTGGCATCTTTGATCCTAGTGCAATCAAACGCCACCTGCGAGGTAGCAGGTTTGTTCCTTATTGGTGAAACACGGCAAAGGGAGATGGCCTTATTTTTAGTGAGTCACATTCTCTAAGTTACAGTGCCACCAGTAAACTTGTAGAACTTTGAATAGAATGCTGGGGAGGCAAAAGACCGAAGGCTTCTTCAAAATTGTCGCTGTTTGTCGACAACTCTTTATTCAATGTTTCCGGACTCATCATTCATCGCCAACTGTCAATATAGCCGTCGGTTCCCTTATCCGCAACCCTGAATTTCGTATGGATAACGCTTCAAGTTGTTGCCCACACAGTTTGCCTTGAATCGATAGTAGCAAACTCTCCATCAACGCCATTCGGAATGCAGGACAACTTTGATTTGCGCGGTGAAATCGCCGCTGATTGTCTCTGATGCGCTTTCTTTTGGGTTGCTTTAAACGCTTCTTCTCACTTACCCTTGTTTATAGTGGTCACTGTCACATTTTTCTTGAGATTTAACTAGGGCTTTAACTCGATCAGCTTCTTACATGGTGGATACCTGACTTCACTGGGTGCAGAAAAACCTGATGCTACGTTAGACTCCCAAGCATTTTCATCAACTGTCAAAGTGAAACAATCTGACTTTGATAGAAATTTTACTTGGTTTTCATCCCAGTTCACATGAAACTGTCACAATTGATGCTATGCACAAAATGGTAATAATTGCATTCTTATTTGCATCAACCGAAATAATCGACCTATAACCTAGATGGGCATATCACATACTCTTAACCTTAGCTTGTAACAATCTGTGAAGTTATAGCCTCAGGAAGCTAAATACGATCAACGCGGAACTGGTTTGTAGTACGCACAACTGAAGGTCACCTTATGCCTGACAGTTCAACACGCATCTATTTGTTCGGGATTATTTAAGCGACCATAGTAGTGACGTTTCAATGTGACGATGGCGAGTTCGATTTCTCAAACAGATGGTTAGTTCCCTGCCCGGCAGTTTTCTCATGACTGCTGCCTTGATCCAAAAGTGTTGTGCATCCGTTCCATAGTGCACAAAACAAGAACGTTGCTAGTTTGCTAAGTTGGGAACAAAAGCGCGAAGCAATGTAGTAGCCGTCAGAGCTGGCTTTCAGTATTGATTGGTATATGGGTAGGAAAACCACAAGAGAGGTTTCTGCAAGAATAGACAGCAGCTGATTAGCAAACAAACTGTTCGTCTGTTCTCGGTGGAGATATTTTGACTTTACATTTGCTTGTTATTCAATGCGATCGGAGATCTTTGAGAGACTATTAATTTCTTCAGTTAATTAGAACCAAAGTAAAATGTAATAATAAAATGAACGTTGATATTCATCAGTAAAACTTAGTGAGATAGCACCAAAAATTTATGAAAATTTCCCGTTAAATTCGCTCATATATTTTCGTTCTCATAACAGAGCTTCAAGCTACTGGGCGCATCTCTGGATACATGATAATGGAAAGACCGCCCTCTAGCTGGTTATTCTCGAACAAGATGGGTTCAAGAACACCAAATAAGGAACCACGGAAATGCAGCGGCACTGTCGAGGGAGTGGTAGGATTTCCTTGCAAGTGACCTCCCTAAAAGCTTTCACACTTATAAACTGCTGACACCGTGACATGGCGAGTATGGCCTACCAAACAAATAAGGCTATTGTCCCTTGTCGTGTTCCACTGACCAGGAGAGGGTTTTAGAAACCTATCAACCGATAAACCGACACTTTTGTATTGATTCTGCTGGCTTACAGAACGCCCTTGGCTGCGCAGAGGTGGAGTTTAGACTTGTAATTAGCATACGGAATTTGGTTAGTCACAACAACGAGCTGATAGGAATTGCCAGTTAGTACGGACTTGGTTTCGAACCAATCTAAGCGAATGAAGTCAGAGCTGGCTTCAGCCCAGAGCTGAACAGGAACAAATTCAAATTCCGTTTATATAGATATATATATTTATATACAAATTTGAAAATATTCCGGTTGATGAAATGCATTCCATCCAACCACTTTCGCGAAATGCTCGGATTTCACGCAGCATGTTGTCACGGTTTCCATTAGTCGTCTGTCTACCCAGGTCAGCGTGAAGCTGTATCGGACTGCATCAGGTGACTTGCGCGTAGAACCACTGCACATTTTAGTGGTACACGCTAGAATAGGAGTCTTATTCCGCACAGGGCAACCGAGTAGTACAACAGCCCAAAAAGCAAACTTCCATGGACATGACTGATCTTCGACGAAAGTTTCTCGCTTATCTTTCAAACGGATAGCCACCTTCTTCAATACAAAGCTGCTTGTCTCTCTATTGACTCGTCTTGATCCTCTTCGCAACTAATTTCTTGCATTCAATGGGAAGTGCATTCGGCTATGCTGATGGCAGTGTTGCTGGAATGAAACCTGCCCCTTTGCTCTCGCGTTGGCATTCAGGTATCATCCAAACCTGCTTTTGCCAGCTGATGAAATTTTTCCTCGACAAGTCTTCAAATTACTCACATTCAGTGCATGAAGAAGAAGCCAACGGCTGTTTCAATTTTTTAGACATCGAAATCATTAGGTCATCGAATGGGATCATCAAATGCTCCATCCACAGAAAAGTCGTATGTAGTGGTCAGTGCTTATATTTCGCAAGTTTTACACCGATTGCATACTAACACGGCTTGCTAATGACTCCGTCTCATCGCATCAGGAGTATTTGCACGCCACACACACTCCTGGAAGAAGAAAGCTTTCTTTGCGCAGAACTCATTCATAGTGGCAACCCAGTAAAATTCGTTGACGTCCATAGTCGAAAAAATTGAAGGATGACCGAACCTATCTAAACTTTTCACTCAACCTCCTCCAGTTTATTTTTCTGCTACTCCGGGTAATCAATAACAACGCGCACGTGCTCACGATCCGTGTTATTCAGGTCAGGTTGTGTTCATTGTAGATTTAACTTGTGTACATTTCCATCATTATCCCCAAGTGTCTCTCATTCCAAGGCGGGAGATTCAAAATCTAGCGAATAGGAATCATCCGGAGGCTTCGAGCACTGACGTAAGATAAGACGTGTATAAATTTCGCACACAGTGGCCATTGGGCATCTGATCCACCTATTCAGCAACGTTTTATGCATGTCCGACTGATTTTTGCGGCCGACAGCCAAGGCGGAAAGTCGTGCCCCTACAGTGTCATATATGCTCAGTTTTGATAGATCAGACCATAGTGCTTCTGGAAGACGATATGCCTAATCGGATTTCCGTCACCGTGATTTGGCCAACCACAGCCTAGAAACAGTACTTCGTAAATGACCTTTTACAAATTGCGTGAGCCAAGATGCACGTGTTCTAATCAGTCATTTAAAAGAAAACTGACGAATTGCAAGTTTAGTTTCAAAAATAGCTTTACTAGTGTGGACTCACACGCAGGCACACGTCACCTGGTAATTAACCTGTACGAAGCCTGACGAATGCTGTCACTTGTCTGACTATTAATCCGATGTTCGAGCGTAGAGACAGCAGTGGTAACCTATTAATAACAAGGCTCGTCGAGATTCTGCACAGGAACAGCAATTCCACTGTTTAACAAAATGCTGAATAAATACAGAAACAAAGACGGAGGTGCGATAGGTCCATAACGAAATTACTGTCCGTGTTCCGTTATCATTTTGTCGTAACATGGGATGGATACCAAAAATTTCGTATTTAGGCCTGTTAGAGGATTAGTGCAAGCCTAAAACGAATTGGCCGTCGTGTTGAAGGAACGTTCACAGGCCCATGTATGAACGTTTCCTCAGTTATTTGGTTGTAAAACTTGCCTTGAAAAAAACTATTCACGGTAGTTGAAAGGCTGGCTAATTACATCTACCAGCAATGCTGTTATTAACATTATATAATTCCCAATGCTCTTTAGTACGTTTCATATGGGCATAGAGCTTGATTTATTATTCCAGTAGGCGATTGTCTTAAAATTCCTTGGCCTTATCAGTTTTCGGTTGTAAATAGCTAGTCGAATCTATGTCCGAGCAGTAACCTCCTGTTTTCTTCATCTCCAGTCTACCATTCCCGCTAGCTTTGGCTAGAGAACCAAAACCAAACTATTATGAAATCTGGGTTGCTTATTGAAAACTTCTCATATTCAAGAGAGAAACGATCCTATGTGGCCACGAATGTCATCACTGCCTTTCCAAGTCACAGCCTAACTGCTGACGTTAGCATTCCATCGTAGTGATTCTATCATGTAAACAGTCCCTGTCGAAGCCGATTTTTTTTATTGAATTCAGGAACCAATATACTGATTTGAATAAATTACCTGAGGAACTTGGGCCGCTGCCTGCCAATTTCATTTTATAGTTTACTATTTTCACGTTATTTTAAAACTAAGTCAGAAGTTTTCCGACTTGCGTGAAAAATATTCGGCAATGGAAAAAAATTATCTCAACTTGACAGGACATGACAAAGTTACGTCTGCTCGCAGATTGCAAGACAGTGCGCAGACAGTCATTGTAACTAAGGCCATCTGTTTGCAAATGTTCCTACGTGAAATGGAACATTTTTCCAACCTATTTGAATGGGATCTCAATACACTAGCCGGACGATAGTACTGAATACTTCCGGCGAAATCCCCGTTGGTTTTGACATGATTATGAAAATAGTGTGATGCAAGGTGCAGAATTCAGTGTTTGGTTTTGCTTATCCTTATCATATTTCATTAACCAACCGATGTTAATCACGATTGGTCACTATTATTCACTCTACCTCTGGCACACTCTTATGTAAATTCGGAACCTATTCCGAACATGCATCATGCTGAGCTCAAAGCCATGCTATTCCGTCGTCTGCAAATTTCTCCATCTGATTTATTTTCCTTTGGAATTTTTGTGTCAAATACAAAGCAGGCCTAGGACTAATTCGGACTGAATTGTCTAAGCACCGAGCATACCAATAATAAGTGAGAATGCAGATAGGCAATCAATGAATGGGTTTGCGGTATTTTGCGAAGCCCACCACTAATGGGGTGCAAATCGAGTTACGTGGTGTACCCTGTCCAATCACATTACACTCCCAACGAACTGAATAGCCCTAATTGTGTTTGGACTTGAAACAGAGCCAAGACTGAAGCTGTTCGGACGCGAGATGATGCAGTCAGGAGTCGCGAAAAAAATCACAGCTGCTGAAAAGCATTTTAAGATCTGCATAGAGCTTATCCGAATATACATATGCAACATAACCCAGTGTAATTGATGCATCACCTTCCGACCAACTGAAATCGTCGTATTTAGTCTTTGCTTGTACCTGCCAGTGCAGGGTCCATCACAAGCTTAACCTAACTGGCTTAGTTCTGGCTGGCCATTTGGAAGTCGGAGCGCACTGTAACACTTAGGTTCCAAGTAGACTCACCACTAATTCACGGTGCGGATGGTTAACCTGAACAGTTAGATGTCTCTCTATCGCATGACGACTGTCAGATCATACTGTCTTGGACTGACCCAAAGGTGGATGGCGCTGTGTAGGTGGGCCAGATGGCATTCTGTCGGCAATAGGATTTTATCTGTATTTTTAACTAAAGAACAATGTTGTTACTCGAGTTTGCAGCAGTAAGAGATCTGGTGTGAATTTCCAAGTGATTCGCTGCCAGATCGTAAGGCTCAGTATGGCTCTACTTTAACATTTTTGCGTCCAAACAGGGAAGTTCGTCCTCACCCCCGAAAGTCGTTGATCTGGTATGTTTCAAAGTAGATTGCAAAATCCAATCATAGATATCGGCGCTATATCATATAGTGTTCATGTCCGATGAGCAGTTCACAATCAGCCCGACTTGCGTAATGGCTAAGGAGGTCGACTCGCAATACTTTGTGGCGAGTTGGGGTCCAAGTTCCAACGTGATCCATATTCACTGCACATGATTTCCGACAACAATTACACAGCTGTTCGGTGCTTTCACTATTTCAAGTGTCAAGTTGGATGTTAAAACTACACCAGAATCATTTGGAAATCCACATTAAATCTTCTACTGCTGCAGTAGGACCAAAGACTTCAGCCGAAAAGTGAATGCGAATTGGCAAAGCCGCGCCACCAAATCTAACTCAAGTTAGAAAGTAAATTCCATGAGCAAATTGAAGGAACCTCAATGGGTTCACCAATGTACGGCTTTGTTGCAGAAACCGTAGTGAACAAACTGGGGGAACGATTCGGCCAAAAATCAAGCCAAAACCATGGCTGCAGTATGTATTCAACACGTTCGTAACCACTAAGCTGCTTGAATTGCAACCAACCTTCGGAGCCATCAGCGAAGTCTTCAGGGATATTAAGTTCACCATGGAGACAGAATAAAACAAAAGCCTACCGTTTCTAAGTGTTCTTGTCACAATAACAAGTACATGCAATTTCACAGTAATCACTCAGACTGCCATGTGAGAAACTGAACCAAGACACTTCAAAATAGCACAATTCTACTGCAGCACACAGAACTGAATAAAACGAGAAGATAAATACTTTTCAAGTGTTCCAACCCAACAGCTGCATCCGAAACTTCATTAGACGAAGCGCTAACCAGACACTACACAAAGACGACCACCGAAGATATCATGAAATAAATAGTCTTGCAATACATCAAAAATCATCGCGGAAATGACAAGGAAACTACTCAGACCTTACAGAAATAATGTTGCCCTCAAGTCAACAAAAGCCTTACGGAAGGATTTATCGAAAAAACAGAAGAAATGGAATATAAAAATTGAACCATTGTGTTCGGTTTAACTGATTACTGAAACTGTGAAAAGCGCTGCATTGAGCAAAATTGAAAGAAACAGGAATTCACGAGTACCAGTTGGCAACAAAAAGCGATTCACCCTCTCTTATCTCGGTCTACTATGATCGCGAAGGGCATGAAATCAATTTGGAAAACGTGAAAGTCATCGCCCAGAGCAAACCAAAATACTCGGGAAAATTTCTGGAAGTTTCACACTCCTCAGAGAGACACATCTACTTGGACCGCTTTTATCTGCCGATGCAGTAGGAGGACCAATCATCACAAACTGATAAAAACGGAAGTTGATTCATCCCACAACGCATTAGCCGTAGGCGATAATGAAAAAGTCAACTGGGCAGGGCCTCTGCAGTACCTCCCTCCCATAAAGCAGTCAGTCAGCATCAATTACAGATGACTGGACGACGGACATATGCAGGAAAATGCATGTAGGCGTACGCCAGAAGACCATAGCACGGATGATGTCACCTAGGCTGTTGACAAAATGTTCGTAATCAAATTGCCCAGCTCGGCTAACAAACCAGTCCCATCTTGTTGAATCTGAGTTGCGAGAAAGGACATCATATATATATATTTAGAGTTGAAAAGGCGTACACTGAGTTAATACGTTTATATATATATATATATATCGCGATGTCCCTAAAGAATGTATTCCTTTCCTAATTCAGTAAGCGGTTTCACTCCGGATTTATTCTGTCATAGCATATGGGCTGACACTTGCCAAAAGCTCAACACCATGTTTGAAATTGAGGGTTACGGGTTCGAATCCCATTGCCGTTCGGCTTTACTTGGCAGCCATCTGTTGACCATGATCCCCTTTCTGTAGACCACATGGGTTGTCATTTCACTAATAAGAGGAGCAATAGGCGAAAAACTCCACAAAAAACGGTAATTGCTCTAGCCCCGTCCACTAGACTATGATGAAGTTGGTTTTATTCTTATAAGGCTTGTGCCAAAATCACCGGCAGTGTTCAAAGTTTTCAACAGCATCCAATAAACACTATAGTGTCAATACCTATTCGTCTGCATTAGTATGAACCTCGGCAGTACTGTCCCCTAATGAACTTTGCGAAATTAACGGACCTCATTAAATGGTTAGGCATTAACCCGTTAAGTCAGTGATGAATCCATTTTCAAAAATATCCGTCCCGTTCTTCCCACGGTTTAGTGACCGGACGCCATTTACCCTGATTGGTTCACACGCAAATGACAATATCAAAACGTAAAATGCTGATGAGGATAGATTAATTTTGCTTGCCTCTTTGCATTTGTGTGTGTGTGAGTTTCTATGTTTACTGTGACCTGAACAATGCATTGTGAGGATATTCAGTGTTGGATTAGCAATAGATGCGTTTTCTTCCCACCAAATTGTTTGTGCTTGTGTGGCACAAGCGCATTGATCCGACTGTTTCGTATAGAACATCAGAGGACGCGAACGAAGCGCCACGAGCGTTTGCATATATTAACAACCACAAGACTGGCTGATTATCGAATCAAATTTGGCGGATTGTGTGGCAGAAGGCGGGGTGACATTACATCAAAGATGCACGCTGTTTGTTTGATATAACCGACTAACACGCACTCATCCACACACACACGCACGCATACACACACTTTTAAAGGGTACAACCAGGTCAACTTAACGATAGCGCAATCAACATCGTACATCCAGTCTTTCTTCGGCCTGAACCAGTGCCCGATATACGGATAAGTCGGTCCACACTCCGAAGAATAACCCGGATTTGGTGTGAAGAAGTCAAGTGAATAGGTCAAGAATAAATGCCGTGTTAACTACACGGACAATCGAGCATTCCGGAGAAAAAAGTACAATTGTGCAAGTGGAAACAGACAGCTGGGAAATGTTGATTTCACGTGCACTTATGCATTTGCACATTATTTTCCTCGTT
The DNA here is from genome assembly GCA_008360955.1 of Fasciolopsis buskii. Lineage (NCBI taxonomy): Eukaryota > Metazoa > Platyhelminthes > Trematoda > Plagiorchiida > Fasciolidae > Fasciolopsis > Fasciolopsis buskii. The sequence goes on from LUCM01008442.1 coordinate 80,220, forward strand.
ACTATCGGTAAGTTACTGTGGCCGAAAGCAAGCTGGATGAGGAAATTACAGGTAGCAGAAGTTTACCTTTGTATTTGCATGCCAAGCTATCCCATACTTTCTGAAGTTCAGAATAGGGCAATGACTGCTGGATTTCGTATTAAAACCCTATGTTTCAGTCCAGCTAGGTAGGCTTATCAGCTGCAATGCCAGAATGAAAGGATGTTATATCAGGTGTTGTTGATACATGATAAACCATTGAAAGCCGGCTGAGATTTTTGTGAAAAGTTTGAAGCCTGAGTGCAGTGGATGGAACAGTTAACATGGAACCTAAGGTCTACTACTTGTTGAGGAGCCGACAACCTTAATCCTGAAACTTAGAGTGATGTAGAACCAAATAAGGTTAGGTGTAGCAATGAGCCGGTAAACGGCGAGTTGGCAGCTACCACATGGTTAAGGCGTTCGAGTGATACTAATCTGCATTGCTTTTTAACTTATTTTGGATTACGGTAAAGTTCTAGTGTTAAGGTTTCCTAACAAGAATAAGGCTATTGTACATTAGGATGGGGTTACAACTATACAAGCTGTCTTACAAAATGTAACCGGAAATGAAAAACCCGCTCGTTTTCAAGGCAGGTTTTGAAAGCCAATACGCGCACGTGAAAGGCCTATCGTTTACACCCCCTGCTGCAATAAGGTCACATGATCCGTTCAACAGTTGGGCCAAGTGAAGATGCTGAGGTCCGGATCGAGCGTAAAACGTAACGGGGTGAAATCAATGCATGCTCTGGGCATAACGATGAAGTTGATGAAATTAACTTACATTTGGTCCTGACTAGCCCATCACACGAATCCAGCGCTGACTACGTAACGGCTTGTTAAAAGCCAGCCCGGAGGACCCTGTGGTCAATCAAAGTTTCAACCCCTTTGGGAAAATGTTAGTAAATTTTACTAAGAACAACACTTTTGTAGTTAGCCTAATGTTGATACATCGCGATGGAGTATTTTAAAATGAAACCATATCTATTATTAGTTAGCGTGTCAACAACGGCCAACCAGTGCGCATAAAACGCACGAGGTTCCATATGATCGGTACCAGGATAAACTCGCCCAGTAACTGAACCACCGTACAGTTGCTACAGAAAACCAAATATGAAGTAATTTATAACAGGTTTTGTGGGGAATGATAAGAGATGGCAGTCAAACATGGTCACAAAACTTAGAATTAACAAAGTATATGTTGGAAGTTGAGCTGCGTTTATGCTAGATCCGGAAAATTCTAGTTGGACTGTGTTTAAGTGCGAGTGGTTATTTATCAGATAATAGCACAAACTGGGATTTCAGTCAAGTAGTACGGAAAAGCGACTCAAGATCGCCTTATTCAGGGATCGTATTACGAAACAGTCGCCAGCAATGCATAAACCATATGCACGCATCAGCGACCAAACAGAGCAGTTGTCACTTAACCTCTATTAGTGCGACCAGAATGGCAGATCAATTCACGGCCAGTCATAGTTCAGGATGATAAGTCCATGTGATACATGAAAAAAAAACGAAAAATCTGTCATAATCAGACATACAATGCTGTTAAATTCTACCGCTTCTGAGCAAATAGGCTGACATTATTTTGGTTCCGTGAGAAAAGCATGAGATAGGTAATATCACCAGTCACTAATGGAATGCAAGAAGCTGAAGTTCAAACAGAAAGCCAAACATATTTGTTGCAACTTTTGCACGGTTTTCTAACATTTTTCTGTTCTACTGAGTATTCACCGTTTTAAATTTCTTCTGTGATGTTCTCAGGTTTTCATGCCACCTCGGATCTTAATCCAGTTAATGTTCATGTAGTAACGTACTTAATCCCGCCCAGAGTACAGGTCATTTACAAGAGAAACCGGGATCTACCTTTCAAGCACTCCAAACCTATCAATTAAACACTATGGTTATCTCATGCAAAAATAGAACAGTCACATCTGACGTCTAATTCGAATGGGATATAAATGGGCAGAAATACAGAATCGTTTACCTTGTTTTTGTACTCAGCGGTAATAATACATTAACTGGGCAGCAGAATGTTAAAAGCAAAGTGGAGTCATACAAATGAATGAATAAACGAACGTGAGTATATCCTATGTATGCCAATATATGCATTCGTTGTAGTTCGTTCCATAAAATACTGGCATCAAGTAATGCTCTCAATTATCGACAACGGTGTGTGGACAGGGGATGAGGAATATGGCTAGGCATTGATCTTTTAAAAATCCTCAAGGGATCTTGTTGATTCTTATTGGATCCTTAACAATCGCTATATGACCTTTGAAAACAGGAAAACCTGTTACAAGCCACGACTGAGCTGCTCTATCAGTCACTGGATCTGACTGGCCACAGATAATTAAATAACACATGGTTGCAGTCTACGTTTAGTTTTCTCCGTCCAGTAAGCCGTTGAATACCGGCCCGGATACTCTATCAGTTATGAGGATCGATTCACAGACCGGTTTCCTGTCCGAAGTTGGTGGAGATGGATCAGCACTGGTGATGATCACAAACAAGGTTGTACGAACTGCACAGTTAGTGTTTCCATCGTTTTCTATGGCAAACTAGAGATCGTCCACAGACTGTCAAAAATTTGGGAGTCGCACTAATGTTCCTACGAATGAATGGACGTGGAATAGTCCTGTACTACATGTACCTTCTGCCCACTCGTGTTAGCTCACCGCAATTCCGTCAGACTAGGCAGTACAGTCAGGATGGTCCGAAAATAGAGGGAACTCTTTGTCCATTTCCATCACTGATTCATCTCAGCAACGAAGGCTTAGGAAAACAAAATCACGACAACTATTCTCAATTTGGTCACTTTGTTCTATCTCCTAATATTCCAAAAACCGGGTAAACGGTCATTGGCCTTCCTTTTTTCGCGAACTTCGCTGACGGAGTCAAAATTAGTAGACTCCTCTTCGACAGATCACCCTTACAACCACTTTCAGTTCTTCCTCTCGAAGGAGTAATCATGAACCATCGGATGCCCATGTTGACAAATTCAACCGTTTATGTAGCTGTTTTGTTTGTGGGATTTGTTTGGTCGTCTGAATTTCGGCTCTCTGACAGAACGTTACAGTGCTTCCAGCCTCTCTAACAAGGGCATGCAAATGAGCTGATGAAGTAAACGCAGAGACTACTCATAACAGAGGAGGATCGATCAGAGGTACGAAATCTTCGGGTGATCGTTATCATCATTATCTTCATCGTACGCATTACCATCCGAATCACTAATATTCATCCGAATTTGGTTACGGGGACCATAGCCGTGAGTTTGGTTATTGAAATCCCCACTGTGTTCAGGTAGGAATTGGTACAAAGGAAATCGGATATCGAAGTTGCTAATCATCAAACATTCTCCTATCTAACTTAAATAGGGTAGGATACGCTTGATTAAAACAATCCCCAAAAGAAGGCGAAGTAAATTTTGTGTGCGCCTGATAACCTTGTTTGCTATCTGAAAGATACCAAGCATTTCCAGCAGCTAAAGACTGAACGAGCTGCCTCTGCTAAAAAGAACAAATTTTGTCATTCATATTCACTGCATTATTTATACTGGATACGAGCTTAAAGAAAGAATATTCAAATCAAGTTACCATGCTGATTCAGTGCTCATCAAATTCACGATGCAACTGATCCACGTCAGGAATATGCAAAATTAATAAACACCAGGTGAATCAATGATCTAGCAGAACCTGTACTATTCCCAAATACGGAGGCCAAAATCAAGGCCTGTTCTCAATCCTTATTGTTTGGTGGCAATTTTTTTTTACTAGATGAAAATTCCAGCTAGCGGCAACCTGAATTCTAGATCTACGGTCGAGCGGGTTCGCCACCATAAACTGTTGTCTCATTTTTTGCGCCGATGGTGAAAGCTGGGGGGGAGGTATTTTTCTAGATGCATTACTGCAACTGATAACAGTAGTCAATTTATGGGCATTAGTGGATTCCGATATTTTGCATTAAACATTTTTAGGGCTGGAATGAGGAAAACCACTAAAATTGATACACTTCGATCAACATAAACATCAGAAATGGTCACTGAATATTTCCGCTCTTGATATGATGATAGGATAGGCTTCAGACAGTAAAAATTAGATTCTGGTGAAATGCACCAATTCGGCATGTGCAAATGTAAGGAAAGTGCCGGGTATGCACACCTAACGAGAGGCAATAACAGCGAAACTGGTCGTCCGTATCTGGGTAGGTTTTGTTCACTCACCTAGATATTACAATATATATGTAAACGCATGTTCACATAAGACTTCGATTGTAGGTTGATACGAAGCCCACATCGAAAAAGCAAAACGTGCTTTTGTTAATTTTTCCCAACAATATAGTGTTCCTAAGCTCAAGTTTTGACGGTCTATAGGTTCTGCTCAAAACCGTTTGAGGCACTGAGACCGACAATACTTTAATTCATCTGATAAGAAGACTAAAGTTATTAATTCAATTGACAATGAAATCGTAGCGTTCATCTTACTCTGTGATCCGGGCCGTAATTATGTCTCGGATCAAATTAGAGATAAGCTAATCACCGCAACAATTGAGGCAATCATACGGAAAACATTTTCGGCCATTACTCCAGTAGTTGTTCAGTGCAGTTGGTTTTCTCGATGTTGGGGCTAACTCTACATTCAGCGGACTGTGATTAAGATTGTGCTTCGTTATGTATTATTTGTAGTCATATCTCCAAGGTTAAAATAATTTTCAAGGTGAGATTTAGATTGAATGCACCCAGCGAACCTTATCTCACCGCGGTTGAAAATCTATTTTGTCAATATCACAAAGTGAACAAACAAGCATCTAAGATTACTTGGAATGTCAGACTCAGATGCGTAGTGGAAGACCGCATTGTCAAAGAATACTATACCACATGGGGTAGATTTGATGTCTGAGAGGTTGATTCAGATGAAGAAAAACAAAGTGAAACAAAAGTGATGTTAATTATTAGGCAGTCCAATATAGTGTCCGCATCACCTGATACATTTGATTGACAACACAACCCGTTTGCTGACAATTACGGGAGCAACGTATTGCTTACTCATGCCCTACTTTATTTATAAAAAAGGATGAATCTTCTGAAATAAAACGTTACTGCAGAGGGCGCGACTGTCTTCCTACAAGTGTCTGGTAGAAACTTGATTAGACCGAACACCACAACTGTTCACCTTCATGTAGTATGAGAGCCGATATTTGTAGGAGCATTCGTGACATTTTAACTAACAAAGATCATGCTAGTCTTGATGATCAAGTATGAGACACACTGATCCATATAATGTTTGTCGTTAAAATTTACCACTCGTCTCTCTCAAGGTCAATGCGGCCTATCACCTGTCGACGAGGTTCGCCAGTTAGCCTATCGATCGGTTTTGTAGATGTACTGATCACTCTTCTGTCGGCTTAAATCCAGTTGACCTTGATTCTGGAAGTGGTGGTAAATCATAGACAATGACGCACCCGATACAATTACCTAGGAAGGTGAATTGTGAGCCTGGCTTGATGCAACCTTTTACTTTATTCCTTCGTATTTTCCAGTCCTGATTTTCTAAATGTGGTCAGCTATTCTATTGTCACTGGGTCGTCTTCTTAAAACATGTTTTATGTTCAACTGTTTTGGATTCGTTTTCTACAACTACTGACCCTTTACACATGTGCTCTGATTTTCGTCGTTTTCTAGTGACCGTGGGTAATGGTGAATGAAAATTCCTAATAATATAAGTCAGACAACTCTTAGAGAAGCGGAAACATTGCCAACGCGACAACGCCATTCACTGCTGCAGTTAGCCATGTCCCCTAGGGTCACCACTCATCGCGTTGGGGGGATCTTGTCGGGCTCTGCGTCATTATCTGGCTGGACTTATTTTGGATAGTCCATTGGCTAAGGCTTTCGTGACTGTAGGCCAGATGATAAAATACCGAGCTCGATGCATTACCCAACCATTGCCGACGAAATCAATCTACGAGCATGCGTAACGCATGGCCTAATCAACTTAACCTGTTCAACTTCAGTGCTTTCCCAGTATGACTTTACTAGAACTATTACAAATGCGACTTCCATTCTGAGCAACTAAACAGAATTGGGGGGGATTCTTCATGTACCATTAGTGATCAACTCAGTACTAAAAACCTCGGGAACACTTCCTGTTTCATATTAAACGGAAGTCATTACAAATACATATTTGCTGCTTCATCACCGTGGTGTAGACCCGGGACAAACGATCGTCAGTCGAATGTCATGGGTCTTAAATTATCGAAACTAAACGTTTGATCTGTTGAACACTACTATTGCATGTCAGGGCGCTAATATCCGCCAGTAAATGTTGAGGTTTAAGGATCAGTGTGCCCCAAGAAGTGGACTTCTTCTCGACTGGAAGTAGAGATTGGAACCTGACAGAGATCTGCAGCATACTAGTTGTCACGGTCAGCGGATTGGGGTTTTGAAATGATTCAGTACGACGTTCCAAATCGTAGTTTGGCGTCATTTATACCAACTGTGGAACGACTTAATATTCTACTTACCTCTTTTTTACAATATGCTCGATACACGTAGTGCATTAAATACCATCTGACGGACAAAATGAGTCTTCTCCGATACATTCAGATAAGGAGGATTTGAAGGTAACTTAGTAGATCTTCTTTGCACACAAGCTCCCTGCAGCTATGTCATACACGAATGAATTGATCATTGTGAGTAACCGTCACTGGCCCCGAAAAACCAGTGATAGACGGGCACTGCACCATGTAACATTACATTTTAACAAACCACTGTTAGTTCAAAGGCGAAGATGTTCAACTAGCAGTCGTTTGTTCCCGGTTTATATCTCTGATCCGAAGCGAGAAATACGTGGTTATGCAATGTTCCCATTCTTTTCGACGGTCGTCTGGGAGTTGGCATTTCACTAGATCATCAACTACCGAATGCTTAAAGGTATCCTCAAACGTCATGTGAATGAAATCACTGCCGGTATCCAGGTCTATTACAGACGATAATCACTGGCCTTGTATCCCTGTTTCTTTCGCAATCAACGCCCATCGGACGATGACTGATTCCATCCGGAAACCAGAAAATACCATTCATGCAGGTCACCGATTAGTAGGAATTTTTTGTTGTTCTATCACATTGACTTACTTACCTTCTTCTACCACTTTTAAAGACTAACTCATATACACTGCGCGTCAATGAGTGCTTCGCTTAGTATGGAAATAATCATATCAAATGGGCCTAAACAAATTAGATCAAATTTGGCTCTTTCATAAACGAACCGGATGGTGTTTGACTGCCCACTCCTCCGTTCGACTGCTCACTAATATAAACCTCGACTCAGTTCATTGAATTTCTAGGACAATTCGAATTGATCAGTAACTTGGGTGGCCAAAAAACGGGGTAGTTCACCATGGAAAATTCATCGAATTATTTTGGTTGTGATTTCAGTACCAATGGAAAATTGTAGTGCAGCCAGATTAAGCAGGCGACAAAAGGTCACCTTGTGTTTTCTTACTCATTATACCAATTCCCATATTGATTCGGAACCATGTCAAAAGCATTCGAATTATCTCGACGAATATTCGAAAATGTCACCCAACTGGTTTATTGGGATCTCGGTTACATAAATCTGACACGAGATCCACTTTACCTAGGCACAATTTTTGTGCGCATGTGCTGTACGGTGCACCAATTATGCACTGCTGCACAATCTGCGAGTAAATTTACTTGTGAGAGTACTTGTGTAACGGAGGTGTGCTTTTAGTGCATTCCGAATTTTTTTGACAAAAATCCGGATAACTTCGATACAATTCCGAAATAACCCGGAAAACGGTCGGGTAGACCAAGAGCCGTGAAATCATGTAAATGGCAACTGGAAATTAACGTTCAACATTATCTTCAAACGATCCATTTCCATTAGTCTTAACTGGACTTTGTTTAAATTCACTGGGTAATACAAACTGGTCTCGAATCATACTGAACTATGGTTGTCTGATCGTTCTCAATTTACTTACGAAACCTCATATTAGTACCCTTGATGGGGTATTTTAGTTAGTGCATTGCACTTATAAATCACTACACGGCTTTGTAAGGTTTTCGAGGTACACTCCTTGTTTACCACTCTGTTTTCGAATCCACCTCCAGATCGTTTCAGCTCTTCTGGGTGCCCAACTTCTTCGCAGTTACTATTTAGACGGCGACTTTCGCCCACTTTAAACAACAAGATATTTCGGGAAATACGTGAAACTTCCTGAACACCGAACTCGGGTGTTTTTCGGAGTACTTACATGTCACTTTTTAATCTTCGATCAGTGACGTCCTGTGTAACTAGTCTGGTTCGGTGGCTCATTATGCACGTGACTAGGTCCCATGCCAAGCTGCATCAAACTGCAATGAAATCACCAACCCATCTTCAAATTTTCAAAATACTGTGATTTTTCAAATCCTAGTAATTTTCCACTCAACCCGTGCAGTTGTATTGACCATATTCTCTATTATTCATGTTTAGTTTTATTTCCCGCTGGAAACCTTGTACATCATACGGGACATTCGTTTATCCAAACTGTCCGCGAAATACCCGGTTGCGCCAAAATTCCCAAATTTGGTTAGTCAATTCTCACTGTCCAGTGCACGTCCAATTACAGACAACTTTCTATTCAAACTCGAGAGCCTAATGCTAGTTTGGGCTTTTTCCCGACTTCCTGTACCGTTGTCTTTTAGTAATCTGGTTTGTACCAAAGAGGGTGCACTTTAAATTGTTGCGCCTTAGTAATCTTTTGACAGGTCATACTTGTTTCAGTGAGCTTATTCAGCTGAATAACTCTGTGTCATACACCAAAATACATAACTTGAAAAAATCCATGATTCTTGCAACCTTCAGCATGACAATCTCTGTAAGTGCCACTCAGACTCCAAGACTCTGACCAAGTTCAATATGATTTCCTCAAAAACTGAGATGTACTATGACTGTCCTTATGACATAAGGCTGTCGTGCACAAGTGAACGAAAACGCTCGATCACCGGCGAACATTTTCTGATTTAGGTTGTACTGATTCAAAGCATTTTCTTAGCACTAATTACGGTGTAACAGTGAGAGATTTTACCGCTGAAATGTTAGCTTGGTGCTTGCAAAAGCTCTAAAATACGGTACCACAAAATTCTGCTCGTTTTTTCCGGTACTGTAACTTAGGAAGGACACAAACAACAGGTCCCCAAAGGTCGACTGTGATCATTGGGTCTCACACATGTCTCAGATTTTTGTTCTTTAGACAGGCTTTTTTTGACATACTCGTGGCTGTTTGCCCTGCTATTGGAATTTGTGAAAGTGACGAAGTTATCAGCAATGTTTCTAGGTCCCGTTACACAACTACTAGGCAACCTTCATGACCTACCGAAAAAGTCCCTGCTAGCTTCCACGTAGCCGGTTTTCATTTACCCTACCTTATATTTTATTTCTCTTAGGCATCACAGTAAAGAAATAGCCATACGGACATTTGACTTGGCGTACGAAAAAACATAAGGCAACACATTTATAAACTTTGTGTTCCAAAAGTGAAACAAAAGCCCCGGAGTTTGCGCAGGTGGCGCAAATTTTCCAATTTATAATCCCCAAGTGAACTCGGTGGTTGAGGTTACTAAAGTACATAAACTTGTTTGACATTAGCTGTTGGAATTATGGGCTAGAAGACAGCAGCAGGAGGAGGTTGTATCCTTTAGGCACTTGGAGGATTTAGGCAAATCTTTGAGAACCGGTCTTGCTGCCACTTGATTACCGCCTTACTGGCGGACAGAGAGACTACCAAAAACCGTGGGGCTTGAATCAATCAGTGGCAAATTGAGTGCGCCAAGTGCACCACAGATGGTCAGCTGAATCTCAGTAGGGACTTTATCACACTGGCTGTTTACAAAATATGCAACTCCACAAACTATGAAAGGGATTCAGCAATGCTCACATTACCCGAAATCGTGCACGCTTACTGATCAAGACAAATAATATTTTGTCTGCAAAGACGCTGAGTGGCATATTAAACATAAATTGTGAAACTTGTCAAGTTAGCTTTTTCATCTCTTATGGCCGCATTTTTTCCGATTTCTGAGACTAACTATGGGCAACTCTTTTTCTAAAGAAAGCACGGAATAATACCAAGCGATTTGCTAGTACATCTGTTTCTGCACCCATTCACAAAAATTTTTAAACTGATTGCCGTTTAATCTTGATGACATCAACTCTGCGAACAATAAACCATCACATTTAACTAATTTATATTCAAGGAACGGAAAAAACTAGGGTCATTGATTGGTATATTTCCCCCGGGGAAATGTTCCCGAAACACGATAATGAAGAACAATTAGATATGGTCTGCAATCTATGGAATTGGGAGCCGATTTCTTCCACTAAGTGCCCTTAGATCAAGAAAGTTTATTCCCTTCAATTGTGGCTAAGTTGACAGATAATAAGTTAGTTATGGTCACTCGTGAGACGAGGGTTAAAGTAATCGAATCGCTTCATTTCGCCAAAGCTGCCCCATCATCCAGCTTCCAGGAAAAAGTGTATATTCCTTTTTGCGTCCATTATTACCGAGACGGTATTCGGAAATCTTTCCAGAACTGATCACAGGATCTAATTTTAATTTTTTGTCTTCTTTAGTAATTAAAATCAAAATGTACATCGTTTCTCTTGGAGTAAATCAATTCAGTCGATTTAGGATGGGGGTTGAGTGAAGAATGGAACTGCCTGCAGGCAGCCGTTTTATCCCTTCGGAGGACGTCGCTTAGTTACCAGAATAGCTGTATGGAACAGTAATAAAGGTAGTTGTAACGTCCATCTGACACGCAGGTATGAAAATCCATCCGCTGACGTTGTTTATTTGCCACTGTATTACCCGAGTTGTGTCAGTATTTCTCAGTTCTTACTCCTGAACCCACCAGACTTGTTAGTTTGTTTTGTCGCATAAAATTGACGAGAGGCAGGCACATTTTATCTCAACTATGCACCGCACTGGGTGCGTTAAAGTCGAACATTTATTGGACCGTTTGACCCCGCTCCCTTGCTTGCTTCTCCCGATCGGATACCGCTGAAATACGTGCTGTTTTCATTATATTACATTACTATTTAAGATAATTTTACCTCAGTTTGTTTAGGATTAGTCTCTTGGTTTCGATGGGGTTTGTTTTGGGCTTCTCATTAATCAAGTAGTTCGAAAGAAAGGCACAGCATTTAAATCAGAAAATAATCAGGGTGAAACAATACGCAAGTCCTTTGGCATTGTACTACCATGCAGTGAACATCATTCTCGCAATCATTCTAAGTCCACGCAAGACATTACGCCCTGCTTGAGAGTTGCTGACAACTTTTCTGTTACATTATCTGTGACCGTCACTACATATACGCTGGTTTTCGTCAATATGGTAGGTACTTTGAGTTCGGCACCGCCGTATCTGTGCTGACTCTCAAACGTCTTGGTTGCTGCATCTGGTGCTTACGTCGTGATCAGGTCATTATCAGCCTGGGTTCCAAATTCAATATTTAAGGTTAGAAGCAAATTGCGAGCAATGAAATCGAGCTTAGAAATCGAATTCCCACCCGTAGGTATTGTTACTGGACGTCAAAATATCCCCAAAAATCATTGTCATCAACACGTCCTGGTTATCTAAGAGGTCAAATTCAGATAAATGAACTTATATTTTGTGGATTAGAATACAAATAAGATGAGCTGCCAATAAAAGTTTCCCATGCCGCTTTGCGTGAGATGATCCCAAGCGGTATTCGGGATCGATAGAAGATTGCAAAGTACGCACAGACAGTTTAAAGTGCAATAGCTAACAGGTGATGTCAAACAAGATTTTATGTGCAAAATTCAATATAACGCCAATTTGTCCTTCACTAACATTGCTAATCAGAAAGGAAAGAAGAACCCTCAAAATCTGACTGAACTTTGTCAAAAACCCGAGCAGGATGGAAAAATGTCCGAAGTGAAGAGCAACAGAGTAACGAGTGGACACAGTAATGGAGAAAATTGCCAACTTCTCGAAAATTCAGAGCCCCAAAATTGTTTGATTTCATTCGTTTTCGTCAGAAACACATATTTATTTAGGATTTTCCTAATGGTGGACTTTTGTGTGCGAACAATTCTATTCCGGATGTTGTTGTTGGTTGGATTGGATTAGGAACAGATAATTCACATTTTATGCTATTTTCAATGGCTTCACATATCTAGACGATATTGTGCAGAGAATTAAATTCTCATTGTTTACTCGAATTTTCGTTCCTTTTCCCTTGATTGAATATTAGAAGCTGCAGAAAGATGTCTAATCAAAGATGAGAACGGTGATCGGATGTTCGTTTTGTGTCCGGATTATTGTTGTGGTAATCGGACTTTACAATACTGCTGCAACAATTGTTGGGCGAGTGCAAACGGGATTGTCTGGTGTAGTCAAACTGCCATGTAAGTTTCTATTTCTATCCAACCATGCTTGAGACAAGTTTCACGTGCCTGGTTGGACTGACTAGACGATACAAAGGATCCGTTTGTTGGAATGCACACTCCATTCTTTCAAATGATTTTTACCCAAGGTTGCAATATCGCTACACGTTTTTTTAGGTGAGCAGAAAATCATGTAATGCGAAACCTATGCTAATTTTCGGACTTGTTTTACACTCGGTCTTCAGTATGAAAATGCAGTTGACGCAGTATTCCTCTCCGTCTTTCTCTTTACTGCCTTCTTATGGTTTGTGAACGGTCTTTTTGCTATTCCTCAACATGCGCCACGTGTGTCGGTCGGCCACATGGCGTGATTTGAGACAAGGATAAATTTCTATTACCAGGCTGCGCATTTACGGCCTTATCGGTTTCAGTTCCGTTGAAGTCTGTCTGCTTAAATAAGTAGATAAATTTAGAAAACCAACTATCGAATGGTCTAGTGAACTGCCCACGTGGACAGACTTTCAAGAACTCTGCTGTAATGCATTCAGTTGTTCTTTGCCCAGACTCTCGGGACATAAAAGCACACCTGACAAGAACCATACTGGAGTACTTTACATTAGTGCTCCACCTAATCCGGCAGGGTAGACTTCATTGCAATCGAGAATTGATTTAGACAACATACAATCGCCATGACGGCTAGTATGCCTTCTAAACAAAGGTGAATGTGAATAATGAATAAATCAGACATGTAATAATGGAGTGCATTTTCTAGAATCTTCACTTTGATGAAACTTCAAATAATTTTTGTTGACGGCTTATTTGGTCTATCCAGTGTAATCCTATTTGCTAGCATGGAAACTTTGACTGGCAGTTCGACAGTCTATTGGTCGTTTGATGAGAAGTCTCCGTCCATACATGCGTCTGTCCGATTGAAGATACGTCAAAAATGCCTACATTTTTCTAGCCTTTCTATTATATTTCTATTTTACTGTCTTACATTCATTCAGTATGCCTCTATTTTCTTCGCTTTATTAGCCACCTGTACAAAACAAAGTCTGTCGCCTGCTTTCCACGATTAAGTTTTAAAAGCGAAAGTTGTAGGAAGATATTTTTGAGTTTAAACAAATTGGTCTCATTCAACACTTGACATTCTTCCTCCTATCGCTATCGTCATCAACATGCACGTACAGTGTCTCCGGTTTGATCCTACTATTTGTCGGGGTCCTACTCGTCCTTCTACTGGTCTCAGCTTCGGCACAATTCGACAAAATCACAAGCTGGACTGGACAATGTTTTGCCTCTCCACGCTGTCGAGTCGCAGCCGGGATGGCCGAAAACGAATCCGGTGTAGCGTCGACCGGGACGAGGAACATGGGCGGTAAGTAAAGCTGCTCATTATGCCCTAGATCACATTCACGATATGGTGTCGTCAGTACTGTGCAACAATTTACTAAGTTAATGGCGAAATAAGAAGCATAGCACATCCCCGGCGAGCTTTTTTACAAACGAGTTTCTTGAAAACTAAATCAGATCAAACAGTTTGTCGATATTGCTCCTACTGAGCTGACCTGATTAATCAAAATAGGGAAGTAGAAGAATAAAAAGCAACAAGTGATGAAACAAAGTAATTGAAAGGAAAGAATTGATTCAAACACTCGATCATCGTCACCATTGCAGCACTTTTATTTTATGGAAAAATTGCCTACACAAATTCATCCAGAAGACTAATTTACAATCACATATTAGGGCTTAACGGGACTGGTGCGACAGGCCTGTTACTTAATGCCCGATTATACTCAAGGGCGATTTCATGCAAACCAGTTATGAATGATAGATAGATTTAGTAGAGAGCCTCAACAATACTCACTCAATAGCATGACACATAAAGGTCAACCAAATTTTGGAGTGATCTATGAAATAACCACAAAGGTTGCGTAATGTCTATCGAAATCGTAGTGAAGAGTTGGAAATTAACCATGGCGAACGAAAGTGAATTTTAGAACAAAACAAAAACACCTGGCGAAATCAAATACGGCTTATTTCGAAGCCACCTTGGTTGGTGGATGTATCCTACGTGTGTTTCCTGACAACACGCTACACATTTCGCCGATTTCGTTAAGCAATGATCTTCGTTTTACTCTCCACAGTATATCACACTGTAAAAAACTCCTAGCATGAAGCCGTCCTTACACCGACCCCCTCCCCCAAACCACGATTTCAACATTCTGAATGTCGTACTTTATCTAGCAATGAATACATTTCTAGGGGTGGGAATATGAATGTAGAATGATCTCATCGCCCACACGCATTCCTCATGGCTCAGTACCAGAAGTGGGCAAATATAAGAATTTACGAACGAGTTGTCTTCACGCGCACGTGTCTGAAAGGCCACAGTGATCACGAAGCCGGCTGCATATGGCCTGGACACTTCTGTTCTATCGTTCGCATGTACTTACATGACAGTGACCTCGAAGTATGTCACAAGACAATTTTTGATTGAATCAGCATCATTAGCTTCGACTGACTTCGCTGACTGCCACTGGCAAACCTCGAAACCGTAGGTTTAGTTTTGCATTCACGGTTTTGGAGTTTCTATGCCAGGCTTACTGCTGTTCGCACCACGTCTTTCACACACAAGTCACTGTTTATCCGGTCAACTTTAAGCTCGGGTAGCACTAGGTGGGAGTTCTGCTCTCAGTGGAGCCCATCAGCGGAGTACATTCACCATTTGACCTTTAGCCTGAACCCGACCTTTCCAAATGGAAGGCGTGCAAGTTACCACTAAGCCATCAGTGTCCGTTCAGGTTAGTCGGAATTATCCATTTTAGATGACAACCTCAGTGACGTAATTATCAGTTGTCCCGAATTTTGTTCTGGAGGAGAACTCATAAAGCTGACCGTTCAAAAATAAGTACAAAAACAGAACATGTCGGGGATACCAAGCAAACAATGGCTTTTTACGGCTATTAACGAATAGTCCGTGCTAACTATCCTCGCTCTGGCAAGAAAGCACAAAAAAGCGCCAAAACTGGACTCGATGAACGTTTATTTTGTGTAAAATTTCATAAATGTATGTGAAAGGCAAACCGCATTCAGACAAGAACGCACACTTTTCAAACTTGGAATGCGTTCAGAATGCTAATCACTAGAACAACACCTGAATATCACATATCATGTGACGAATCTAGTGAGGGTCGCCTCGGAGTGTTAAGTTAACAGAAGCACCGGTTCACTGATTAGTCTGCAGTGAGGCTGAGCAGACAGAGAGCGCGCTGTACGTATAAGTATACACTGGGTTTACTCCTTCAATGTGCTTGCCGTTTATGATATGAATATCGAATTGACAAATAACGGTGGTTTGTAGAGTATCTCATAGACCATATCACTGTGTATGTTCACGTGCGTATCGCATTCAGTGTGGTCGTTTTGTGATCCTTAAAAGCGAATTGATCGGAAAGGGTGATTTGAAAGTTTGGTGATATACCAGTAAAACTACCTCCTTGCCACTGTCCCGGTATCAGTTTCGGTTATTCTAATCACTAATTGATTGCACACATTCCTTGAACTAATACTATCACCAATGACGAGGAGCGTAGAAAGACCAAATGATGAATTGACGGAAAACACTCTTACTGTTTAACGACAGCGAAATTTAAAAAACTATCCTACCTTTGTTTTCAGCGGCCACCGGGAACCCAACCGATGCGGCTGGCTCACTGTCACTAAACCTGGTCCCGGCATTCTTGCTCCCAAAGCTACCAACATATTCAGAATGCACTCCGTCAGATCCACCACCGCCTTTTCAACTTGTATCCAACCTGCAACCACCAAATTCCGAGCAGGACAGATCACACAGGAGCCGCGTGGTGCCCGAGCCGAGAACGCCGCGGATAACTAGGCTGGAAACACCACCACCCAATTACGAATCTGTAAATCATTCGAAGCTAGCGAGAAAAGGACAAGATTGACCCCATTCTGTTTTCAAAGACAAACTTCTGCTGTGAAGAATATTTTCAAAATCGTTGTGCTTTCACTCGTATATATTTCAAATACTCATTCAGAGATACCATATAATATTATGTAATTTTTTTATCCAGTACTGCCGAGTTCAAAGCATTGTTTTCATTGTAATATGAAATGAGAACTGTTTCTTCTACTACATTCTGAACATCCATGTTGCCAACTTTAGCGAATTCGATTAGTCGTCTCGTATCCCTCCAGATTGATAAAACAAGGACGACCAAAATGGTTTCTAGCCGGCTCGTACGGAGTTCGTTAGTTTTATTTAAACTGGATCTGCTTAGGTTGAAGCTCACTGGATTGTAAACACCGGCTGTGATAAACAAATAAGATTTTGGATTCAAAACATGAAGATCGCGGGTTCGAATCATCGCAGCGACGGATAATCCTCCAATTTGTACGCGGTTATTGTTAAAATACAATGTACATTATCGTTTCACTAATAGGGGAAGTAAAAGCGATGATGAGATGATCATCTCGGGCTTATCATCTGTTTTTTATGGTTCAACTACCAATACAAAAGATCCCTTTACGATTCACACCAAACTCGGGTGAATCGCTAAATCTAATATTGCAGTCCAACTCCTAGTGAACCAGATACGAACCTATCTCTAAAATGACCGCCGCAAAATAGTCTGCCAGTCGATTCTATATTCCGAATAGAAATCTCCTTCAGTAGGGAATGACCTAGGGTAACATACAAGTTTGCGAGTATGACAGCAGGAAAAGATTAAATGATCTCATCAAATAATTCACCGTGCGATATGATCTTTCAACTCACTATTAAGATTGCATGGAAGCACTAAGCACTGTACAGCTGTTTCATCCTTGTTAGGAATAATCAGCGGTGCATATCCATTGAGAACCTGCCCGTTGGCGTAATTAATACCTAAGGTCATGTGCAAAGCCTTCGTCGCATTTTTCATGCTATCTGCAGAGAAGTCATCAATCGGTCGGGGTCGACTGCTGTGCGGTAGCGGCCCGTGGCCGTGACCGTGGCCGTGCAAATCAGTGACTGATAGGTGGAACATGATCATGTGGTGAATTTGAACAAACCGTTCAGAGCCGGTTCGGTACTTGGCTTGAAAGCTAGCGTAAGATTATTTCGTTTTTGTTTAGACTTCTTTTCTTCAATATAACCTAAAAAGTATAATGTAAATCACTGTTGCAATATGACCGTTAATTTTACAGTGGTCAAATAGTAAGGAATTACAATAACCAGTCAATGCGGTCTACCGAAACCAGTTGTTTTTGTAGATTCATCATTGGAAAACAGTAATTTTTACTTTATATTCGGCGCAGAATGAACACTTCCACCGATCGAAATTGTCACTCACGGTACGCCGAGAACGTCGACTGATTATCATCCATCTTTTTCGTATGATGTTTGGCTGCCGAATAGCAAACAACACCGCACATATGTTACCAATCGATTGACTCACCACACCAAGATGCTGAACAGCCCATTGCTTGGTATGGAATTAAGTCGAAAAACAAACGATTTTCGGGGTGATTTGATTTGGAGCCTTTTCGTTGTAATCAGATCGACTGCATTCTCGCTTCACCCGCGCGCTCCGTTCAGGGCTTTACTGTTCCGAATTGGATAACACAGTCACTTTGGCCGATAGTGAGCAACACGAGCGTACAATCACCCGAACGTGTCAGGTGGGAAGTGGTTTGGTTGTGCAACAAAAACTTAGGACGCCCGGTTGCCGTCAGTATCTGTCGCCGAACCAGCGCCCACATCGTTGCCTCATCAGCCTTGGTTGTGTAAGATGCTACCCCTGTGTCACAGCATGTTCACAACTATTCAGAGATCCACGGACACGGAAACTAAGAGGCATGTCAGATGAGCATAATGACAAGCAGCCATTGGCGATCCTATCGATTGGAGTCACCATGGGTCTTTGTTGCTGCTTGCTTGCTGCAACCCTTTTGACGGATGGAGAGAGAGGTTAGTTGCCAACGAATAAACCACTTTTTCGGGACCAAGAATTAAGTGTGGTCATTGTTACTATATTCTGTTGATTTTTCATTGTGAGTCAAAGGTAACTATTGCCAAACCGGGTTGAGCAATGAGGAACTTGATGAAAGTTGGATCGGGAATTCGTTTGAGAACTTTGACCCGACTCACTGACCACCGTAAATATGTTACTAATTTCTTCGTCAGATATTTGTGTGTTATGTTTAACCTGGTGAGAGACTGAACTTCGAGGTCCAGCTACGTGAACCTCGGTTTTGAATTTTTAACCACCTAAAGATAAGGTCATGAAATTCGGAAAGCACACGTCTTTTGCTGTTATTGAGCTACCACCCTGTTTGTCATGATCTGGGACTATTGAGATCTTTGGCGAATTCGGTTAGTTCATGTTTCACAGAAATAGGAAACGTTGTTTATGCAACGGGAACGAAAAGCTTCGAGGATTTTTCTGATGCTTATGTCCAAACAGTTTAGATGCGACGGCTGTACTTTGTGCCCGTTCCTACAGAGTGGCGGTTAGTTTTCTAACTTATTTTACAACCATGTTAAGTCTATGCGTCACTGCATGCTTGTCATTTCTATACCTCTGTTTTTCTATGGATTTCCCTCATGTTTCTCACGTTATCAGTGGCTTAGTTTCTAATTGGGCTACTTTAATACTTGCGTCAGCATTGTGTCGTGTTTGCTGTTACGTTAACTCTGCATATTCTGATAGTTGCCTTTTTCATTTCTCTCGCTCTCATTTTTACTGTCATATTGTCTATATTTCCTAAGGTTTTAATAGCATAACTCAATCGATATTTTCAGTTAACAACCCGATTCATTAAATTTCGATTTCGGCATGGTTTTTGCCTATCTCTTGACTGTGATTGCTGCTTTCATGATCAACCCGGTGCAGACACTGTCTAACAGGCTTTCAGTGAGTAATCACAAAACCGGCCCCATTTCGTTATCATTCCGATAGGCATTTGTGCACAGCCTTCAAACGTCTTGCCCGTGGATTTTATCTCTGTTCCTAATCTGAGCTAGTTGCGACCTGTCTATTTACATCACTTCCACCAACAACCGAAGAATATGTTCTGTCTGTATTTGGTATTCTTCTGTGATCATTGAACCACCTGCGTGCAAATTTGAGATTCCGAAAAATATCTGTATTAAGCGCCACTACTAAAAATCCTTGCTAGTAGGCAGGACCGACTTAAGAACAACATGAAGTCGGCCTTAGGAGGGGACTGGTAGTTGATGCTCCCTTTTGCCTGCTGTTTGTCGCCAATTGCCTTATATTCTAGTCTACTGAATGAGGATGACAATCAGTTGGCTTCGGTTCTTCAGCGTACTATTAGGAATCTAATTTTGCTCACTGAAGTGATACCGTTAACCTTCCGTGTCAATTTGTTAAAGTTGTGTCTTGACGGGAGAGCGTGCTAGAAATCTGCTTTGATATGCTAATCAGCGATTCACGCAACAAACACTGAAGCTTCCTGACTGTGAATGCAGTTTAGCGGAGGAGTTGCTTACTCTAAACCTTAGTGTCAGGGTGTGGAAAGGTCCGCAGATTTTTTTTCGACTACTCGTCTACAGTCTTTGTCATTCGGCTGGCGCCCTATGGATATCCGGCAACCACCTCCCTGAAATATTGTTGAACTGTATTTATATCAACAAAGGTAAAGCGACTTAACGGACGGATCAGAAGCTACGGATCAGTATTTTCGGAGCCGCAATGGGAATCAGTTTTTGCTCTTCATTGAGCTAGTAATTCAGGTCATGATTGTTTAACTTCTTTCAATGCATACCGAAATTGCCCAAGTCGTTACTACCAACTTTGTTAGGCAAATTCGTCTTTCGTTTACCAGCTAACGCTAAAATGATTCTTTCCAAGCTGTCGGGTTGTCCACTATTCACATTAAAAAGCATATTACGTACTATTTAAATTTTGGTCGGAATTCAAGGGGCAACAGAAACGGCAGTGGTAGAATACCATTTTGCCTTACTATTTTCGCGATTTGAGTCTTACGTTTCTGTCAGCCGATGAGTGAACCCCCGAAATTTTTGATTTTATCAAGCTACTTATTTCCAAGTTGCACTATAAGTCAAATTTCGGATTTAGCGAGTTCAGGGGAACTGTTTGTTCTTCACGTTCTGACTGTAAATTAGACCGCGTGTGTTAAACGAGTTTGATGATAGTACTGACATCGTCACCCATGGCGCTACTCCCTAAATTTGAAAATGAAAACTGACTCGTTGATAAACATGGTACTATAAGCGTTGCAACACATTTCCACATGTAGATCCGTGTCGTCCGTCATTTGGTTCCTTCATTCCAAGCTTATCGGATAAGCTACCACCTTGATTTTTCGCTCAACTAGTAGTTAGAGGATAATCTGGAAATGGTCAAAGCAAGTAGGGCTATTATGCATCCGATCCTGCAGAAGGTGCGTGAGAGTCACCATGATCAGACTGCTAGTTGAGTTGGTCTGGTGATGACAGAGTCAATAAATCTGTACGAAGAAAGTGTTAGTAATAGCAAAAATGAATGGCTCATCAAATAATTCAGCGTGTGATATGATTCTCTCAAACTCCCTATTAAGATGTGCCATGGAAGCACTAAGCACTGTACAGCTGTCTTTTCCTTCTAGGAGTCTGATGGAGCTAGTGCATATGCACCCGATGCCCGAACTGGGACCACGGAAACCGGCAAGTAATATAGACTGTTTTCAGTCGGACGCCTTTCATTCGTAAATACGTACCGAACCGGTCTGAACGGTTTGGTTCAAATTCGCCACTTTGATACATGTGTTCCATCCTACTCTAGTCACTTGATTTGGCACCGCCACGGGCGCGCTACCGCACAGCAAGTCGACCTTCGGGACGCGGTAGGATGACTTCTGCGTGCATGACTAACACGATCGGCTAATTCCACGGATATTGTTGACACATGACCTTAAACAGAGCTTGCCCTACTTGGATTGTATGTTCGTTCTGATGGTGTAGGGTAGCAGATTGATGTTCTCAGTCAAATAATTCACCGTGTGATATGTATCGCTCAAGGCTGACTATTAAAGATTGCATGGAAGCACTAAGCAACTGTACAGCTGTTTTTCTTCCTTCTTTGGAATCATGAGCGGGCTGCATAGTGCACGTGCCCGAGATCTGGGACGCGGAACCCGGCCGAAGGATCAGACTGATTTTCAGTGCGAAGCCGCTTGCCATTATGTAAAGTAC